>JAJGOT010000008.1:242500-812500 GCA_022457155.1 Cladopsammia gracilis | reverse complement strand
ATGCATAGTGCCGATACAACACGGACGCGAATGTAGTAAACAACTTGTGAAATTCACATTCACATGTAAATTAGATACAACCACTAGTGGTTGTATCTAATTTACATAATTATCAGATACAACTCACTAGTGAGTTGTATCTGGTTTACAGGGTAACCATGTGATTGGAATGGCTCATTTCTATTTGTTAGTACCCTTATGAATTATTAATGAATTTTACAAGCATATATAACAAAGGTACTTAGGTTTAATTTGCGGCAGTTTTGTCCCAAAAACCTCAAAATACATGTGACATAGCTCATTTACAGTGCACATGAAGTGAAATTTCACAACCGTTTTGTTTTAGGGTTTTATGTTGTTTATATCACCTTTATTTCATTTTCAGTCGCTTTCCTCTTACGCGAAGAGGATCCACTATTTCAGCGGTTTAAAAAGTCCAGCCAGGTCCTGAAATTTGCGAAATTTTGAGCACGGCCAAAAAGGTAGAAACAATGTATTTGTGACGTCGTTCTTGTGTACGATCACAACAAAACCTGGCGGAGAAGGGGACGAACCCGGGGCTAAAATATGCATTGCTTTCAAAAATATTTAATCGAAAGAATCCTTCCACAAGTTGCCAAAACTCCACTGTAAAACAAGTGACGCGCTTAGTTGTAAACACACTAATGATGTCACTAGAACCCAAGTCCTTGTCTAATATGCCCAACTTGCCTGTTAAAATATGTTCCCACCACTTCAAGTGACTTATTTACCCATAAAAAAATGGTAGTGAAATTTCACTTCATTTGCACTTTAAGTATGGCAGCATTTGTTACGTTACCTTAGAAACATGAACAAATTGCAATGGCGATGTTTTTAACTGTAAGACAAGATCAGTAGTTTGATAGAAATGATGCAAGCTAACAGTGCTTTTTTGTTTGTACAACGCAGGTTTAAAAACTATTTAGAATCTAGTGCCTCTTAGAAGTTCACTGAAAAAAGAGGGCTGGGAATTTACGAAAGAAATAGGCGACGAGTTTGGACATGTGCCTCCAACACCTCGCCCCTATGGAGACATAACTATACCATGAGGAAGACAACAACCTCCAGCGTCTTTCATAACAGAGCCTCGACCGGTAAGATTCGACGAGACATCGCTTCTCGAACCTCAATGATACGAATCCAAACAGAGCGGCCATCTACCGAGGTTTGCCAAGGATGGTGACAAAGCATACAATGATGCACACTGACGAAGGGTGCCAAGGGGTGCACCAGATGAGATAGAAATGGGGGATATGGGCGGTTATCAGGATCTTGAGCATGCTGGTGGTGTCCAACTGTAACCGCCGGCGTAAGACAGTAAGCAGCAACAAGACGAACCACAGTACTTTCAGGTGGATAAGAACAGAAAGAAAATGTGTAAATTGCCAGGAACTGAAGGTCCTCAAACTGACTCCTGGGTGTAATTTGATTTGTTAACTCACACGTTTGTCTGTGGGTTGGAAGTTGTTAATAATAAAGATCTTTATTATTATCATTATTATTATTATTATTATTATTATTATTATTATTATTATTATTATTATTATTATTATATAGTTTACAGTAAATGCGTCAAGTTGTTTACATCTTTATGTCGGTTTTCTAGTATTTTTTGCCGATCATAGTGCAAACAATATTTGCAATTTTGATGGCAGAGTATATTGGGGGACCAACAAAAAGATCATTGGTTGTGTTTCCTTTTGAAACAATTAGCCTGATATTTGTACGCTGCTACTTCTAATTGCTGGCTTCATGAACAATTCATGATTAACACCGTAATGTGGCAGGGGCTTGAAGATCATTTGGCAAAATTTCTTGTTGTGTAGAAAACATATTGACTGTGACGAAATAGAGTTTGAGTTGATGCAGATGCTAGGATAATTTAAGGGCTTTTTAAAACCGTTTAGGGTAGTTTTTCATTATTTAAATAATAAAGTTTCGTCCATTGATTAAAACTGTCGTTAGTGACGAATGCAAATAACATACGACTCAAGGCCAGAAATAAAAGTGATTTTGTAAATTCTTGAATTCCATGTAGTTATGTATGAAAATCAGTCCTTCTGGTGAATTATGCTGGGGCCCAGTGTAAAAGCCACACCTGTATTTTTTTTTAATATTAACTTTATCCATTTCATCTGTTTATAATAACATGGCTTCGAGGCTTCCTGCAAAACATATATATTTAGTCTTGTTTTCTTTGTCTCTTATTAAAAGTCAAAGAAATCTTGACAAAATATGCCAGTTTGAACAGAACGCCTCGGAGTTGGACTTTTGATAGATCGTGGACCATTAAGCGGTGACGTCACAAACGTCTTATTGCAATTTGGGCGTGAGATATTAGAAAATTTTGTAACGTCCTATTACAGTATTCCGAGACAGGAGTAAAATTTGTGTACCCAGCAAATCGTGCCCAAGTATCACCCTTGAATGCTGTGCCCATCCCACGCGAAGGTTGGTTTATCACAGGAGTACCAACAAAAAGTAACGTTCACATTTGTGTTCTGTCTGAGCCCCGTTCCATGTCCAACCATGTCTGAACGCGCCCCAAGCTAAGTGAAAGTCTAAAAAACGCTATCGAAGGTTTTTTTTTTTTGCTTTTGTAGGAAAATATTAAAAACTATCAATATTTTTTTTGTCTATATGCTTTTTTCTAGAAAACCGCTAACTTTGCAGGAAAGGATACATCCCATTCTCGACCCCAGTGCCTTCGGTTTTTCTTGACCGCGTAAGACCAAAGGCTAGTTATCTGGACCTCACAGCGCATGCTTAACGTCTAAAAAAACGTCTCTTATTACGCATAACCATTCACCTTTTCCAAAATGATTTCTTTTTCTATTAAACAAGCCTAACTAACAAAATCAACACAAACTGAAGAAAAAATTTACATCACGCCGTTTCTGAAGTTTCAATTATCGTTATTCCGACAAATTTTTAATTCTTGTCCCCAGACGCTCCGGTTTCTTGCAAACTTTTCTACTTTACGGGAAAACTCACGCCGTACAACAAAACAATCAGATGACTTTTACCGTTTAACCCGAGAAATTGAATCTGACACAGGTTTTCCCAGAGTTCTCTTTGCGCTTAGGCATGCGTAAAAGAGAAGATCTTTGGTGTCGAGAATGGGGGCAGTGTCTCTAACAAGATCTCTGATTTGCTGATAAATCAATAAAACAAACAACACAACAATGAACCCTAGCCATGTAAATAATAGAGCTGCGTGATACCCAGGTCCAATGAAATCAGAGGTTGTAAACAGCTGCATGGTATCTGCGAGAATGGGTTCAACCTCGTTCCCAGGGTCTCCTCTTCTTCCCGCCCCCTGGAGTGAGAGAGGGCGGGAAGAAGAGAGACCCTAGGAACGAGGTTGGAATGGGTTATACTTTTTAACTCCTGAATACTCGCATGCGCAATGAACGAGTTCTGGAAAATTTTGCTTATAACATTGTTAATACATATAGTTAAAGAAGCGAAACAAAAATAGCATGCTCCTGTATGCAACTGATTAAAAAACGGTGCCGCTCCCAGAAAAAAAAATCACTTGAAAGGGAGAATTCCATTTGTAAAGTCGGCTGGGAATCCCAACCACTGTCTCTTTTAAAACTAGCAGTTTCGTCAATGTCCGATCAGGGGGCAAAGACCACCTCACTAAAGCGGGGGCACTATTTGCTGACAAAATAAGCAAATAAAAGAGATAAACAATGACCCTTGCACTGACATTAATTAAGTATATCGTTAAAGACAACGAAGTGCACACAAGGTACTCCCAATCTCTCCTCCCAATCAGATCATAGTACACATGGAATAGACAAAAACTTAAATATGAATAAATTAACACCCGGAAAGGGTGCTGGAAGTTCCTTCCACCACCCGTTCTCCAATCCCTCTGGGAGTGGAAAAAGGGTGCTGGAAGTTCCTTCCACCACCCGTTCTCCAATCCCTCTGGGAGTGGAAAAAGGGGTGCTGGAAGTTCCTTCCACCACCCGTTCTCCAATCCCTCTGGGAGTGGAAAAGGGGTGCTGGAAGTTCCTTCCACCACCCGTTCTCCAATCCCTCTGGGAGTGGAAAAAGGGGTGCTGGAAGTTCCTTCCACCACCCGTTCTCCAATCCCTCTGGGAGTGGAAAAAGGGGTGCTGGAAGTTCCTTCCACCACCCGTTCTCCAATCCCTCTGGGAGTGGAAAAAGGGTGCTGGAAGTTCCTTCCACCACCCGTTCTCCAATCCCTCTGGGAGTGGAAAAAGGGTGCTGGAAGTTCCTTCCACCACCCGTTCTCCAATCCCTCTGGGAGTGGAAAAAGGGTGCTGGAAGTTCCTTCCACCACCCGTTCTCCAATCCCTCTGGGAGTGGAAAAAGGGTGCTGGAAGTTCCTTCCACCACCCGTTCTCCAATCCCTCTGGGAGTGGAAAAAGGGTGCTGGAAGTTCCTTCCACCACCCGTTCTCCAATCCCTCTGGGAGTGGAAAAAGGGTGCTGGAAGTTCCTTCCACCACCCGTTCTCCAATCCCTCTGGGAGTGGAAAAAGGGTGCTGGAAGTTCCTTCCACCACCCGTTCTCCAATCCCTCTGGGAGTGGAAAAAGGGTGCTGGAAGTTCCTTCCACCACCCGTTCTCCAATCCCTCTGGGAGTGGAAAAAGGGTGCTGGAAGTTCCTTCCACCACCCGTTCTCCAATCCCTCTGGGAGTGGAAAAAGGGTGCTGGAAGTTCCTTCCACCACCCGTTCTCCAATCCCTCTGGGAGTGGAAAAAGGGTGCTGGAAGTTCCTTCCACCACCCGTTCTCCAATCCCTCTGGGAGTGGAAAAAGGGTGCTGGAAGTTCCTTCCACCACCCGTTCTCCAATCCCTCTGGGAGTGGAAAAAGGGTGCTGGAAGTTCCTTCCACCACCCGTTCTCCAATCCCTCTGGGAGTGGAAAAAGGGTGCTGGAAGTTCCTTCCACCACCCGTTCTCCAATCCCTCTGGGAGTGGAAAAAGGGTGCTGGAAGTTCCTTCCACCACCCGTTCTCCAATCCCTCTGGGAGTGGAAAAAGGGTGCTGGAAGTTCCTTCCACCACCCGTTCTCCAATCCCTCTGGGAGTGGAAAAAGGGTGCTGGAAGTTCCTTCCACCACCCGTTCTCCAATCCCTCTGGGAGTGGAAAAAGGGTGCTGGAAGTTCCTTCCACCACCCGTTCTCCAATCCCTCTGGGAGTGGAAAAAGGGTGCTGGAAGTTCCTTCCACCACCCGTTCTCCAATCCCTCTGGGAGTGGAAAAAGGGTGCTGGAAGTTCCTTCCACCACCCGTTCTCCAATCCCTCTGGGAGTGGAAAAAGGGTGCTGGGAGTTCCTTCCACCACCCGTTCTCCAATCCCTCTGGGAGTGGAAAAAGGGTGCTGGGAGTTCCTTCCACCACCCGTTCTCCAATCCCTCTGGGAGTGGAAAAAGGGTGCTGGGAGTTCCTTCCACCACCCGTTCTCCAATCCCTCTGGGAGTGGAAAAAGGGTGCTGGGAGTTCCTTCCACCACCCGTTCTCCAATCCCTCTGGGAGTGGAAAAAGGGTGCTGGGAGTTCCTTCCACCACCCGTTCTCCAATCCCTCTGGGAGTGGAAAAAGGGTGCTGGGAGTTCCTTCCACCACCCGTTCTCCAATCCCTCTGGGAGTGGAAAAAGGGTGCTGGGAGTTCCTTCCACCACCCGTTCTCCAATCCCTCTGGGAGTGGAAAAAGGGTGCTGGGAGTTCCTTCCACCACCCGTTCTCCAATCCCTCTGGGAGTGGAAAAAGGGTGCTGGGAGTTCCTTCCACCACCCGTTCTCCAATCCCTCTGGGAGTGGAAAAAGGGTGCTGGGAGTTCCTTCCACCACCCGTTCTCCAATCCCTCTGGGAGTGGAAAAAGGGTGCTGGGAGTTCCTTCCACCACCCGTTCTCCAATCCCTCTGGGAGTGGAAAAAGGGTGCTGGGAGTTCCTTCCACCACCCGTTCTCCAATCCCTCTGGGAGTGGAAAAAGGGTGCTGGGAGTTCCTTCCACCACCCGTTCTCCAATCCCTCTGGGAGTGGAAAAAGGGTGCTGGGAGTTCCTTCCACCACCCGTTCTCCAATCCCTCTGGGAGTGGAAAAAGGGTGCTGGGAGTTCCTTCCACCACCCGTTCTCCAATCCCTCTGGGAGTGGAAAAAGGGTGCTGGGAGTTCCTTCCACCACCCGTTCTCCAATCCCTCTGGGAGTGGAAAAAGGGTGCTGGGAGTTCCTTCCACCACCCGTTCTCCAATCCCTCTGGGAGTGGAAAAAGGGTGCTGGGAGTTCCTTCCACCACCCGTTCTCCAATCCCTCTGGGAGTGGAAAAAGGGTGCTGGGAGTTCCTTCCACCACCCGTTCTCCAATCCCTCTGGGAGTGGAAAAAGGGTGCTGGGAGTTCCTTCCACCACCCGTTCTCCAATCCCTCTGGGAGTGGAAAAAGGGTGCTGGGAGTTCCTTCCACCACCCGTTCTCCAATCCCTCTGGGAGTGGAAAAAGGGTGCTGGGAGTTCCTTCCACCACCCGTTCTCCAATCCCTCTGGGAGTGGAAAAAGGGTGCTGGGAGTTCCTTCCACCACCCGTTCTCCAATCCCTCTGGGAGTGGAAAAAGGGTGCTGGGAGTTCCTTCCACCACCCGTTCTCCAATCCCTCTGGGAGTGGAAAAAGGGTGCTGGGAGTTCCTTCCACCACCCGTTCTCCAATCCCTCTGGGAGTGGAAAAAGGGGTGCTGGGAGTTCCTTCCACCACCCGTTCTCCAATCCCTCTGGGAGTGGAAAAAGGGTGCTGGGAGTTCCTTCCACCACCCGTTCTCCAATCCCTCTGGGAGTGGAAAAAGGGTGCTGGGAGTTCCTTCCACCACCCGTTCTCCAATCCCTCTGGGAGTGGAAAAAGGGGTGCTGGGAGTTCCTTCCACCACCCGTTCTCCAATCCCTCTGGGAGTGGAAAAAGGGTGCTGGGAGTTCCTTCCACCACCCGTTCTCCAATCCCTCTGGGAGTGGAAAAAGGGTGCTGGGAGTTCCTTCCACCACCCGTTCTCCAATCCCTCTGGGAGTGGAAAAAGGGTGCTGGGAGTTCCTTCCACCACCCGTTCTCCAATCCCTCTGGGAGTGGAAAAAGGGTGCTGGGAGTTCCTTCCACCACCCGTTCTCCAATCCCTCTGGGAGTGGAAAAAGGGTGCTGGGAGTTCCTTCCACCACCCGTTCTCCAATCCCTCTGGGAGTGGAAAAAGGGTGCTGGGAGTTCCTTCCACCACCCGTTCTCCAATCCCTCTGGGAGTGGAAAAAGGGTGCTGGGAGTTCCTTCCACCACCCGTTCTCCAATCCCTCTGGGAGTGGAAAAAGGGTGCTGGGAGTTCCTTCCACCACCCGTTCTCCAATCCCTCTGGGAGTGGAAAAAGGGTGCTGGGAGTTCCTTCCACCACCCGTTCTCCAATCCCTCTGGGAGTGGAAAAAGGGTGCTGGGAGTTCCTTCCACCACCCGTTCTCCAATCCCTCTGGGAGTGGAAAAAGGGTGCTGGGAGTTCCTTCCACCACCCGTTCTCCAATCCCTCTGGGAGTGGAAAAAGGGTGCTGGGAGTTCCTTCCACCACCCGTTCTCCAATCCCTCTGGGAGTGGAAAAAGGGTGCTGGGAGTTCCTTCCACCACCCGTTCTCCAATCCCTCTGGGAGTGGAAAAAGGGTGCTGGGAGTTCCTTCCACCACCCGTTCTCCAATCCCTCTGGGAGTGGAAAAAGGGTGCTGGGAGTTCCTTCCACCACCCGTTCTCCAATCCCTCTGGGAGTGGAAAAAGGGTGCTGGGAGTTCCTTCCACCACCCGTTCTCCAATCCCTCTGGGAGTGGAAAAAGGGTGCTGGGAGTTCCTTCCACCACCCGTTCTCCAATCCCTCTGGGAGTGGAAAAAGGGTGCTGGGAGTTCCTTCCACCACCCGTTCTCCAATCCCTCTGGGAGTGGAAAAAGGGTGCTGGGAGTTCCTTCCACCACCCGTTCTCCAATCCCTCTGGGAGTGGAAAAAGGGTGCTGGGAGTTCCTTCCACCACCCGTTCTCCAATCCCTCTGGGAGTGGAAAAAGGGTGCTGGGAGTTCCTTCCACCACCCGTTCTCCAATCCCTCTGGGAGTGGAAAAAGGGTGCTGGGAGTTCCTTCCACCACCCGTTCTCCAATCCCTCTGGGAGTGGAAAAAGGGTGCTGGGAGTTCCTTCCACCACCCGTTCTCCAATCCCTCTGGGAGTGGAAAAAGGGTGCTGGGAGTTCCTTCCACCACCCGTTCTCCAATCCCTCTGGGAGTGGAAAAAGGGTGCTGGGAGTTCCTTCCACCACCCGTTCTCCAATCCCTCTGGGAGTGGAAAAAGGGTGCTGGGAGTTCCTTCCACCACCCGTTCTCCAATCCCTCTGGGAGTGGAAAAAGGGTGCTGGGAGTTCCTTCCACCACCCGTTCTCCAATCCCTCTGGGAGTGGAAAAAGGGTGCTGGGAGTTCCTTCCACCACCCGTTCTCCAATCCCTCTGGGAGTGGAAAAAGGGTGCTGGGAGTTCCTTCCACCACCCGTTCTCCAATCCCTCTGGGAGTGGAAAAAGGGTGCTGGGAGTTCCTTCCACCACCCGTTCTCCAATCCCTCTGGGAGTGGAAAAAGGGTGCTGGGAGTTCCTTCCACCACCCGTTCTCCAATCCCTCTGGGAGTGGAAAAAGGGTGCTGGGAGTTCCTTCCACCACCCGTTCTCCAATCCCTCTGGGAGTGGAAAAAGGGTGCTGGGAGTTCCTTCCACCACCCGTTCTCCAATCCCTCTGGGAGTGGAAAAAGGGTGCTGGGAGTTCCTTCCACCACCCGTTCTCCAATCCCTCTGGGAGTGGAAAAAGGGTGCTGGGAGTTCCTTCCACCACCCGTTCTCCAATCCCTCTGGGAGTGGAAAAAGGGTGCTGGGAGTTCCTTCCACCACCCGTTCTCCAATCCCTCTGGGAGTGGAAAAAGGGTGCTGGGAGTTCCTTCCACCACCCGTTCTCCAATCCCTCTGGGAGTGGAAAAAGGGTGCTGGGAGTTCCTTCCACCACCCGTTCTCCAATCCCTCTGGGAGTGGAAAAAGGGTGCTGGGAGTTCCTTCCACCACCCGTTCTCCAATCCCTCTGGGAGTGGAAAAAGGGTGCTGGGAGTTCCTTCCACCACCCGTTCTCCAATCCCTCTGGGAGTGGAAAAAGGGTGCTGGGAGTTCCTTCCACCACCCGTTCTCCAATCCCTCTGGGAGTGGAAAAAGGGTGCTGGGAGTTCCTTCCACCACCCGTTCTCCAATCCCTCTGGGAGTGGAAAAAGGGTGCTGGGAGTTCCTTCCACCACCCGTTCTCCAATCCCTCTGGGAGTGGAAAAAGGGTGCTGGGAGTTCCTTCCACCACCCGTTCTCCAATCCCTCTGGGAGTGGAAAAAGGGTGCTGGGAGTTCCTTCCACCACCCGTTCTCCAATCCCTCTGGGAGTGGAAAAAGGGTGCTGGGAGTTCCTTCCACCACCCGTTCTCCAATCCCTCTGGGAGTGGAAAAAGGGTGCTGGGAGTTCCTTCCACCACCCGTTCTCCAATCCCTCTGGGAGTGGAAAAAGGGTGCTGGGAGTTCCTTCCACCACCCGTTCTCCAATCCCTCTGGGAGTGGAAAAAGGGTGCTGGGAGTTCCTTCCACCACCCGTTCTCCAATCCCTCTGGGAGTGGAAAAAGGGTGCTGGGAGTTCCTTCCACCACCCGTTCTCCAATCCCTCTGGGAGTGGAAAAAGGGTGCTGGGAGTTCCTTCCACCACCCGTTCTCCAATCCCTCTGGGAGTGGAAAAAGGGTGCTGGGAGTTCCTTCCACCACCCGTTCTCCAATCCCTCTGGGAGTGGAAAAAGGGTGCTGGGAGTTCCTTCCACCACCCGTTCTCCAATCCCTCTGGGAGTGGAAAAAGGGTGCTGGGAGTTCCTTCCACCACCCGTTCTCCAATCCCTCTGGGAGTGGAAAAAGGGTGCTGGGAGTTCCTTCCACCACCCGTTCTCCAATCCCTCTGGGAGTGGAAAAAGGGTGCTGGGAGTTCCTTCCACCACCCGTTCTCCAATCCCTCTGGGAGTGGAAAAAGGGTGCTGGGAGTTCCTTCCACCACCCGTTCTCCAATCCCTCTGGGAGTGGAAAAAGGGTGCTGGGAGTTCCTTCCACCACCCGTTCTCCAATCCCTCTGGGAGTGGAAAAAGGGTGCTGGGAGTTCCTTCCACCACCCGTTCTCCAATCCCTCTGGGAGTGGAAAAAGGGTGCTGGGAGTTCCTTCCACCACCCGTTCTCCAATCCCTCTGGGAGTGGAAAAAGGGTGCTGGGAGTTCCTTCCACCACCCGTTCTCCAATCCCTCTGGGAGTGGAAAAAGGGTGCTGGGAGTTCCTTCCACCACCCGTTCTCCAATCCCTCTGGGAGTGGAAAAAGGGTGCTGGGAGTTCCTTCCACCACCCGTTCTCCAATCCCTCTGGGAGTGGAAAAAGGGTGCTGGGAGTTCCTTCCACCACCCGTTCTCCAATCCCTCTGGGAGTGGAAAAAGGGTGCTGGGAGTTCCTTCCACCACCCGTTCTCCAATCCCTCTGGGAGTGGAAAAAGGGTGCTGGGAGTTCCTTCCACCACCCGTTCTCCAATCCCTCTGGGAGTGGAAAAAGGGTGCTGGGAGTTCCTTCCACCACCCGTTCTCCAATCCCTCTGGGAGTGGAAAAAGGGTGCTGGGAGTTCCTTCCACCACCCGTTCTCCAATCCCTCTGGGAGTGGAAAAAGGGTGCTGGGAGTTCCTTCCACCACCCGTTCTCCAATCCCTCTGGGAGTGGAAAAAGGGTGCTGGGAGTTCCTTCCACCACCCGTTCTCCAATCCCTCTGGGAGTGGAAAAAGGGTGCTGGGAGTTCCTTCCACCACCCGTTCTCCAATCCCTCTGGGAGTGGAAAAAGGGTGCTGGGAGTTCCTTCCACCACCCGTTCTCCAATCCCTCTGGGAGTGGAAAAAGGGTGCTGGAAGTTCCTTCCACCACCCGTTCTCCAATCCCTCTGGGAGTGGAAAAAGGGTGCTGGAAGTTCCTTCCACCACCCGTTCTCCAATCCCTCTGGGAGTGAAAAAAGGGTGCTGGAAGTTCCTTCCACCACCCGTTCTCCAATCCCTCTGGGAGTGAAAAAAGGGTGCTGGAAGTTCCTTCCACCACCCGTTCTCCAATCCCTCTGGGAGTGAAAAAAGGGTGCTGGAAGTTCCTTCCACCACCCGTTCTCCAATCCCTCTGGGAGTGAAAAAAGGGTGCTGGAAGTTCCTTCCACCACCCGTTCTCCAATCCCTCTGGGAGTGGAAAAAGGGTGCTGGAAGTTCCTTCCACCACCCGTTCTCCAATCCCTCTGGGAGTGGAAAAAGGGTGCTGGAAGTTCCTTCCACCACCCGTTCTCCAATCCCTCTGGGAGTGGAAAAAGGGTGCTGGAAGTTCCTTCCACCACCCGTTCTCCAATCCCCGTTCTCCAATCAATAATGAAGTAGTCATACACAATGGTTGGCCGCATATACCAACAAAGATTTAGTGGCTGTTTATTACTATGTGTTATGAAGAACGGCTGTCTTGTACATTTACCTAAAGGCTTTTAACAGCATGTTTTATTGATTTTTTATTTCACTGTTTAATGCCTTTCTTCATCAGTTAACTGGTTTCAAAGTTTTACTTTACTAGTTGATATTCTTAATATTAAGGTGTCTTTTTCGTCTTTGGCTAAGTTAATGTATAAAGAATGTCTTTTCTCCTTTTGCAGACGGTTCTTTTTGGGCCCTGGACTTGGAATGCGTACCTTTCTCATCATCAATCTTCTCCATGAGCAAATGTTTTGGAGATTTGCAACTAGCACTGAAAGTCTGAACTTTCCAAGCCAGAACCCATTATTGTTTTGAGACAGTCCACCAGAATCTTGTTGTCGAAAGAAAAAGAACACCAACGTCAATATCTATTTTAAATCACGTTATAAGCAATGCTCCGATCGGACGCCAATTGCGTAATATTCAATATTAACAGAAATATTTACAATTAAATGTAGCTTACATGTTGTTGAGAAATAACACACCTATTTGTAGTTGATCATAATTTTGATTCCGTGAATAAAATTCTGAAGTGTGCTCATTCAAATGAAAGCCACAATGTTCTACTTTCTTGTGGTGTTTGCACTTTCCTATGGTTTGTGTTGTAACTTTTGAGTCCGTGGATCATAAATCCTAAATTGTGACAATCCAAATAAAATCTGAAAATCCTAAATGTACTAAAGGCTTCTATGTAGTATTTCCCCACAGTACTGGTTCTATCTTTTGGGTCTGTGGATGATTTTAATTGGGTGACGTGCTAAATTAAAGCCGCATAGTTTCTTTCCCTGTGGTACAAGTTCTAAGTGCCTTCTAAGTTTTGAGTCCGCGGATCGCATCCGAAAGGCGTGACCATTTAAATTAATGAATAGTGCAACGTAGTGTTCTCCTGTAGTGCGCGTTCAAACCTTTGAGTCGGTGGATGGATTCCCAATGGTGCGACCATTAAAATGACATCTGCAACGTATTGTTTCTCTGTAGTACAAGCTCTAACTTTTGATTCTGATGGATGAAACCACAACCACAACTGAAAAGCTGTTAAGTACCCGGCGTGGTAAGTCACGGTGGTACAAGTTTTAACGTTTTAATCTCCAGATGAAATTCTTATGGCTTGACAATTCAAATGAGATCTGTAAAGTAGTGTTTTCCTGTTGTATAAGTTTAAACTTTTGATTCTGTGATGGAATCCTAATAGTGACCATTCAAATAAAAGCGGTAAAGTACTGTTTCCTTTGGTACAAATTCTCCCTGGATGAAATCCTAACGGTGTGACCATTCAAATATACGTTTCTAAACCGTGTTTCTATGTGGTACAAGTTCCAACTTTTGATTCCGTGTATGAAATTCTAAACGTCTCACTATTACAAAGACAGCGGTAAAGTAGTGTTTTCCTGTCGGATCGTTTTTATCTATTGATTCTGTGGATGTAAAAGCTGCAAAGTGGTGTTCCCTGAGGTACTGGGTCTAACGTTTGAGTCCGTGGATTTAATCCTAACAGTGTGATCATTCAAATAAAGGCTACCTGCCGTGAAGTGTTTCTCAGCTGTGAGTCCGTCGGGATTGCATCCGAAGGGTGTGACCGCCCTAGTTCGCATCCGAAAGATGTGAGAGCAAAGTACTGTTTCCCTGTGGTAGCGGACACAACGTTTGATTCTGTGGATGAAATCTAATGTTGTAACCCTTGAAATGAAAGTTGTAAAAACGTATTTCTCTGTGGTACAAGTTCTAACTTTTTAGTCCATGCTAGTAATCCTAAGGTAGTGATCATTCAAAGGAATGCTGCCAAGTACCTGTGGTATCGGTTCTACCTTTTGTGTCTCTGGATGATGCTAATGGTTTAATTATTGAAATAAAGGCTACAATGTAGTGCCAGTCCCTGTGCTACCGGTTCTAACGTTTGGGTCTGTGGATGAATCTAATTGTGTGACCTGTCACAAATGAAAGCTGCAAAGTGTATTTCCCTATTGTACAAGTTCTATCTTTTGAGTCGGTGAATGTAATCCTAATCGCGTGACAATTCAAATGAAAACTGCAAAGTATTGTTTGCCTGTTGTATATGTTCTAACTAATGAGTCCGTGGATTTAATCCAAATTTTGTGACCATTCAATTAAAGGCTACAAAGTATGTAGACCATGCAATAGGAATTCCAACTTTTAATTCTGTGAATGAAATCCTAAAGGTGTGACCATTAAGATGAAAGCTGCACAGTACTGTTCCCCGTGGTTCAAGTTCTAACTTTTGATTCTGTGGATGAAACCCTAACGCGGGTGTGATCATTTAGCTATCATTCAAATGAATGCTATAAAGTAGCATGTCCCTGTGGAATAGGTTCTAACTTTTTAATTCCTGGATGAGATCCTAAAGGTGTGACAATTTCATTGAAAGCTGCAAAGTAGTGTCACCCTGTGGTACTGTTTCTTATTTTTGAAATCTGTTCGTGTAGCCCTAATGCTAATGGCCATGGTGTGACGGTTCAAGTGGAACCTGCAAAGTTGTGGTGTTGGCTGTTGTACTGCTTGTAACTTTTGAATATGTTAATGTAATCCTCATCATGTGAGCGTTAAAATATATGCTAAAAAGGGAAATTACTTTTGAGGTCGCTACTTTCGGAGGGTCGTTATTTTAGGGGTCGCTACTTTCGGGATTTGCTAACACCTGTGAAATTTTATCTCTACTTTCGGAGGGTCGCAACTTTCAGGATTTGCTAACACCTGTGAAATTTTATCGTTACTTTCGGGGGTCGCTACTTTCGGGACTTTACGGTATTATATTTGTCAGGAAAACGCTCGCATCCATGAATTAACAGAAAGTAATGTAAATCTTTAAATTTGATGGAAAATATTCAACCCAATTTGATTCGAAAACGCTCTCAGAATTTTTTCAAACTTTGCAGTCTTGAAGACTTATAGAAGACTATAGAAGACTATAAGCGGTATACAGTCGTTTTAAAAGTTTACGACTAGATGTTGAGAAAATTACTAATATGCAAAAATCATGACGTCATCTGATCGTTGTTATGGTAACACCGATGTCAATTAAATCTACTTTTTTAAAAATTTAATTTCATCTCTAGCATATGTGTGAAGCAGCTTGCCTGACCGAGCTCAGACAGTGAAGTATCAGCCGTTCAAAGTTGGGATGTAATGTTGCCAAAACATCCAATTTAGCCTTTAAGTGACAGCTGTAAAGTAGTATTATCCTGTGGTAAAACATCTAGCGTTTCATCCTGTGGATGTAATCGTAATCGTATGAACAAGTATGACAAAGTAGTGTTCCTCGATGGTGCGTGTAGTGATACAAGACCTATAACCTTTTTCTATGGATGTTATCGTAATCATGTGACAATTCAAATGAAAACTGCAAAGTTCTGTTTCCTGGGGTACCGGGTCTAACGTGTAAGCCCGTGGATTTAATCCTAATGGTGTGATCATTCAAATCTGAAAGGCTGCCATGTAGTGTTTCGTGTGGTATCGGTTCTACCGTTTGGGTCGTGGATCATCCTAATTGTGTGACCTGTTCAGGCTCTTTTGTTGTCGGTGAATGTAATGTAATTCTAAGTGCCGTGACCATCCAAATGACAGCTCCAAAGTAATGTTGTCCTGTGGACCCTGTGGTATCAGTTCTTACTTTGAGTTTGTGAATGAAATGCTAATTTTTTTTCACCATTCAAATAAAAGCTGCAAAGTGTTGTTTCCTTGATGTACTGGCTCTTTAAACACTTTTCAATCCGTGGATGAAATAATTGTGGGATCATTCATATAAAACCTGAACACTAGTGAGTCTGTGAGTGAAACTATAGTGTGATCGTTCAAATGAAAGCTATTCAACAGTACTTTCGTGTGGTGATGTTCGTTAGTCTGTGATAGCTATTGAACAGTACTTTCATGTGGTGATGTTCATTGATCTGTGATAGCTATTGAACAGTACTTTCGTGTGGTGATGTTCATTGGTCTGTGATAACTATTGAACAGTAATTTCGTGTGGTGATGTTCATTGGTCTGTGATAGCCATTGAACAGTACTTTCGTGTGGTGATGTTCATTAGTCTGTGATAGCTATTGAACAGTACTTTCGTGTGGGGATGTTCATTTATCTGTGAAAGTTATATATTGAACAGTACTTTCGTGTAGTGATGTTCATTGGTCTGTGATAGCCATTGAACAGTACTTTCGTGTGGTGATGTTCATTAGTCTGTGATAGCTATTGAACAGTACTTTCATGTGGTGATGTTCATTGATCTGTGATAGCTATTGAACAGTACTTTCGTGTGGTGATGTTCATTGGTCTGTGATACCTATTGAACAGTACTTTCGTGTGGTGATGTTCATTGGTCTGTGATAGCCATTGAACAGTACTTTCGTGTGGTGATGTTCATTAGTCTGTGAAAGCTATTGAACAGTACTTTCGTGTGGGGATGTTCATTTGTCTGTGAAAGTTATATATTGAACAGTACTTTCGTGTAGTGATGTTCATTGGTCTGTGATAGCCACTGAACAGTACTTTCGTGTGGTGATGTTCATTAGTCTGTGATAGCTATTGAACAGTACTTTCGTGTGGTGATGTTCATTAGTCTGTGATAGCTATTGAACAGTAGTTTCGTGTGGTGATGTTCATTGGTCTGTGATAGCTATTGTACAGTACTTTCTAGTGGTTATGTTCATTGGTCTGTGATAGCTATTGAACAGTACTTTCGTGTGGTGATGTTCATTAGTCTGTGATAGCTATTGAACAGTACTTTCGTGTGGTGATGTTCATTGGTCTGTGATAGCTACTGAACTGTACCTTCGTGTGGTGATGTTCATTTGTCTGTAATAGCTATTGAACAGTACTTTCGTGTGGTGATGTTCATTGGTCTGTGATAGCTATTGTACAGTACTTTCTTGTGGTGATGTTCATTGGTCTGTGATAGCTGTTGAACAGTACTTTCGTGTGGTTGATGTTCATTGATCTGATAGCTATTGAACAGTACTTTCGTGTGGTGATGTTCATTAGTCTGTGATAGCTATTGAACAGTACTTTCGTGTGGTGGTGTTCATTGGTCTGTGATAACTATTGAACAGTAATTTCGTGTGGTGATGTTCATTGGTCTGTGATAGCCATTGAACAGTACTTTCGTGTGGTGATGTTCATTAGTCTGTGAAAGCTATTGAACAGTACTTTCGTGTGGGGATGTTCATTTGTCTGTGAAAGTTATATATTGAACAGTACTTTCGTGTAGTGATGTTCATTGGTCTGTGATAGCCATTGAACAGTACTTTCGTGTGGTGATGTTCATTAGTCTGTGATAGCTATTGAACAGTACTTTCATGTGGTGATGTTCATTGATCTGTGATAGCTATTGAACAGTACTTTCGTGTGGTGATGTTCATTGGTCTGTGATAACTATTGAACCATACTTTCGTGTGGTGATGTTCATTGGTCTGTGATAGCCATTGAACAGTACTTTCGTGTGGTGATGTTCATTAGTCTGTGAAAGCTATTGAACAGTACTTTCGTGTGGGGATGTTCATTTGTCTGTGAAAGTTATATATTGAACAGTACTTTCGTGTAGTGATTTTCATTGGTCTGTGATAGCCATTGAACAGTACTTTCGTGTGGTGATGTTCATTAGTCTGTGATAGCTATTGAACAGTACTTTCCTGTGGTGATGTTCATTAGTCTGTGATAGCTATTGAACAGTACTTTCGTGTGGTGATGTTCATTAGTCTGTGATAGCTATTGAACAGTAGTTTCGTGTGGTGATGTTCATTGGTCTGTGATAGCTATTGTACAGTACTTTCTAGTGGTGATGTTCATTGGTCTGTGATAGCTATTGAACAGTACTTTCGTGTGGTGATGTTCATTAGTCTGTGATAGCTATTGAACAGTACTTTCGTGTGGTGATGTTCATTGGTCTGTGATAGCTACTGAACTGTACCTTCGTGTGGTGATATTCATTTGTCTGTAATAGCTATTGAACAGTACTTTCGTGTGGTGATGTTCATTGGTCTGTGATAGCTATTGAACAGTACTTTCGTGTGGTGATGTTCATTGGTCTGTGATAGCTGTTGAACAGTACTTTCGTGTGGTTGATGTTCATTGATCTGATAGCTATTGAACAGTACTTTCGTGTGGTGATGTTCATTAGTCTGTGATAGCTATTGAACAGTACTTTCGTGTGGTGGCGTTCATTGGTCTGTGATAGCTATTGAACAGTACTTTCGTGTGGTGATGTTCATTGTTCTGTGATAGCTATTGAACAGTACTTTCGTGTGGTGATGCTCATTAGTCTGTGATAGCTATTGAACAGTACTTTCATGTGGTGATTTTCACTGGTCTGTGATAGCTATTGAACAGTACTTTCGTGTAGTGATGGTCATTGGTCTGTGATAGCTATTGAACAGTACTTTCGTGATGTGATGTTCAGTAGTCTGTGATAGCTACTGAACAGTACTTTCATGAGGTGATGTTCATTTGTCTGTGATAGCTATTGAACAGCACTTTCATGTGATGTTCATTAGTCTGAAAGCTATTGAACAGTACTTTCGTGTTGCGATGTTCAGTAGTCTGTGATAGCTACTGAACAGTACTTTCATGTGGTGATGTTCATTAGTCTGTGATAGCTATTGAACAGTAGTTTCGTGTGGTGATGTTCATTGGTCTGTGAAAGCTATTGTACAGTACTTTCTTGTGGTGATGTTCATTGGTCTGTGATAGCTATTGAACAGTACTTTCGTGTGGTGATGTTCATTGGTCTGTGATAGCTATTGAACAGTACTTTTTTGTGGTGATGTTCATTAGTCTGTGATAGCTATTGTACAGTACTTTCGTGTGGTTGATGTTCATTGGTCTGATAGCTATTGTACAGTACTTTCGTGTGGTTGATGTTCATTGGTCTGATAGCTATTGAACAGTACTTTCGTGTGGTGATGTTCATTAGTCTGTGATAGCTATTGTACAGTACTTTCGTGTGGTTGATGTTCATTGGTCTGATAGCTATTGAACAGTACTTTCGTGTGGTGATGTTCATTGGTCTGTGATAGCTATTGAACAGTACTTTCGTGTGGTGATGTTCATTAGTCTGTGATAGCTATTGAACAGTAGTTTCGTGTGGTGATGTTCATTGGTCTGTGATAGCTATTGTACAGTACTTTCGTGTGGTGATGTTCATTGGTCTGTGATAGCTATTGAACAGTACTTTCGCGTGGTGATGTTCATTAGTCTGTGATAGCTATTGAACAGTACTTTCGTGTGGTGATGGTCACTGGTCTATGATAGCTATTGAACAGTACTTTCGTGTGGTGATGTTCATTAGTCTGTGATAGCTACTGAACAGTACTTTCGTGTGGTGATGGTCACTGGTCTGTGATAGCTATTGAACAGTACTTTCGTGTGGTGATGTTCATTGGTCTGTGATAGCTATTGAACAGTACTTTCTTGTGGTGATGTTCATTGGTCTGTGATAGCTATTGAACAGTACTTTCATGTGCTGATGTTTATTGGTCTGTGATAGCTATTGTACAGTACTTTCTAGTGGTGATGTTCATTGGTCTGTGATAGCTATTGAACAGTACTTTCTAGTGGTGATGTTCATTGGTCTGTGATAGCTATTGTACAGTACTTTCTAGTGGTGATGTTCATTGGTCTGTGATAGCTATTGAACAGTACTTTCGTGTGGTGATGTTCATTAGTCTGTGATAGCTATTGAACAGTACTTTCGTGTGGTGATGTTCATTGGTCTGTGATAGCTACTGAACTGTACCTTCGTGTGGTGATGTTCATTAGTCTGTGATAGCTATTGAACAGTACTTTCGTGTAGTGATGTTCATTGGGCTGTGATGGCTATTGAACAGTACTTTCGTGTGGTGATGTTCATTGGTCTGTGATAGCTATTGTACAGTACTTTCTTGTGGCGATGTTCATTGTTCTGTGATAGCTGTTGAACAGTACTTTCGTGTGGTGATGTTCATTAGTCTGTGATAGCTATTGAACAGTACTTTCGCGTGGTGATGTTTATTAGTTTTGATTCTGTGGACCTAAAGTGTGACCATTCAAACAAAAGCTAGTGAGCAGTCTTTTCGGTAAGATTTCCGCATAACCCCACACATTAATTAGACATGTATGCGCTATTATTTTCCTGTAGGTGTTTAATATCTTGCTGTAGAGAAGGTAATAGCAAAATGGAAAAAAATATGGTGTACTTATCTGTGCTTTTTTGTTTGTTTCTTTCGTTGTTACACTTTCTTTGAGTTGAACGGATGATTTCAGCAGAACACTTCAGATCCTTCCGGTTGATTTTACAAAATCTGTTCATCCTAAAGAACAAATAAAGCAGTAAACCTGAATCAGTTAATGTTTTGAAATGCTCCATTGTTCATACGTGTTATCTGATTGGTTGCACGCATTCAAGCGTAATTCAGCACAGAAAGAGATCACGGCGCGCACTGCATTTTGGGTGAAGGTGGGCCTTTCAAACGCAACGTATTTAGCTATGACTTGCGTTAATCACTTTCAACATCAGTTTACCACCCGCGGCTAATAAGTTAATCAAATTCGTCACTTTAAAAAAATTAAAGAAATCAAATTTCGAACAGAAAGCTAATTTTTGGCTTTTCCTGTGTATTGTTTTCATTTTCTATTTCAAGAAGTGACAAGAAAACTAAATAAATCGCACGAACACCTTGATCGTGCAATAAAAATTGGCAGATAATTTGGCGAAAACCAAGTCAGTTATATCTCAAGTCAAAAATAATTAACCCTCCATACCTGTCAGGAACGGATGAAACCGAATAAAGCTTCGGCCAAGACACATTAGTCAGAGGACGCGTACGTGATTCTCAAGTATAGTTTCAGGTTGGCTTTGAGACGTTCCATCGGAATAAACTGTTAGAAAGAAAAAAACAACATGAGTTAGTTTTGTAGTCTTCTTAGTAAATACTGTGAAAACGTTACTAGTGACTTATTACTCGTGGCGTAGCACACGAGTTGTAAATCCGGCTCTGAGTTTTTCTTTTTTTTTTTGTGTCACATTAGTACATGCAAATTTATGCACGCATATTTTAGTTTATGTCGACGACTATATGGCTTTCAGCCATGAAATACATATCGCAAAATCTCTGCATAATTGCAGGTTTTCGAGACAATGCAAGGCGTTCATGGATGGATAGGACCGTTTGATATTGTGTTCGCCGCTTTTTCCTGTGGGATTTTTGTCCCGGCAAGTTTTGTGTTTTCTATAACTTGCAATTTGCTTAGCGATTGAGCTTTGTAGTCCGTGAATACGCGAAAGCGTAATGAACGGGTTAACGATTAAGGTGGCTAATTTAAATTCACTCACTCGCTCCTTCCATCAGCGGCTAACTTAGTGAGTAATGCTTTGTTACGAATGCGTTTCGTAACAAGACCAACGTAAATCCAGCGATAACAATAATTAATTTGATGTAAACGAATATAAACAACAATAAGCTTAAAGGTGTTTCGCATTTGGAGTCTTTAGTCAACATTAAAATCGATCTAAAAGGATTTTTCAACCGAGACATGCGTTGATGCGTATCTACCTTGAAATAATAAAATTTAGTCGTAATTGAGTTGAGTTCCTCGATAGTGTAATGGATGATTTTGTGGCTTAGTTCCTGGTCGAGACAGTCGAAAGTCCCGAGTTCGAGTCACGTTCGGGTCCTTTATTTTTCCTTTCTTCGGACTGGACATTATGAAAGTGATGTACTTTATTTCTTTGCGTTCGTCAAATCCTTAGGTTTAATTTTTAAAAAAATATCGAACCATGTCTATGAAAACATAAGCTTACCGCAATATTGCGTTACGCGTTAGCATTTCTTCTTCACGGGTTGGCCCTTAGGAGCCTTTGATTAGACAGAATTTTAAGCTTAAGTTTCTCCGTAAAAGCACTCAAAACACTCGGGAATCAATGCTGCAATGAGTTAAAGGCGCCACGAGTTCAAATTGTGTACAGCTTCTTGTTTTTTATCTACGACTTTCGCTATTCGGGCCTATTCGAGTTCCTGAGAAAATTCCACATCATTTTCACATACCGTCGCTGAACAATGAATAACTTTTCACAAAAGAAGAAACATTCAATCAGAATAAATCACCCATGAACAAACTTAACGAAACAAAGGTTACACTGAGGAAACAATTTTTAATTGCTCTTCCAAATTGTATCATCAAATCACAGACTGACGCAATGAATACTGTTTCACTTTGTGAAGTTCAACCTGGAAATTTATTCAGTAACGGGAATATTTAACACCGCTTCGTCGTTGCTATCAATGCATCTAGATTTTAAAAATGGCTTGACTGTAATGTAAATAAAAACGTAAAATATGGTAGAAATGAAATTTGAGCAAAGAACAAACCTGGTCTTCTCCAAAACGATACAGATCCACAAGACGACAAGCCAAAGATTTCAAATTGACCTTCACAGCACCACTTTTGCCAACTTAGGAACATAAATTGGAGTGCCACGTTGCTTTTATACGGGCCGATTAAAATCTATTCAGCTTAGTCGAGAAAAATTCTTGAACCTGAATTAGAAAGCAGTAATTAAGAACGATAACAATGCTTTCCCAAATTTTTGCCGTGCTTTGTGTCAAAGGAAAGTAATATTTCATGAGTATTCAAAGTGAAGCGTGTAATTTGCACCTGGCTTTAAGCGCCCTGTATATGCATGTGTAAGGCGAGTTATTTGACATCACGCTATTGTGAAAATCTTCCAATGGGAACTTGCCGCCAAATATTGTGCATAATTACGAAAAAAAATTTGGACGGGGCCTGAGGCTCGTTCGTTTGACCGGGAATTATAATAAACACAATAGTCGGTGTAAATCTGTTAAAACGTGTTTAAAATACGGCATTGAGATGTGGTGGCTCCCAAATGCCACAACACGCAATTTTTAAACATTCTTCATATTCTTATTGCGGAATACGTTCAATGTAACGCACCCTAACTCGTGACTCTTCATATTCTTATTGCGGAACACGTTCAATGTAACGCACCCTAACTCGTGACTCGATTTTGGGGGGGTTCAAAGGGTTTGCTAGTTTTCATTTGACTTTCATCTTTTATCCCGTTTTTCATAAACCCAAATAAATGCTTACAGGAGTACTGGTTTAATAAAAGACACAACCGAAACTTCAGCTGGAAAGGTTGTTAGAATGAACATCATCTTTATCAACAGATTCCCTTTTGGTATTAAATAATAGTTATAATTAAGAAAATAATGTATATTAGAAAATGGTCACACCCACTCAGCCAATCAGTGCCCAGTATTTGTGTGCCCTATATCCCATAAACTGTCTTAAATTATGTAAAGAGGCGGGGGCTTTGAAGCCCAGGGAAATTATGGGGTAAAATAACTACTCATTAGTAAGCTCTATATAGAACATACTAATGAATTCTTTTGTTTTCCTTTGTCTTAAAGCCTAATTAGTATGCTCTATATAGAGCATACTTATGATAAAATATAGCATACTAATGAGTATATAGAGCATACTAATGAATTACAGGCTGCTAATGTAAACAAAAACAACAATGACAATTTTATTTGAAGTTTTCGCTTTACATAGTCTACATAACTTAAGCAAGAGATTAATCACCAAAATAACAAAACGAAATTCGACTTAACAATTTTTAGGAAATATTAAACGAAAGACTGGGTCTTTCTACGTGTACCGGTACTCATTGTCTTCTATTGTTTGTGAGGTATTGTATTTTTGGTCTTGTTTTGCATTTGTATTATTGTCGTTCTTTGTTCCTTTTGTTTTACGTCATCTATCCTCCGGTACACACCGAAACAACCGAAAGACTGGTCTCACCGTGCTTTGGAATTCTGTCTCTTTCTGTTTGCCCAATTTCGTTCACTGTCGTAGACTTTTGGAAACGTGCACTTTTGTCGAATTCATATCATCCCCCAAGCACTCTGATATGTCTACGCTTTCAAAAGCAAGTAACTCTTGAGTGGCAGGTACAGCCTCAACTTCCTCGAGCTCTGTATACTGGCTTATAGCCGGGGCAAATGAGCCATCAAAACAACAAAGAATAAACAAAGCTCCAAAGAAAGAAAAGCATTATTATTCATAAAATTCTACCAACATTACGGCGACATCCAAAACAAAATAACAACGCGATTCCCAAGTGTGAATGGCACAATTAAAATACGTTCATAAATACAATCTGCATAACATATGTTTTCTTCGTGGATATGACCATTTTCTAAGACGGTTAGACAATGAATGCTCGTGTCCTATGTGATATATATAGCACCTCTCGCATTAGATAGAAGTGCCACTCGGGCTACGCCCTCGTGGACTTCTATCTATGCTCGAGGCACTATATCCCATAGAACACTCGCGTTCATTGTCTAACCCTTACATAGGCCATTTCCGAGTTGCCTTTAGCCTCTCTATCAAAGCGAGGCTAGGTGCGAAACCTTTCATATGAAAATGAGTTCTCATTCACATGCAAATAAGTTTTATTTGCATGTGAATGAAAACTTATTTTCATATGAAAGGTTTCGCACCTAGCCTCGCTTTGATAGAGGCTAAAGGCAACTCGGAAATGGCCTATTATAATAATAGTTTTCACAATAATGAGTTTATAAGAAAAACGATCTACTCGAACTGAAAGGCATTGATCTGGGTCACTGAAAACGGTAAACAGGCTGCGTAAAAAAGCTATGAAGGTTTTTCGTTTTGTCCAAATTTAAGGAAATAATCCTTATATATTAACATTTTACCGCCATTAGGAAGCGAGCTTCGAGTGTCGGTGGCGCTTTGGTTTGATGTTACATTTAGAAATCCACTGCTGTCCAGGAGGTCACTGGTTTGATCCCCGCGTATGTAAATCTAATTTTCTTTGTTTGCTGTAATAGTCTTGTATTTTTTTCTTTTCTTTCCATATCAACGCGAACAAAAATAGAAATTTAATTTTCACGAATTTGCCGCCATTTTGGAGAAACCAGCCATTCCCGAGTAAAATCTGGAAAAAATATTTTCTGAAGAACTTTAGTCCACCTATTTTTGTCTGAACTCTTTGAAGAACGAATGATAATACAATAGGCACTATTGTCATTCAATTGGATGCAAATAGGTTTAGCCGAAACGACTTGTTGTCTTTCCAGTCCGCGGGAATAATTGCAGGCGAATGTATTGTATCTGCCGTACTCAAGAGACTCAAGAGTATCCAGTCTTTCCTAGTCTGTATTATGTTGAAATGGGGTTTGAAATCAGTTTTTAAGGAACTAATGTTGTAAATGGATTCCCGTACAAACACGTACAATTTTGCTTAAAACAAGGAGGAAAACAGTAAAAAATAACCCATTTAATTAAACCTGATTGATTGGCGAGCGGGCAACGTAGGTTTCCAATAACAGTTATAATTGGACACGCGCATGACCGTACGCCAATTACGTAAGAAAAAGGCACGCGGATGACCAATCCCATTCCAGAAGTTTTTTATCGATGAGATTGTAAGGAAAAATAAGCCCAAGGATAGATTTTGATCTCGGGAGGTCTTAAATTACATAGGGCTGATTGTGTGGAAGCATCCAGCAAGAGCAGGAGCTCCGACCCTGCAAGAGATGATTTCAAAATGATCCGTGTTAGATGTGAGGTTATGATAGGTTGGATTGGGAGACAGAGGGGTCATTGGCAAGGGAATCCGAGAAATAGGTAACAAGTTATAAAGAAGGAGGGTAAAGGATAAAATAATTACTTAAGATGACGGGAAATAGTAGCCTTCGTGGCAGGCGCTAGAAATGGGAGAGAGAAGGGGAGACTTAGGACCGCGCGGGGAGCGAACCTGAAAAGCGTTAGGATAAATTTGTTCGTTGCCATTAATTTAGACCCAGTCCGTCTTTGACTGGAGACACTCGCTGAAAGTTTTTACAATAAAATACAATACTTTATTAGTTCCTCCAACTTGGTTTTTCAGCACTAATTTACAATATGATATAAAATCAAACCTAAGAAAAATATTAATACAATATTTATATTATAAATGATACACATTCTTATAAAATCAATAAAAATCCACAATATAAAACCTGAGAAATAACAATATTGTTAGAGTGGTTT
This sequence comes from Cladopsammia gracilis, assembly GCA_022457155.1. Taxonomy (NCBI): domain Eukaryota; kingdom Metazoa; phylum Cnidaria; class Anthozoa; order Scleractinia; family Dendrophylliidae; genus Cladopsammia; species Cladopsammia gracilis. The sequence continues at coordinate 786,853 of JAJGOT010000008.1, read as the reverse complement.
TACTTCATCTGTGAAATAGATAGTAGGATTTTACGTCGTAGTACTTCGTATCAGTTTCTATTACCCTCGAATATTAGAGCGATTACAGTTAACCCGTGAAATAGTTAGTAGAATAGTACGCACTATTGGACAATAATTCCATTGTTTTCTTTTGTGTAATTTGGACTATCACACACTAATTGTTAGTCTGTGAATCACTCTATCAAGGTCTAGCGCTAGTGTAATAGATAGTGATAGATAGTGTTACACACTGACTAATAGTTTCTGTTTCACAGTTGAAGTAAAATCACTCTATATATCATACACTACACGTTGTTATATTTAAGACACATTAATGCGAAACAAATTGGCAGTGTAGTTCGCGTTTTACATTCCTCTTCAACTCTCTGATTTTATTTTGAAAACTTTATTCATAATACAATCAGCAAAACAACATTACATATACAACGACAGTTAAAAATACGATTACGGATACTTTGCATACTGTTAAAGATTGTTTACTATAACGTTCAGATAACAGTAATATAAGGCTTACAATAACAGGATGTGTAGACACTGAAGAGTTTGTAGTTTCCCTGCTATACAATGACAGCAGTAATGGACTGCATTCGAGAATGAAAACGATAGATACAAAATCATGTTGACTTAATTAATATTAAGAAAATTAAGGGGGAGAATTTCATCTGACAAGCGGCTAAAATTGTAAATTAAATAAAAAGTTTATTGCGTGTCTTATGACTCTGCTTTTTTTGCCAAACGATTCATGTTTTAGCTCGTGATAAATATCAAGGACAGTTATATTATCCTGTTCCTTTCAAATGAATCCAAAACAGCGATACCTCTGTTTCATTGTTAACGTGCGCATTTTTTTATACCTTATATCTTTAAACAGAAAACACTATCTAACGAGCGCGCACTATTAAATCGTACATAAACATTATCGTCTCTTCCTAAATTCACTTATCAGTTATTTGCTAATACACTACAGTCTTAAATCTTATATTGAATTATCCCTTTTTAATTCTTCTATTAGGTTTTTGATAACACGCACACGTTTAATACTTATATAAACATTAGCCCTTCTTAATTCATGTATCAGTTGTTCGCCAAGACGCGCGCGCACTCTTAACACTTAAATAAACGATATCTCTTCTTGTAATTCATGTATTAGTTGTTTGCTAAAACGCGCGCACTCTTACTAATTCTTATATAAACATTATTATCCTTAATCCATTGTATGCTAGCGATTTTGACACATTAATAAAGTTCTTATCTTATCTTATCTTGCTAAAACACGCGCACTCTTACTAATTCTTATATAAACATTATTATCCCTTCTTAATACATGTATCAGTTGTTCGCTAAAACACGCGCACTTACTAATTCTTATATAAACATTATTATCCCTTCTTAATACGTGTATCAGTTGTTCGCTAAAACACGCACACTCTTACTAATTCTTATATAAACATCATTATCCCGTCTTAATACGTGTATCAGTTGTTTGCTAAAACACGCGCACTCTTATTAATTCTTATAAACATTATTATCACTTCTTAATTCGTGTATCAGTTGTTCACCAAAACACGCGCACTCTTATTAATACTCATATAAATATTATTATCCCTTCTTATTTTATGTATCAGAAATTTTAGCGCGCGAACACTCCAATTAATACTTATATAAACATCATTTTCCCTTCTTAATCCATGTATCAGTTACTTGCTAACGCACGCACACTCTTATTAATACTTATATAAACATTATTGTCCCTTCTTATTTTATGTATCAGTCATTTGCTATAACACGCATACTCTTATTATCCCTTCTTAATTTGTCTCAGTTTGTTGCTAAAACACGCGCATTCTCGTCTTAATAATTCTATAAACATTATTATCCATTCTTAATTCATGTATCAGTTCTTTGCTAAAACAAGCCTACACTCTTAATATTTGTATAAACATTATTATCTCTTCTTGATTCGTGTATCAGTTGTTTGCTAAGACGCGTGCACACTCTTATTATATTAATACTTTTATAAACATTATTTTTCCTCTTAATTCGTGTATCAGTTGTTCGCCGATATTATTATCCCTCTCAATTCAGGTATCAGTTGTTCGCTAAGACGCATGAACACTCTTATTTATACTTATATAAGCATTATTATTCCTCTTAATTCATGTATCAGTTGTTCGCCCAAACACGCACACTCTTATTAATACTTATATTATCATTCCTTCTTTTAACGTAACAGTTATTTGTTGACACGCTCACACTCTTATTAATAAATACTTATATAAACATTGTTCCGTCTTAACTCGTCTATTAATTGTTTGCTAACACACGCGCACACGCTTAATTCTTATATAAATATTATTATCCCCTCTAAAATCATTTATCATATCAGTTGTCTGCCAAAACAGGCATCCCATACAAATATTATCGCTACACCATTCATGTATCAGTTATTTGCTAATACGCGCACACTCTTGTGAATAGTTATATAAACATGCATTATCCCTTCTCAATTCATATATCAGTTATTTGCTAACACGCACACTCTTAATATTTATAGACATTATCCCTTCTTAATTCATGTATCAGTTCAGTTTGCTAACACGCACACTCTTAATATTTATCGACATTATCCCTTCTTAATTCATGTATCGGTTCAGTTTGCTAACACGCACACTCTTAATATTTATAGACATTATCCCTTCTTAATTCATGTATCGGTTCAGTTTGCTAACACTCTTAATATTTATAGACATTATCCGTTCTTAATCCATGTATCAGTCCAGTTTGCTAACACGCGCACTCTTAATATTTATAGACATTATCCCTTCTTAATTCATGTATCGGTTCAGTTTGCTAACACGCACACTCTTAATATTTATAGACATTATCCCTTCTTAATTCATGTATCAGTCCAGTTTGCTAACACGCGCATTCTTAATATTTATAGACATTATCCCTTCTTAATTCATGTATCGGTTCAGTTTGCTAACACGCACACTCTTAATATTTATAGACATTATCCCTTCTTAATTCATGTATCGGTTCAGTTTGCTAACACGCACACTCTTAATATTTACAGACATTATCCCTTCTTAATTCATGTATCGGTTCAGTTTGCTAACACGCGCACTCTTAATATTTATAGACATTATCCCTTCTTAATTCATGTATCAGTTCAGTTTGCTAACACGCGCACTCACTCTTTTTCTTCCACAATGATTATTCCATCAGTTGTTTGTTAACATGCGCAATCGCTTGATTCTGTAGTTCACTTACACGCGCATACTCCTAAGTTTAATATGAACACTATTATTCCTTCTAAAGTCAATTATGAGTTGTTTACTACCTTGCGCGAATTTTGCGCAATATAAATTACTATTATTATTTTTATTTGTCATTTGTATGCTAAAACCCGGATATTCCTTATTCGATATGAGCACTTTCTTTCGTTTTTGAGTCATGATCAAAATCATTACGTAAACATCATTATCCCTAATACTCCTAATTCGTATATAAACACGGTTATTTCTTCTTGATTCACACGCGCATACTCTTAATTCTTGTGCAAACATAGCTATCCATTTTCAATATGTTATCCGTTGTACGATAACACACTCACACACGCTTACCTGGGCATGATCGGTTTGTACAATAAATTAATTAACGTCCAATATGTTACTAAATTTTTAAAGTTGAATGACCATCATCAAAATTATCCCTTGATTTTGTAAATTTGTCTCTTAAATTTGAATTTAAGCTAAGAGGAACTTCTAATAAGCCTACAATATTACCTTCGAAAAAAGATCAGCATACAAAGAAAACTGTTAGAAATCTCCCGAGTTCGATTTGTTTGCCCCCCCCCCCCCCCCCTCGAGAAATCACAAGGGTAATAAGCATTATAATATAAAAACCAAAATGATGGCTACCGTGAATAAGGCCTACTGACTAAAAATAGCGGTCAAGGATAGCCTGTGGTAATGGGTACATTTTAAAGCAGCCCTTAAATAGCGCTATTTTACGACTAAGATTATTCACTCTGATTTCTTTGAAACTAACAGAAGCATGCAACAGGAACAGCTGGTGGTCTATTATCCGATCCTGATTATGAGTCCATTTCATCTGATCAGACAGAAGATCCTTTCATGGAGTTCCAAAAGCGTTGTGAAGTCGCTTGAAATAGCTGAAAATATATGGTATATTGAACAATTAGACTGCAATGTCGCTGTTTCTTACCGTGGTGGGAGAATTAAAATTCACGAAAATTTTCGCGGAATGTTTTTAAGAGGGGAGGAGGAGGCAGCGTGGTCGAGTGGTTAGGGCGTCAGACTTGAGATCCGGAGGTCCCGGGTTCAAGTCCCGCTCTGACCACTTGCTGGAGTTGTTTCACGGCAAACCCGAGTTCAACTCCTCGACCACGCTTGTAAAATAGCCAACTGGTCTGCCTCCTCCCAGTTGGGATTTTTAAATATTATGTTCAATTTGTATACTCGGAGATATTAGCTCTTTCGAGCTACTCTTAATCCGAGTTTAAATAAAGTTTTTTTTTATTTAAACCCACACAAGGTACCAGAATTGTGTTTTTATGGGCATTGTTTCCCAAAGGTACTCGATCGGTGGCTAACCTTCTATTTGCGCAAACACGAACTTCTACCCTAAAATGAGCGTGGATCACTTCCGGCACTTATTATGGAAGTTCCCTTTGGTCTTGTTTTACCTGAATGGCAATAGGGGAAGCCCCGACCCCAAGAATCAAATTGAATAGTAACCGAGCAAAAGAAGTCAAATTGTGCAAGTGTACGGAGAGAAAAATCTAATCAAGACACAATGTTGATAAAAATATTTTACTTCTACTTTCGTGTTATGCCTTATCATTTCCAATTTGAATGCACAATGTAAAAATTCTATACCCAATTTTAAGATTAAAAAGAAAAAAACAAAATCTTGGGTTCGAAATACTGAGAGATAACGGATTCCAGAGTTTTGCAGGGTACAAAAAGAATATAATCCCCAACCAAGAAACTCGCAATTTTCACAGCTTAATGGTTAAAACATTAAGTATGATATGTGTATAAAATTCTGGACGTTTTCCAGGAATAGTGTAAACCCTGCAGACCATCATTATGAGTGTACACCCAATTTCAAACGAAAACAGCTAAAATTCCAATTCTTCGGGGCAGCCTCGCGTATCTACATAGGGACTTACTACCCGGATCAGAGCACTACTCCTGCACCCAATTTTATAGTTTATGGTTGTGGATAATTTAATGCCAAGGGTTTGAGCGTAAACACAAAAAGACTATGACCAGTTTCTCTTTTCTCCAAAAGTAAGGTGAGCCAGACATGCCAGAAGCGAAACACAGAGGCCCAAGTTAAGACGCGACCACGAGGAAGCTCCACACGTGTACGCACACGAAAGAACAAGTGCTTAAATTATTATGATCCTGGAGATGTACCTGTGATGCGATTTGTTTCGCGTCAATAGTCTCCCTTGGATCCTTCTTCCTCTTCTGTATAACCTGAAGTGAAAAAGAACTGTGTCTTAAGCCAGTCCAAACAAGATCGGGAGTCAACGTGTGCTAAAGAATAAAAATCAGACGAGAGTTTCCTTGAACTCTCGGACGTACACGCAAACATATCCCCCCACTGTGGTACAAGGGAAGGATTGTTGCGATGTTGCAATATTTCGGAAATATTTTACGACTTATAGATAGCCTGTGATGACAAGGTAAATATTATGGGTTATGGCGCTGCTGGGGTCCCTGGCGTCATCCAAAACTGATTTTACTAAAAATTCAAATTTATCGGAAAAATGCGGAAATTGAAAATATGTTTTGCTTAAGTTGCAAAATAACATACAATTACAGCCATGCTCCGTCACGCGTGACCAGTAATCACAAGACTGAAATGAACATTTGAATATTTCTTTGTAACGTCCGAGATTTGAATGAAACCTTGAAGATCTCTCTGGAAAACACTTTGAAAGTCACGAGTTAACGGAAAAATAACTTCGCTACGCGCATAAAAAAAACAAATATTGTTCGGATATGTAACATTTCAAATAAAATGATACTTTGTTGCTCTTTGTTTCCGAAAATGCGGTAAAATTCTTACGGGAATTCCGAATCTCGGAATGAATTTACAAAACCGACGCGTAAACTTGAAAAATCCATTCAAATTTTCAAAAATACCGGTCACGCGTGACGGAGCATGGCTGTAAACAGTTTGATGCTTTTGGTAGCAATTTATATATTGTTTTTTTTTTCACCAAAAAAAGGGGAAAAACACGCATTTGTATTCAAAAATGGCTTAACCTTATGCCATTCTGACGTCATATCTCGTTGCACGTCCGAGGTTTAAGTCTCAGTGATTATATTCATTCCAGTCAGATGAGATTTAAAACGTACGAGTAGCATGTATAAGTGATTTTAAAAGTGGTAAATGCTTGCCTGAGATCTCTTCATTTAACTAACGGGTCTGAATATGCTCGCAGTAGGTGGATGAACGAATCGAACGAGCACAATAATTTTAAAATGCTCTCCATAAACTTTATACTTATTGCACATGATTAAGAAGTTGCTTACTGCAAAACTCTCATAAAAATCTCAGACGAGAGCCAAACGAGAGAAAACTATGAACAACAACTTTCAACACCAGTTTCAATTAGAGCCAGCTCTCGAGAATTGCCATCATGACCGATTTCAAACCAAACGAGAAGAAGCCGGCGACACTTATGGTTTTGAATCACTTTCGAAAATAAGCAAAGACATGTTCGAGCAGCTGTATGATGATCTCAAGACTTACCTGTGATACATTTCTTGTCATCTGCTATCCCTGGGTTCTTTTTCCTTTCCGTCATGGTGAAAACTCCAGTCTAATACAGAAATGCAGATAATAATAAATTCTCCATACTCTAAGGCAACATCATTAAGTTGAGCTTTCCTCACCTTTTGAAGTGATCAGCAAATTGCATGTAATGTATGTAATCACGATCATTGTTGTTTAAAGGCTTCCCTACACACTCCCCTCAGAAATCAACCTATAACATATAACAATACTGTATTAACTATCCATTTTGTGACATCAGAAAAGCAAAAAGGCAGAATTTATAACAGATTTTCTCGCGTTTCTTTCGGTGAAGTTTTCTAAAACTTCGCAAATTGTGAGACACAAACGCTAACTTTCACATATTCGTTTTAGGGAAACATACCTTATAGCAATGTAGTTTAATAGCTAAATGTACGAAATTGCGTGATATTAGGAAAACCGTCTCAATGACCCTATGTTTTTTCCTTCACAAATGATGTCCATATCCATTTCCGCAAGATAGCCATTCTCTATAGATGTTGTGTTTCCATGGCAATGACAACTGATAAATGAGCATAAATATGTTGGAATCCTCTTGCGGGAAAAGAAAATTAAGCTTTATTTCGTGAATTATATGCATGTGCCTTTATTAATACCCTAGGAAGCCAGCTAACTCTCACCAACTGCCGATTCTCTATTTTGTTTATCCCAGCTAGAGATAAACTTTTTTCTGTGATGGGCTGGAATGAATAAATTAGAAATACCTAGCGCGTATATGCATACCTAGCTGCAATTAATATCTCGCATCTTAGTATCATCATCTCCAGTCTAATAGGCTCCTAGCATCCCTGAGAACTGCAAGATTTAACGATGCAAAACTGTAAGATTAACATCGCAATTGGTAAAAATAATATGTATCTTATATCGTAGAGCGGTTTCGTAAAACGACAACCAAAGCATTTACTAAATAAGGGAAACAATCCAATGAACCAAACAGAGCTCGAACCACATGCAGTCGGCGCTAATCGCGGGAAACGCGTGCAGACAAGTCATAATTGTTTTGGGTTTCACCTCTGATTGGTTGAAAAATTGGCGTGAGATATTTTAGCCAATCACAAAGCGCAGCACTACAAAACCAAAGCAAAAGCAAAATTCCTTTCGATACTCACTTGAAAACCGCACTATCGCTTTTCCTTTCTTAATTGTAAAAATTCCACAGGTTTTCTAAGACTTACCTGTTAGTAAGTTGCCTTGTGTGTTAAGCGGTGGATTGTTGATAGGCTTGAGACCCATTTTCTTCATAAGGAGCCTCCCGTCTTCAATCAATAATCACCTGGATTCTCAACAACTACAACTTTTACGAGAAAAAAGAGCATTAGTAATATAAAACAGACATTTCTAATCGATGTAATTATGAAGCATGTAAGTGGCTATAACATGTGCTTAAAAATTATCCTCGTGCGTGTTGCGTGCATGTGCCCGCGCAGTTACAGGCCTCGCGCACACACAGTGTCTTTCTCTCTGTCTTTCACACATACACGAAAGAAAAAAAAAGGACGTATAATTTTTCAATTACTTACCTAGCTGCAATTAGTTTCTTGCCATTGGCTTTCCCTTGTAGCGGATTTGTCAGCATATCCAGTCCAATAGGTTCTTGGCATTAATGAAAACTGCAAGATTGAAACAATGCAAAACTGTGAGATTAACATTGCAATTGGTAAATGTTAGTTAGAACCTTATTTTCACTCGAGTGTTGCGGTCCAAGTCTATTTATTAAGCTGGTATCGTAGCGCGGTTTTTACTCTATCATCGTGAAACCAAAACAAAAGTAACCACTATGACCAATGAAAAGAGAAGCAGACAATCTAATGATCCAATCAGAGCTAGGAGTAAATACATGCAGCCGACGCCAAGCGCGTGAAATGTGTGCAGGCAAGTCGCGATTGGTTTTGGTTTTACCTCTGATTAGTTGAGAAAGTAGTGCAAGATGTTCACAAATCAACAGTAAAATTACTTTCGATACTCACTTGAAAACCGCACTGTCACTTTTTCTTTCTTAATCGTAAAAATTCCATAGGTTTTCTAAGACTTACCTGTCAAGTTGCCTTGTGTGTAAAGCGGTGGATTGTCGATAGACTTGAGACCCATTTTCTTCATAAGGAGCCATCTGTCTTCAATCAATAATCTCCTGTAATTCTCTACAAATAAAACTTTTTACGAGACAAAAGAGCATTAGTAATAGAAAACAGACTTTTCTAATCAGCGTAATTATGAAGCATGTAAGTGGCTACAATATGTACTTAAAAATTATCGTGCGTGTGTTGCGTGTATGTGCTCGCGCAGTTACAGGCGTCACACACACACACACACACAGTCTCTCTCTCTCTCTCATCATCATCATCATCATCATCATCATCATTATCATTATCATCATCATCATCATCATCATACATCTCTATTCTCGTGGAGAATAGGGCCATCAATTCTCCTCCTTCTTGTTTTTCTGATGGTCTCTGGCTGCAGTCTGCTTTTTAGGTTCTAAATCTTAGCTGTATCCTCCCTATATTGACGGTTTTCTGCCACGTCTCTCTTGGCCGTCCCCTCCTGCGCTTGCCTCCGGGTGTCCATGCTAGTGCGCTCTTATCTATATTTACTCATTTCTACAAAGTCATAAATTCCTTTATAGCTAGATTTTACAGTTGCTGCTACTAGTAATGTAAGAAATACACTCATCAACAGCTTTAAAATGATATATCGTGGGATAGAATTTGTGAGTATTCACCTGAGAGAAAAATGGCGTTTGGCATCGGTCTTGAAAGGGTTGACTTTAATTACGCGCCCATTGTCTCATAATGCAATGTTATAACGCTTTTTTCGCGGTCTTGTGTAATCCATTTGCCTTCTAGCACTGGAAAATGATAGTTGTGCGATGGATTGGAGTGGTGTACCGTGAGATATCCCATGAGCCTTTTGCCTCATGTGAAAACAAAGTAAAATCAAGTCATGAGTATTCATGACTTTATAACTTGGAAGGTCTTCCGAAGATTTCCGACAGTTTTTGACAATTTTCGGATATTTTTATAATGCCACAGTCGAACTCCGCTATTTCGAAGTCCCAGGGGAAATGAAAAAAACTTCGAAATAGCGGGGTTTCGAAATAACCGGGGTGTAACGTAAAATTCGTAAACAATGAATCACTTTAAATGAATCGAAATACAGTATGCAAAGAGACATTAATTAAATAACGATGATTATATGTCAAATAAATCAGCAGATGCTGTTGCAACGAAAAATCTTTGAATGTTCTGTTGTTTTGTTATTGAATACCTAATGTCTGATCCACAACAGCTGGAATTTCTTAGCGATAATGGGACAGTGCACGTAAATCAAGCATTGTCAAGTAACTAACTACGTAATATGAGTTCAAATAAAAGGCAATAAGTTTCCAGCTGTGCTCCGATGTATTCTGTTCTTGACAAGTTCGAAATAACGGGGTTGATTTTAGGTATAGGAAAAGAAGGATCAGTTCGAAATAGCGGGGAGTTCGAAATAGCCGAGTTCGAAATAGATGATAGAAAATGACTGAAAACATAAGGGTAAATCCAAAGGAATTCGATCTGATTTCGAAATAACGGGGAATTCGAATTAACCGAGTTCGAAGTAGCGGGGTTCGACTGTAGTTGCAAGTTTGTGATTAATTTCTCGACAATTTACCAAAGATGTTACAAACATTTCCGATGATTGTCCGAAGGTCATTTTAATGGTTTCGGTGGTATTTGCGGAAGATTGCCGAAGACGTCCGAAGATTAGCGAGGAAGATACGAAGATGTTTCGTGCACGAACACCTTTGATTTCCATCAATGGTGTGACAAAATTGCGAGACACAGGCCTAGGAATTTGATGCACGTCACAGGCGAATCAAAGATACCTTTGTACAAGACAAAGCAGCATTTGACAGCACCTTTAGTATATTTTTGATAAGCGTCAAAGATGCACGGCATCAAAGGTGCACTAACTTTGACTTCAATGAAAGGCGGGCTTTGCCACCATTGACACCCGGCTTTGTCAAAGACTTGGTAGACTAAAATAAAATAAAAATTAAAAACACTACTTTTTAGAGAAGCTTTTGATTTAGGTTTACTTAAGAATATATACGATTTTACACTTAAGTTATATATTTTTAGAATTATACTAGTTTTTGCTATTTTTAGCAAGACAGATGTGTTTTATTTTGAGAATTAGGTTGATTTTCTCACTTCTACAAGACAATTGTACTTTATTATAAGAATTAGCTGATTTTAATTTATATATATATATATATATATACATTGTAAAGCGCCATTGAGCTTTAGTAATAAGCGCTATAGAAATTCATGTATTATTATTATTATTATTATTATTATTATTATCGGTATTATTATTATTATTGTTATTAAGACGGTCTTTGCCATCTTTAACATGTCAAAGGTGCATGGTAACGAAAAGTGAAGATGTAGGATGTCAAAACCATTCTCAGAAGTTACTAAACCGAAATGCCGCGCCTTTGAGGCATATGCAATGATTGTATCGTATCGAATGCGAAGAAGCGAGCGAGGCAGAGAACGTGAACTGCCGAAATGCGCATTGGAGTCTGCGTACTTTATAGTTTTGGACCAGTCTTGATTCCGTAACGTTCAGAATATATTGGAAACACTAATTCAATCAAGTCGAGTCTCCTCGGGCTATAATAGCACGCCAAACTCAGTTACTGTCCGCTATGTCGGCCGGTCTTTGCCACGGGCATTAAGACCTGTGTCCCGCCGGAGCAGATCTATGGATGTAAGGCCCTGTCCCCCTGGGTCGGTTCCCAGAGGACCAAGTCACCAGCAACCAGTTCAGGGTAATAATAATAGAATTGATAATAATTGAAAATATTTACGCAGGATAACCACCAGTTATTTAACTGCTATCAATACGTGTCCTGTGGGGTGCAGTGCCGTATGCAGTGACCAGCCAGTTGGAATCTTCTTCTCCTGGTGTTGACGGCAAGGCGAGGCTAGGCAGATCCCCATATATGACTTTGTTTCTGACCATATCCTTCACGAGACATTGATGACCATATTATGAGCATGCGAGTGTAGCAGCTGTCAAGACGAGCCTCTTGCTCTACTCGGTGAGCGTCCATGCCTCCGAGCCAAAGGGTAGTATAAGGTCTTCCAGCATGGTTGATTTCCAGATGTTCTTGAGGTCATGGAGTGCTTTCCAGGATTCGCCCTGATGTCTTTCTCGCTGGAGCTGATATAGGAGCCCAGAGGCGGATCCAGGATTTTGAAATGGGGGGTAAAATTTTAAATGCAATAGAACCAAAGCCTGGTTGAGGTGTTTGAGGTCAGTGCATCAGAAAGAAAGGGTCTCAGAAAAGGGGGGGGGGGGGGGGGGTGAAAATTCACCCATTTCACCCCCCCTGGATCCGCCCCTGGAGCCAAAGTACTTGAAGTCCTTTCTGGCAGCGAGTAATAAACCACTTCCTCCTTGAAGTTGAAGCCCATGACCTCTGCTTTCTTTGCGTTGAGCCATAGACCCACCTTCTTGCATTCATCCTCCACGCTGAGCAGCAAAGCCTGTGCCTTCTCAAATGAGTCAGTCCATACGCGATGTCATCGGCGAAGTCGAAGTCAGTCTGGACCACAGGACCGACTCTTTTACTCTTCAAAGGATTGATTGTAGACCTGCTCCTCTTTGTCTTCAACATCCAGTCGCACGTATGATTATGATGCAATGATAATGTTAAATAAATAACAATAATAACTGATAATAGGAGTACATTGAACAATACAATAACCATATTGAAAACTGTTGAGTGTTAGAGAAAGCGAAAGTGCGTAGTCAAGGGTATTGGAGAAAGTTAGTTCGCAAGCATAAGTATTCAGCTTAAAAAGCTGAATATTTGACTTTAATTAGAAAAGGTTAAATTCAAGAGACGGTTCAAGAAGTCGAAAAGTAAGCTATAGTGTAGACCACGGTAGCATCATGAAACTATATTACAACAGACAGAACCAACCACGTGACCTTTCAGAAGGACATCTCACTTTAGAAATGATCTAACTTGCGGGTATTTAGTAAAACAAGGAAACCAGAGCATTGTAGCAACAGGATATAAGAACATGGAACACCGGAGAACACCTAGGTTACTGAGCTGTTTAGCTTGTGATTAAGGTTAGGGTTAGCCGAAATATATAGTGTCCCGGTGTCCCAGAGTTCCGGCTTTGATTAGAGGCGCGTGCCATATCCATTGTTTTACGAGACAAACGAGGCTAGACAGCATGTATCAAGGCTTCTCTGATTCATCTTAGCTCGAGTGTTCCTTTATAAGCATCTTATGGTCAACAATATAGAGATACTCTTCTTCTTGAGATGAGATGTCCTTACAACCACTGCGTCGACCTAACGGCGTCTTCCTACGAATAACAACAACAACAGCGAATGTGATAAACAGAATAGTAAAACATGTATCCTAAGACCTTTTTCCTTATGATCTTGTTCTAGAGCTACTAGAGTCCATCTTGTTCAACACGAGCTGTACAAATAATTTTTCTTTATGTTTGAAACAGACAATCTAGCAGAGTAAATAAAAAAAAGGAAACAACGCAAGTAGAGTAATACTAAACTGTTACAACTGACAAATCCATGGCCCTCATTCAAACAGAAAAATAAGCAAATTAGGCGCCTGTTTTTTTTTTGGTGGGGAAGGTGGGGGGGGGGGGGGGGGGGCAAAACGTTTAACGTTTCTAATATTAAAGCAAACGCCACTTGGCCGCTTGGCGTTACAGACACTTTTAATGTATGAGTAAGATACTTAAAGTCAAAATTTTTAATTTAGCACAGTTGACCTAAATAGCAGCCAAATCTCCGAAACAAAGTCGCTCCTCGGTTTTAATTCTTCGTTAATTACCTCAATATAGTAAGGATTTATCTGCAGCATATAGGCTTAGAGTTGCCATTCCGTTTTGTTTAAAACTTAATAACAATGGGCGCTTTGCAAGAACTAACGCGACAACTTTACGCGTGTTCGGCAGTTTACTCCAATCATAATTTTGACTCTCCAGTGTCCCAATGAAAATCAAGGAAAAGATACCATGACCATAGTTCATAGTTCATCTTATGTCCAAAGGGCAGTAACAAGAAGTCATTCAAGGTTTGTTTTTTCCTGGCAGGGGTGTTCGCTTGTGAAGATTGGTGCTTTATTTATTTTGTGAATGACCTCTATTCGCTGAACACAAAATGACAAGAGGAGATTTGATGAGTAATTATTATTTCTGCGACAACTTTTATTTAGGAGTTTAGAGTTTTATGAGAATCGCGCTCTTTTAATTTTTTAAATTTATAAATTTTAACTGTACTGTACATAAACAAACTACACGACCGACACAGTGGAATTAAGGGTTATGCTTTTATTAGAACGTTTTTATAAAACCTCCAAGTGAGTCTCTTAAGAAATGAAATCATGTTTTTATAAAAGGAAACTAAATTTGTTGATATTAAATTCTTTTGCACAAAACAAACTCTAGTAATTTCCATGTCGTTAGTTAAAGAAGTTATTTCTAAGTTTTGGAATTGCATGTATTTTACGAGGTACAAACGTTACAACGGGCAAGATTTTCGTATCACCTCATGATTAATTATGCATAAGCTTCATTCAGAAAAACAGAACAATCGACCGCCTCCTATGTTCAATCAACGCCAATGCGCTTATAAAAATTACTCGACAGTGGAAATCCACCATTGAATAAAGTTGAAAATAACATTACCTTAGCTGTTATATGCCAAAGTTGTTGTAAAACTCGCAAGTCGCCATGAATTCAATCAATTTTCCTTAATATATCACGTCTTTGATGGTCTTTCTGTTAGCTTTCAACAACTTCGTGCACTGCTCTGTTAGCTTCAGTTATAAACATTTAACACTTTTCTGAGCTCTGGAGGCTTGGCGCTTTCTTACTGTCCCTGTAAAACCTAGAAAGAATTCAAGTTATCTAATTTGAAGACAAATATTAGCTTTAGAAATTAAACAATCAAACGTTACACATGCAAACATGACTCAAGACTGAATTAACTTGGGAGTCTCGGCTCCGGAAGTTCATCTTACCTTGCATCAGTATCAAACTTTATAAAATTCATTAATATTTCATAACAGTTATGACAAATCAATAGGTGGTATTTGAGTCACATGTACACCTCTGTAAACCCCAATACAAATCAACTGAGTTGATGAATTATTAAACAGTAGAATTAACTTTTGATACAGACACCTGCTCAGCTAATTAGTATTCATTAACTTTTCAAACAGATCTCTACTCATTGTTTCATTTCATAAGTACGATAAAATATTCGTTTCCGATCTGTATGGGCGTTCACAATGGCGAGCCGAAGGCGAGCCATTGTAAACGCCCATACAGATCGGACGCGAATATTTTATCTACTACTTACCTCGTATTTCTCGGATTCCCTTGCCAATGACCCCTCTGTCTATTATATAAACATTTTTTATGGCAGCTCTTGAGGCTTGGAGCATTCTTTCTGGTCGTGTAAAATCTATGAAATGTAAATCAAACCAATTTTAGGATAAATATTACCTTTCAAAAACCCAGAAAACATTTTCAAAGATTATTACTCGGTAGTGTTACTTTGTATCACGGAAAATATCCTCCGAGGCAAATTGTTATTCCCTTCTTCTTTAGCATACTGCGTGTTGTAACTTCCTTAAATTTGAATCAAAATTACTCTCTTTTAAGAGTTCTTAAAGTATGGACTGAACAGTGGTAAAAAAAAATAGCAAAAAACGGCCGCGAATTCCACACGCGCGCTCGACGGCTTGTGGCAACTTGGTTGAGTGGTGACATACTTTCATTTGTCCCAGAAAGTTTTTGCAAAATAGTCTTTTGGGAATTGAATAGATAATGTTTTCTTGGACAATTGATTTACTACAGTTGATGACAACGGCATTTTTTCGACCATAATGAGATGTTATGATGTTAGTTTGGTGATAAAATAATAAATGCAAAAGGTATTTACGGTCAAAGCTGGTTAAAAAAGCGAACACCACATTAAGCCGACAGCCTCTATTAAGCGGACAGTAGCTAAAGTCCCAGAATGTTGTTCCCATGTTTAATTCCTGATTAAACGGGAGCGCAAGTCGACTCAAGTTTCAACAATTTTAACTTGCTGACAAACTTGCGTTGAGTGTGAAACATGCTCCAAAGTAGACGCATGCGCAAGTTGTAACAAAGCCATTTCATTGCAGCCTTGTGCACGTGATCATACCAAAGCAAACAATACTGATCAAAGGGCTCTTAAAGCCATCTCGTTAATGCGAGAGAATGTAAGGTTAATAAAAAACAACAACAACAACAACAACAAGAATTGGAAAAGTTGGGTGCCTTTGATAGGTAAATGTAGTAAAGACGTGATAGGTAATATGTGTAAAGCTGCTAAATGGTTTATTGAAGTTGAAAGATTGAAAATACCTGTAGGTCTAATCGTAGAGTTAGACATTGCAGTCATAGAGGACTTAAGGGCTCTTTTAGGAGCCACCAAATCAATAAAAGTCATGAGCAACAAAATAATCACGAGTATGAATGTAAATAATTTTCATGTTAATTTACCGTATTTGTTCAAAATAGTCTTCATTTTACAGCTGAGGGGAAACTTCAACTTGATTATATTAAGCGAATGAGCCGAGGCCAATTTGGTTGCTACGGGAGAAAATTATGAGGAGGGATGGGGGTGGCAAAACTACTTAGATTCAATCTATCTTTAGAGAGCCCTTTTACTTAGTTAATTTTCTATGTTTTGTATCAGTCACAGTATTTTAGTAGCAATGACTTGTATGACATTACAATGGCGATTTTCTTATCAATCGAAATTTGGGAAAGATGTACGAAGGTTAAAAAATATTTACTATCTTTATTTATTGATATTTAAACAAAACGAAAACATATTGCAACGATTTTCATTTGGGATTAAAATTGATTTACTAGCAATGTTTTTAAACAGCCAATTTATATGTGCAGTGTATGTGTGGATGTATGAGACAAAACAAGAACTTTGTGCATGTGAAAAAGTTCAGTAAAAAGACTTCAGTAAAAAAGGAATGTTTTATCTAAATACTTCACTAAGGTAGACTATTGTAAAAAAGGCAAATGAAAATATTTTACTTGTCGCTTTTTCCGTCAACTAAAAAATTGTGTACCTTCGGGCAGAATGGTGTCTCTTGTAGGAATAGAGCTGGTGATTAGATTTCCTTTCCTTTTATAGCCGAAGCTGTTTTCAAAACATCTCGGCTTAAAGAAGCCTTGGTGAAGACGACAAGCGACGTGGCCCCGAAAATTGCCGACATGAGACGTTCTGAACAGCGAGAAGCGGCTCGATTCGGCTTCAAAAATACGACAAATTACGACAGCGACTTTAGAAGGTTGTGCAATTTACCAATAAAAATTAAACATTATTGACCATATCGTTCATATCAACACCCGACGGCCAACGGTCTGTTTTAATGATCAATTTGTTATTGAAACGTCTACCAACCTCGTTCCCAAGGCCCCTATCTTCCTCTCTCTTGGATCGGACGTGCAGTTAGAGTACACCCTAGACTCCCGGTATACACATACATATCCGTGACCTTTGATTTTTGATTTTTTGGCGCAAATTGGTTTTAACAAGCTTAATAATTTTCCTTCGAGCATTTTTATTTTAAAAAGAGACTTTTCTTTTGATCTTGATGAAAAATTGCACTTTATCAAATAAAGACAAATAAGTGACAGGTCACGCGTGTGGTTTCCGTTCGAATTACACGCACCGGCTCCCCCGACGGTGTCAATTTGCGCGAGGGCAAAGATAACGACCCTCCCCTCGGGTGAATGTCATTTTGTCTCTGTGACGGGGTCGCTAAGCTTTAGTATTCGAATTTCGTGGTACAACCGTTTGGATCGCGGACAATGGCGAAGCGAAGATGACCAGAATCGCTCCAAAACGGAGCCCTTTTAGAGCCCGTGAAAGAGAATTTGGAAGCTAGCACGAATCGCACGGGTAGACATTTAACCTGCGGCCTCACTGGTGGCAATTCGGGGAGCTTGAGTTGAATTGTTTAGAATTTATTGGCTTTCGCGTGGCGAGGGTTCGCTCAGAGGTCTCCAGCCTTCCCTTCTTTTATAGTGGATAGTGGGGCGAGTGACAAAAGTTGTAAAAATGCATTTAAACCGGTCAGGATACATCAAGAGACAATAAAGTAAAGGTGAGAAGACTTTAGTGTGTAATATTTTCGATTTTTCTATCGCTTATCAATTCCGTGACAAATCGTATTATGACCTAGTATATTTCATTACTGTGTGCTAGCTTCGAATCTGTAAGGGACGGACCATTTAATTTTTGTGGGGGGGTTGGGCAATTTTTTTTTTCAGCATCACTATTTGCAAGAATTTTTTTTACCTTAATGCTTGAATTTTTTTTTCACGTGCTTTCTTGTGCACGAATTTTTTTCTCTTAAATTTCTTCTGCAGGAATTTTTTTTTCGTAATTGCCCACCCCCCCCCCCCCCCAAAAAAAAAAAAAAATTAAATGGTCCGTCCCTAACTTGATGTGACTCACATCACGATTGGTCTGCCTGTGGGATCATCCAATTTAAATCTTTGATGTGTGCCACAACGCATCGGATAAATGTTTACGCTTATCCGCGTTTGTAGATCTTTATATATAAGATATAAACATCTAAGAATTTTACGGAGATTTTAAAGAAGAAAAGAACTGATCCATGACCTATGGTCGCTACAATGTCTGTCATTGATCGATCAGAGTCCGTTCACGCATATTCATTGCTATTTTAAGACTTAAATTCATTCAGGAAGTCAAGACAAAAAAGTGCATATCCTTAGAATTCCTCTATTCCTCAAAGAAAGAATTAAGCAAATATATATTTTTCCAACGTTAATTTCATTTTTAAGGCAGTTTTGAGATTCGCTCTTTCCTGTTCTTTATAATCTTCCAGAAACCGGACATTCCACAAAGATAACAAGGTATCACAGAACATTCATAATCCATCGGACAAAATTATCAACAAAAGCAAAGAAACTTTTGATAACTCAGACGTCAGAATGTGGGTGGGCTGAAATATCTGTTTTCCGCTTAGTTGTCAATGCTTGTTAAAGGAAATATTTCACGCAGTTGTATGTTGTTATCGATATCGATGTGAAATGTTTTGGAAAGTGAAGCGGACATTGATTTTTCTTTTGTGGAAAGTTGAAAAAGAAATGGCTGCATAAGTTAATGTTATACATGAATGGGTTATTTGCGAATATATAGTAGTTCTGTCTTTTTTTATTCGAAAGTCGAGAGTTTTCTATTTCCGGTATCATGTGTTTAGTAACTATTAGAGATTAAATGGGTCTGCTTTAAACCTCAAAATATAGTGTTGACAGTGTCTTCTTAACGACCCCGGGGTCACGACCGCAGTAAAATTTCGTAAAATATTCTATTAAGATCCAAGTCTTATGCGATAGTCATATATTGGAATAGTGGCATCTTGCAATTGTTTTTAATAGCTCCTCAGAGTTTATTCCGCGTGTAAGTGTAATGTGTTTCTCGGAGCTAGGCAGTATCTCCATTGTCAGAAGTATAGCATCATTACATCCGGTTTGAAATATTTGAATCTCCAGCATGATAGCTGTACACTCTTTATCAAGTTTCCCGGAAAGTGACATCATGAAACTTAGCGCCCCAATTTCTCAAATTATAAAATTTGTACTAAAGTAATCAAACATGCGGGATTCCTGACCACAGTATTTTTCAAAACCTTTTTCTGATCCGAGATACAGGCAAGGTTGTCCGTTGTTGAATTATTATGCAGTATTACTTTATTTTGTATTAAATTTTCCACCGCAGAAATATACTCGCGCAGAAAAAATACTTGTTTTAATGATGTATATCGGTTTAACAAGAACTTTTCAACAGTGAATATATTGCTATCATAACTCCGAGGCGACCGGCACAACAGTCATCTGTATTCCCGATTCAACTCCACACACGTCCTCAAAAGAACCAGAGACTGTTATCATAATACTGATACATTTTTACAACAACGTACAATAATTCACTCACTAGTTTTCTCGTTGTTTATGTTCATATTGGCGCCAGAACAGCAACCATATAACTAGGAGAACTATACAAACCTGCGGTCAGGAAGTAAAATTGTTTAATACCGATGCCTTGGATTTTATTTATACTTGACCAGAAATCCGCAAACATTTCCTCCCAGCAGAAATTTTAGCTGTCCCGACGCGCAAAAATTTCCCCCCGCAAAACAAATTCAGTCGCACAATCCGCAAAATTTCCTTGTGCACGGTAGCTAAACCAATAAAACTATGACGTCTTTCCCATACTATTGCATACAAACGCAAAGTTCATGCTATTTTGCTCTGCCATATAGCTCATATTAAAACACAAACTTTCCCGTCCAATTTAACTTTCTTAAAACGTCTCCATTCGTAAAAATAGACCGTGAAATTCTCAAACTACGTTTCCCAAGAAAACGCATTTGACCTATTTTTACCATTCTCGAAAGCAGCTTGAATGGCTTTGCGACAAATTATTGAAAATTTTAAATATTGATACGTAACGTGAGATATCGAAACTAAGAACTTTAATATCTTTGCGGTGACGTAATGTGAAATATGACAAGTTCATGACAAGTTCTGACATCCCAATACCCTAGGGAAATAACAATAGGACCGGGGGTGTTCCTCAAATATTTTAGTGACGGTATGTGACGCCCTTCTTGAAATCCTAACCGCTTTAACCAACCATATCCTCAATGCCCTAATATAGCTTCTATGAAGAAGAAAGAAGAAACCCCCCCCCCCGGAAAAAAGTCCACAAAAATTTGTTAACAGCTTTTGCCCCTTTTTTTCGTGGTAATTCCGAAATCTAGCTTAATGCGCATGCACATTAACGAGATAAAAACGACCTGTGCACGTGATCATACCAAAGTAAACAATACTGAAACGACTTGTGCACGTGATCAAACCAAAGCAAACAATACTGAAAACGACTTGTGCACGTGATCATACCAAAGCAAACAATACTGAAAACGACTTGTGCACGTGATATCGTACCAAAGCAAACAATGGCTGCGGTCACATTTGGGCTAATAGCGACCTTTAGATTGGACTACGAGTACGATATTGAGTACGGGTACGAGTTTTCAAACCAAATTTGTGCGCCTCATATAATTTCTTATCACACCAATCTTATCTCTAACGTTTGTTTATGTGTTAGTCAGCAACAGAAAAGAGTTATAGTTCAGGGGAAACAATTATCTCGAAATTCCAAAGTCGTACTCGTACTCGATTTCGTACTCGTTGTCAAATCTAAAGGTCGCTACTAACTATAGTTAAAACGGGGGTAACTATAGTTAGCTATTTCGGTAATGTGACCGCTTCTCTGTTCGCTCTAACTATAGTTAGAAAATCTACGCCACGGTGATCTAAAACAATACAGACTAACTATAGTTCATCATTCTCTGACCTTCAAGTCAAAGCGACAAACAGATGGTTTCATCGTCCTTCCAATGTAATAAAGTACTCTTAATTTAGCTGCGTTCACAGCCAGCCCTTCGAAATTTTTTTCTGCCGTTAACCGCGAGCCGTTCCAAATAATTCTTTAGCCGTTCAGCCGTTCAGCCGTTCAGGCTCCGTTCACAGCCAGCTGTTCGAAATAATTATGGAGCGATTTTAGAATACCCGTCCACTTATTTACATATCCCTAAACGTTTCAAAGTACGAAGCATATCAAAAAACAAAAGGATCCATTCTTATTCAATGAGATGCAAATAAGTGGACGGGTGGATGAAAGCCCTTTCACCCTCCCTGCCCTCCTCTCCCTGTAGGCAGTGGGAGAAGAATGAACGAAAGCCCTTTCACCATCCTTATCCCTTTGCTATGTAGTAAACGTAAGGTTTTATTGCTTCGCCGTTTCAAAATCAACAAAAACCGAATCTTTACTGGTAAATATTACACATCTTTTGGAGCGAGCCCGAAATGTTTTCGGGACTTTCGAGAAACTCACGCCAGGACCCGATAGCTATTAACAGAACTGATCATTTTATGCTTAGGATTCCCAGCTTTCCTACCAGGTGTAGCTAGTTGTTAATTTGTTCTTTTATGTGCAGTTTAATACCGCGAACCCTATGATAGACTGGCATTGTTCCTGGCGGGATACTGGCAGGAGTCAAGGAAAACTCTCGTTTAACGGGAGGAGGCAGAGATAATGTCCACAATGCAGTTTAAATGTAAACAAATATGAAAAGGTCATACCATCACAGCTCATTTTGCACCGTTGTTAAATCATTGAATGGCGCAATATACAACTAAAGTGTGGTTGATAAAAAACGCCAGATCATGCTTATCAGGCTTATGCTTCCCTTCACAATCAAAACCTGACAAATATATGCGTTCAAGTAAGCCGCACCAAATTTATCCTAGTGAGCCATTCCAATAACCTTTTCATATTTTTGCGACTCGATGTAGACCTACATTTTTACTGATCCAGGTCTACGATAGATCCGGCAGTCTTAAGTGGTTTGTCGCTGTGGTTTTGCCGTTATTATAGGTTTTCAACCAAGACCACCCCGCCCAAGTAAGTGTTACCGCTTATCCCTGCTCAGCAGAGACATGCAGTCCTCAGCTTGCAGGTTTGGATTCTCAACAACTTCATTAACCATTGCATTATTGTACACAGGCATAACAAGGTGACACTTTGTCAACGGGCCCCTTTATCTTTGTATCACATAGCTTGTTGAAACCTGTTATTGGTGTAACAGGTTGTGAGTTCCAGGGCTTTCAATAACATTTTCATCAGCTATTTCCCTTATGTACACATGCATGCCTTGCAAAACTTTGTATTACAGGACATTTTACACAGCCGAAACACTTCAGTAGTAGTGACACCATGCACTCACGGGTGTTACAGATTCAATTGAGAACACCGACATAATTTTTGGGAGCCTGTTACAACCAGAATTACTTCCGGTCGTTATTGGGGCTAGGTCCTGCAGTAGTATATAAGGAGTCAGTCAAACACCATTTTTCTGAAGGCCCAAAATAAGCCTCCAAACGCCCGAGTTACCAGCCCCCAGGGCTCATGCATTCACCCTGGGGGCCCGGTAACTCGGGCGTTTGGAGGCTTATTTTGGGCCTTCAGAAAAAATGGTTTTTGAGCTGACTCCTTATATACTACTCCGGGGTCGGGGGTTCTCTTATATTTTTAAGCTGTTACAGACCCTAATAAACCGTTATTTGAACAACTGGTGCCGCGTTATTACCAATTGAACAAAGGGGTCCCCTGTGTATCTAAAACCCATATATATGGCGAGACCCATGAACAACGAGCGTGACGTTTTCGATAATATCCCTCAGCGCGAGCTTATCGCTTGGCTCGATTCTCAAGAAAGAAAACCCCTTTTGAAGGTTCCTCGCAACGAGAACCTCGCAGGGTTTGACCCTTTAGATCGAGAGCGTATGGGTGACTTTCTGATGCCTAGTCGGATTGTTGAACTATATGATCGCGGTGAACAGGGTGAACAAGGCAGACCGGGACGAAGACAGAGAACCATAAACTGGCGCTTTACTCAGGGTCTAACAAGACCTCTTGTACCCCAAATGATGAACAGAATCAAACAAGCTGTTCGCAGAAGGCATAAAGTTAAACTTACCTGGGCCTACAAGCTGCGAAACATCGAAACTGGTGAATCCATTGTTTACTATACAAACACCAGCAGCCCTTGGTTTTCTAAACTATCGCAAACGAAACGATGGTTGCAACAACAAGAAGAGCTTCGTCTTCAAGGTGAAAAAATCAACAGACCTGATACGAAATGGGTTTTCGAAAGCACTGTCTTTGTTGAGACCAAAGCGATTTTAGATCGACAACCTTTGCAAATCGGTCTTGGCGAGTTGCCCGACTGGCTTCGTAACAAAAGAGAAGTCATCTCTCTTGACATCTACAACGACGATCTTTGCCTCTTTCGGTGTTTGGCTGTTCATCAAGGTACCCGTATAGACAGGAGTACTCGCAGAGCCAGAGCATTAGCACAAAGCTTCTTTGCTCTTCACCGTAGAGGTCGCCCTAATGGCAATGTTGTTACTTTACAAAAGTTTCACTTGCTTGAAAGGCACTTTAGACAAGGGATTGCCGCTTACACTGTTACAGATGACGGCAACTTTGTTTTGAGTTACACACCTTCGCGCTACGACAAAGTCGGCACCCCTACGATGACTATCGGTATCTACAACGCTCATGCCTTCTTAATTACTGACATAAACAAAGTCACAAACAACTACACTTGTGGCGATTGTTTGGCAAGGTTCACAAAAGCCTGTAACCTAGCGCGCCACGCCAAGACGTGCACTCGCGGGCAAACTAATATTGCCTGTCCGGGAAATCAGATCCTTGCTCCTGAGTCAGCTTTTGAAAAGGCGTTTTATCCAGAAGGCAGTTTCGGCATTCGGGCAACTTGCTGGCTAGAGTATGAGGCTCGACAACGGGGCATCCACATCCACCACCACAGATGTGGCCATGGAGGCGAGCGCTCCATTTGGCGCTACAAAGTTGATGGCTATCACCCAGAAAGCAAAACTGTGTTTCAGTATCACGGCTGCCACTGGCACGGTTGTCGAGAGTGCTTTCCTGCACCTGAACAAAGAAACGAAGTGATCACGACTGACCGTCAAGGCAACACAATCACAAGGGAGCAAGCCTTCGTAAGAACTGTGCATATCAGTCAGATCTTCACGACACTTGGCTACAACTTGGTTGAAAGGTGGGAGCACGAGATGCCCCGACCCTGGTGGCACGATCGCATCCCCCCTAAAAGAAACGAAACGTATCCACACGCTATCGTCTACGACTTCGAAGCCTATCAAGACAAGACCAAGTCAAGTCAGCCGACCAGGGATCTCTCTTACGAAAGCGAGCACGTGCCTATCTCAGTCTCCATTGCAGACACGGAGCCTGAGCCAGAGTACATTTGCTCTAAAGATCCCCAAGAGCTTATCCGACCGTTTTATCAATCTCTGGAGCGCCGTGGCAACGCGATCCGAGATGATATAGCTCAAAAATACATGCCGCAGGATCTTGAGGGGTTAACGGAAGATCAACAAAAACTCATCAAGCAATGGTGTGACCAGGTCCCAGTGGTCGGCTTCAATTCAGGCCGATACGATCTGCACCTTATCAGAAAACACTTTGTTTCTTATCTCGGACAAGAACACGGCGTCTTTGCAGGGGAGAAACAGAGACAAATCATGTTCATCAACACGCCCTCCTTCAAGTTCCTCGACGTCACAAACTATCTGTCCCCAGGCATCAATTACGATAAATGGGTAAAGACGTATGGGGCGAAACAGACAAAGTCCTGGCTCCCATACGAATGGTTTGACAGCGCTGACAAACTTGACTACAAGGGGCTTCCGCCATACTGTTGCTGGTACTCACAACTTCGATACTCCTTTGTTCTTTCTCCAGAGGAGTACAAACAATGCGAGCAGGTTTTCAAAGAGCGCGGCATGAAGACCTTCGGAGACTGGCTGGAGTATTACAACAACCTCGATGTTACTCCCTTTCTTGAAACCCTCGAGAAAATGAAAGCGTTTTACACCAAGCTCGGGGTTGACATTTTCAAAGACGCTGTTTCGTTGCCTGGGGTTTCGATGCAATACATCCTGAGAGGAACCCTGAGAGGCCGTAACCGACCCCAACTATTCGCCCCAAGTGCCGAAGCCTATGCAATGCTGAAAGAGGCTGTTGTTGGTGGACCTAGCTTGGTGTTCACACGTAAACACGTGCGTGGCGAAACCCGCATCCGCTCACACAAATACGACTTAGCTCGTATCGTCAAGCGTATTCTAGGCTTCGATGCGAACTCCCTTTACCCTAGCACCATGTTGCAGGAAATGCCCTGTGGTAAAGAGAAAGTCGTCCATTACGAAGATCCAGTAGAGGCTGCAAGAGACTTCTGGCTCAAGTTGATTACGAAGCAGTGGTTCGGCTTTGCCGAGGTCGATATCGAAGTCCCTCAGGACTTGTGGGAGCACTTCGAAGAGTTTCCTCCGCTCTTTGTAAACCGCAGCGTGGGCGAAGAGGGCGTCCCTCAGCACATGAAGGATTACCTTGCTAAAAGCAACAGAACCCACTTGCCCGGGCAAAAGAAGCTGCTAGGCGTGCTTCAAGCAAAAAAGATTCTGCTTTACGCCCCAGTGCTAGAGTGGCTTTACAACCACGGACTCCACATAACCGCTGTCTACCGCACGATCGACTATACACCCATCAAGATCTTCGACTGGTTCGTCCATGAGGTTGCCAATGCACGAAGGAAAGGCGACGCTGATAAGGAAAAAGCCTTGCTCGCAGAAGTGTACAAGCTTTTGGGCAACGCTGCTTACGGCAAGTTCATCGAAGCTGTTGAGCGACAGACAAGAGTTGTGTACACCAACGACGAAGACACTGTCGACAAACACCTGCGCTCAGCCTGGTTCGAAGATCTCGAGGAGATCGGGGGATCATACAAGATCGAGTTACGCAAAAACAAGGTCACCATAAACCGGCCCTTTCAAGTCGGCATCGTTGTCTATCAACTTGCTAAGTTGCGCATGCTGCAGTTCTACTACGAGTTCCTCGATTACTATCTCGACAGGCGTGACTTCGAGCTTATCCAGATGGACACGGACAGCATGTACTTCGCCCTTTCATACGACACTCTCGAAGAAGCAGTTCGACCAGAACTTCGCACCCAGTTCGAAAGGGAGAAAAAGAACTGGCTCTCCTGGGACAAGTGGAGCAGCAGAGAACCCGGTTTGTTCAAGCTTGAAAAGGAAGGCACTCGAGCCATCGCTCTATGCAGCAAGTGCTATTACGTAGAAGACGAGGAAAGCGGCGAAGCCAAGATGTCCTCCAAGGGCGTCAACAAGGGGCAAAATGAGCTTCGGTGGGAAAGATACGAGCGGGCCCTTGAAGGCTACAAGGACATGGCAACAAACAGAGGCTTTCGAATGCACAACGGGGCCATGTACACGTACGAACAGCGCAAGCTGGGCCTCAGCGCCTACTACGACAAGCGCTGGGTGTTGCCCGACGGCATTCACACAGAGCCAATCGAGTTTCACAACCCAGCGGGTGGCAACTGAGTACCCAGCGGCACAACCATCAACTCTTCCCGCACAAACCCGCGCTTGGGTCCGTCGTACAGATAATACACGACAGGTGCATCTGGCTTGGTGACAGCCTTCTCGATGTTGTAGACTTTCAAAGACCAGATCGGATCAGTTGCCCGTCGACTACCGCCCTCAAGTTCGCCAGGCTGATACAAATATCTCACGTGGACTCCATGAGGGAGCTTCTTTTCGGAGAAGCCCACAGGCCTAGCATATGGGGTTGCGGGCTTGGCTGAGGTTGCTTTCTCTTTGATTGCTAGTGCAGGCTTCTTGCCAGTTAATCTTGTTACTTCATTGTTCAAGGCAGAGATAACATCTGGCAATCTTTTAACCCAAGCGGTCGAACGGCCAGAGGGCAGATTCATTTCAACTGCGTACTGGTAACCAAACAATCGTTCAGCCAGGGTTCTGTTGAATCTTTCAACAATCCCTTGGTCTCTGTGGATATCAACGCGCCCACGACGAATGGTTGTTTTATGGGCCCCAGTCTCTTTAGTCACAGCCCCCATAAACTCTGTCCCCGGATCGACTTGCAATAGTTGTGGCCATTTCAAAGGCCCACGCCTGTAAATACGTGTAA
Source organism: Cladopsammia gracilis (assembly GCA_022457155.1). Classification (NCBI taxonomy): domain Eukaryota; kingdom Metazoa; phylum Cnidaria; class Anthozoa; order Scleractinia; family Dendrophylliidae; genus Cladopsammia; species Cladopsammia gracilis. The sequence goes on along the minus strand of JAJGOT010000008.1, from coordinate 759,220 downwards.
GCGCCTTCGAAACTTCATCAGACTCTTTCGAAGTCAAGGGCTCTGCTGCTTTGTAACGGCTAGCCACATCAACAACTGTCAAAGCATATTTGTAAATCTTTCGCCCGTGGGGCAGTTTGTCGTGTGGCAAAAAAAGTAGATCTGCTTGATGCACAGCATTAGGAGTCTGGACATCAAACTTGGGCCGAGGGATATGGCGTGGTGCGGGGAGGTAAACTTGCCAAAGGGCTTGTTTGACGAGCCACTTTTTAACCACCTCTTCAGAGACCTTGGCTGCCGCAGCTAGCTTTTTGACAGCGGCAAGTCCTTTCCAGTAGCCTTTGGGGCTGTAATAGATCTTTGAGAGTTTCGCAGCCATATATTATACATTAAGCAGTTATTGTTCTTGTTCATTAGCTTCCTCCTGCTGTTCAGAGAGTAGGCGGTTACGCCTTTCACGTATTTCATCAAGCCTCCGTTTACTCCTTTCACGTATTTCATCAAGCCTCCGGTTACGCCTTTCACGACGTTCATCAAGCCGCCGGTTACGACTTTCATCATGCGGCTGGTTACGCCTTTCATCATGCAGAAGCTGGGAAAAAGATCCAAGTAATACGGACATGCCTTCAAACCAAAACCAAGTGAGACTTATAGCTGCAGTGCCTATGATGGCTCCATTGAATGCAAAGCTTTCGTGACCCATGTTTGTATATATATATATATATATTTTTTTTTTACAGAAAGCGAAACGCCGCATAGCCAAGGGCGAGTGCGCCAGTGCCGATAAACAAGAGTTCGCCTTGTTTCTGCTGTGGGCCTGGTTTATAGAAGTCAGAGAACTCGGGCTCTTTGGGGAGTGTTTGAATTCGTTCCTCTGTAGGATGTGTTTGGTTGTAGAGCACTAGAGCTTGGTCAGTGTCTTGAAAGTTGTGTTTCGCTTGATCTTTGATCCGATCATTGCTGGCAATCCAGTCGAGGAGCTTTGTGCGGTCTTTCTGATATTTAGCGTAGGCCGCTTGATAGGCCTCTAACGCCTTGTCGTGTCTGATCTTCTCATCCAGAGCGGCTTTCCCACTGTCGCCGGAAAGATATTTTGCGAGATAGTTGCCTCCAGTGAAAGCAGCGGCATTCAAAATTGCCCCACCAACCATAATAGCGATTGAGGCCATCCCTGTATATACATATATGATTTACATTGAGGCAGGGAGGATCTTCTGGTCCTCGAGGTATTTCTTGAGAGCTATGCTCCCAGCCATGGCAGCAGTGAACTTCACGTAGTTCATGAGACTCGAGCTGGGGTCGGCCGTGAGATTTTCCTTGACGACCTTTTTGCCAACCCAGCCAATACCAGCGACAAGGCCAGTTATTGTTGCGGCGTCGAGGATAGACTTCACAAGCTTATTGTCAGCCATAGTTTGTGTGCAGTATACATATGTGTTTATTTTTTATTCCATTTTTTTGATTCCTTGTCTTACTGGAATTCGAGATGGGGGTTGTTCTGGTGGTGGGGTCGGTGTGTTTGCTGGTGGTGGGGTCAGTGTGTTTGATTTGTGGCCAAGCTTTTGCATTATGGCCTCGCGTTGGTAATACACACCCATAACAGAGACAATCAACCCTCCAACCCCCAGAATATAAAAGATTGAGTTGCTGTTGGTGTCAGTTGTTGTGTCACTTGTTGAGGGTTCACTTGTTGTGACACTTGTTGTGACACTTGTTGAGGGTGCGGCCTTTTGTGCTTCGGCCTTTTTCTTTGCTTCACGGGCCAGACGGTTGCGCTCTGCTAGCATAAGGCCAGATTTAACACGGCCGGGGTTCTTTTCTTTTGCGGGCTTTGTTTTCGGGACCTCAGAGGTAACGCGTGCAGGTGTTGGAGTTGGCGTTGGAGTTTGAGTTTCTTCAGGGATCGTCTCGAGTGGTGTGTTCATAGTGGGTATATATATGATTTTTGAAAATTTGGCCAGGTGTGCTGACAGGTTCCACCTAGGTTCCGCCCAGGTTCCGCACAGGTTCCGCACAGGTTCCGCCCAGGTTCCTTCAAGGTCCCAGCCCAACTTCATCAAAGCCCTCGAGTGGATAACCTTCACTGTCTCTGCTTGGATGTGTGGGTTGTGGTTCCAATTCTATTAAGTCAGGCTTGTGATCAGGCTCTCGTTCAAACTTGACATGTTTTGTTGTGATGAGAGCAGCATTGGCAAGTGCCAGCCACCGTCCGCATCTCAGGGCAAGACCTCCAGCAAGATTTGACAGCTCCTGGTAGATGATGTAATCATTTTTGAGTTCTTTCTGTAATTCCTTGACATCATCAAGGTCGACCACCATGCCAACTCCTTTGGACAAGAGCATTATGGCTGAATCAACTAGAGATTCTGTTGTCTTGTTGCCGACATAGGCCTCGTACCTTTTGATGTACTTGTCAACGTCCTTGTCTGAAAGGCGCTTTACATGATCGTGTGTAAGCTGCACGCCGATAGATTCTTTGGCCTTGCCGGTTGAAACAAGGATTGCCAGCTTCTCACGTTTGGCAGGAATGCCATCGTCACACACGAGACCTGTGGGAGGTGCGGTATCAGGGGCAGCCTCTAGCATCTGCATTACTTCGCTCAAGTCGACCTGGTCTTCAGCTGCTTGTGCCATCATCAGGGGTATATATATGTGTGTTTTTTAATTTTCGATAATTCTCTTGATTGCTGGTAAAAGAGTTTCAATCTCACGTATAAGCCCCGCCATGGTGTCTGGCATAGAATTCAACCGCAAGGGATATCTGTTGAGAAGCATAAGGCGCAGATTTTCCTCACTAGCGGTTTTGATAATTTTGTTTTGCGCATCAAGTGTGTGTTTGTGTAATTCATCCAAAAGCTGTGAAAGCACAGCGAGCTTGTGTAGGCTGGTTGGCACATCCATGGTATATATTTGTGTTTAAACCTTAAACTTTGTACTCAATTCCATACGGGTACCTAAGAGAGAAAACCAGGTGGGAGAACTTGCGGGATTTGAGTCTTGCGATAAACTCTTTGTACTCCTCGTGGGAGAGCTCGCCGGCATAGTCTTCGAAGATTGCCTTAGTTGTCTTGCTGGAGGGTGTGTAAAAGAGCACGATCGCTGCAATGTTGTCACGATATGGCTTGGCAATGCTGGTGATCTGCTGCGTCAAGACCCACACGGATATGCCGTCATGCCTTGCGCTGAACCCCAGATTGACCAGCTGGCTTGTGCGGCCTTTGACATCTTTGGAGGCGGCGCAGTCATCTAGAATGAATAAAGTGTTGGTGCATGTGAAAAAGAAGCTCGCCAGCTTCAACCAGTCTTCGATTTCATGCTGTTGACAGATAATCACAAAGATGTGCGGATCTCGGTCCACGAAGCCATCGTATGTCTTGTTCTTGACAAATGTGGGGCAGAATAAAACAATGTAATCAAAACAACCCCTAAAGGGGCCTTGCAGTTGGTTTAGAAGATACTGTGTCTTGCCAGAGTTAGTGGGGCCCACGATTAGTGCATTGAATGGCAACTTTCTTGGGTCCATAGCCAGCGCTTATATTAGTTGGTTTGCAAACAATTGGTTCATGTGTGGGTGGGGAGGGCGCCTTTGCCAGAAGTCTTTCTATTTCATTGTATGTTAAGGGTCTGGTAGATGGCAGGGGAGCCGGCTTATCATAGAAGTTGATGTTGCTTGTAGCCATGGTATATATATATATGTGTATTTTAGTACTGTACAGATTCCAGCTGCCTGCTAATGATGTTCAACTGTGAGTCTGAGATGGTGAAGATGTGGCAGTTTGCATTTCCCGAGCCTGTGCCGTTTCGTTCAATCTCGAGTTGCACACCATCCTGTGTGTTGACGAGTCGTTGGCCGTTGCCGTGCAGAGCTGGGTCAGCCATGGACCGCAGGTCAATCCAGAGACCAAACTTGTTGTCTGTGAGATATTTGGTCAGGTTCATGTTGGGCCTGCCGCGCGTGTGAAAGTGTCGGGAGATTTCACTCCACATGTCAGTGCCGGCGATACCCTCGTTGTAGACCCTGTTTGGAACCCCATTTACGGTTACCTTAACTTTGGTGATGTCTGGATTGAAATAGTTCTCAGAGTCCCTTGCACCCGCAGTATAGGGGCTGATGAACAGCAAGAGGATGCCCTTGAGAGACCTGCGCTGTGGGTTTACCCGAAGATTCATCCGAGTGTCCCCGCTTTTTGAGAAGGGATGCACCCGATCTCGCATTACGAAGTCATAGGCGAACCCCTTGCCGCTAGTATAAGTGCTTGTTGCTTCATCAGCCAGCTCCTTACTTCTGATTGTCTCGTACTCCAGCTGGATGTTTTCCAACTTGTACACAAGCTTGCTTGTGTCTGAGCCTCGGACAACTTGGCTTGCGGGGGCTAGGGTTAGTTCGAAGACCAGATCATTGAATAGGGCCTGGGGGTACATGATTCCGTGATCAGTTAAGATTTGGTGATCCAGTTTGATGCGATACTTATTCTTGTATATTGTCTCCAGCTTCTTCTCTGCATCCACGCCGGAAGACTTCTTGTCGCCGGCATTAGAGCGGATCTTACACAAATCCTCACTCTGGATGCCCTCCATAAGCATGTTGTCCCGCTCATCGGTTGATTTGAAAAGGTCTTCGAATATCTTATAGATGTCGTACCCAACTGTGTCCTCGACGGTGGTGGCGCCAAACTTTACAACGAGCCTGTCCACCAGGGCCCTAGAAACATTTTGTACGAGAAAGTTGTTAGCATGACCCGCGGCCAGGTTGATGTTAAACACAAGTGCAAGCGAGCCGGACACAAGGACATCATGCTCGCCCAGCTTGGGCACCGAGACGTACAGTGTCTCGCCTGGATTGGCCTCAGAAGGGTTGAATGTGATGCGCTTAACGGTTCGCTCTGCCTTCATGGCACCCACTGTCTTTTCACTGTGAGATGGAAGTAGATTCGGTTGCACAGCCGCCGCCATGGTATATATTTATGTTTTTAAACTTATATTTATATATCATCATGGCAGAAGGCGGATATGATATACCTGACGCGGCAAAGGACACAGACCCTCTCATCCCAGACAAAGGGAATGACGATGATGGCGGTGACAACCCATTGGATCCATATCCTCCTCTGACAGAAGAAGACTACAATCAGTGGGCACAGTCCTTAAAAGACACCGACACCGACACCTCGCAATCCTTTAAACCAGGTGGCACCACGCAACCTTTTGAACCAGGGGCTGCTTCCACACCATCTGGTGAACAAGTGCCTATGGCCACAAGAACAAGGTTGCCCCCAGAACAACAAGGCTCCCACACGGAAGAAACCTCTTTCATTACAGGAGATACTCAAGGCCGGCTATTGTTAACAAAGGAAGTTATGGCCTTTGAGGAGGTTGAGAACGAGTTTCCCAGCGCAGACAGAAGTCAACTTAATTTTCGGTACGAGCCGAAACCAAAATCAGGTGGAGCCATCATAGAGGTGAAATATCATACCAGAGACAAATGGTATCCTCTTTACACAAAAAGCCGTGGGGCTTCCGAAAAGACTTTCAACGCTTCTCTTCCCAAAGAGATCAAAGCTGCTCTCGGAAAGTCTGTGACTGAAGAGTTAAATGAAACAAATGCTACACTTGAAGCAAATCGAAAAGAAGTGGAAGCAAAACAAAATAAATTACAACAAGCAAAACAAGAGGCTGCGGATGCACAAGAACTTCGCCGCGACATGGATGCCCTCAAAAATAGAAGCAAAGATATTGCTGACCAGATTCAGGAACTGGAAGATGCACATGGGCCGCTGGATAAGGAGGCAATACAAAGACTAAAAAATGAAAAGAGAGCTGTTGAAGCTGAGCATCAAGCTAAACGAAAACAACTGGACAATGCGCAAAAAGCCGCTCAACAAGCAGACAAACTAAAAAAACAAATCGACAAACTAAAACTTGACAGTAGGGGATTAGACAGACGCCGAGAGGAGCTTAGAGGAAAGCAGGACGCTGTGAAACCACTGGACGAACTGAAACAGAACAAAGAAGAGCTTGAACGGCAGAACGCTGAAGACAAGCGCGTCATAGAGGATGAGAACACTTCTCCCTCTGAAAGAGAAGCCGCGGAAGCCCGGGTTGCTGAACGTGAAGAAGAGCTAGCAAGGGTCAACACAGAAATTGAGGTGCGTGAAAGGGGCATGTCTTTGAGAGAGCGGGTTAGAGAAATCTTCAAGAAATACGGATGGACCCTGCAAGCGATTGTTCTGGCAGCTGGCATCACCATCAGCGCTGTGGTACTCGCCACCTTAAATGGTCTGGCAAAAGCCACCAAGGCTATTGGAAATGGACTTAAAGAGCTTGGCAAAAAGGCAGCCAACGCCCTGCCTGGCTTGATTGGCTCAATTGTGAGTTTTCTCTTCAAAGCTGCTGGGTCGGTCATCTCCTTTCTGGGTGAACACGCCTGGCTGCTGATCCTTGCCGTTGTAGGCTTTATGATTGAAAGGATCACCAAGCGCAGGAGATAATTATCTCATCCAGGCAAGAAAGCCTGCTAAAGCAAGCGCGCCCACACCAGTGAGCGCCTTGTTTACGTGATGCGGCTCGATCTTAGTCTCTTGCGTTGGGGGTGGTGTTGGTGTTGGTGTTGGTGTGGGGGCTGGTTGTGGTGTGGGTGTGGCCTTTGGTTTTGGCGCTATACCCTGTGCCTGTGTGGCCTGTTTATGTATCGGGTTTGATGGATGACTGTTTGGTGGATTTATTTTTGTTGGTCCCCCATCCATGTGGCGAAGGGAGGCTTTTTTTGTACCAAGGTTAACATCGTTGTTCACACACAGCTTCATACCTTGCGTTGCCTCCTTGAGATTGTTATTGTACCCCACCACGCTCTCTGTGTTGATAATCATGTGTGATGGCATGAGCCAACTTCCGGGCGCTGTCGCAAAGTCTAAGCGCACTTTCGTTGCTTGGATGGCAAGTTGATATCGCTGTACGCTTGTTGCGATGTCGTTCAGTATTATAGCCTCCTCTAGATGGGTGAGGAATACTCTCTGCGTTTCGAACGCCCGGCCTCCTCTTCCAATGATGCTGCTGCGAGTGTTTGCTTGTGCACCCAGGATGCAGTACACAAAGGCCTCGATTGACTGATTCATACGCGCGAGCCCTGGCTGTGTTAGCCCTTGTGCATAATTCGGCACAAAGTGCTCGAACTGACTAACAGCGCCCTGGTCGTTACGAACGAAGTATATGCCGTTTGCTCGATAGTTTGGGTCTTTTCTGTCTGTGACGCGCTCGTCATCAAACAGGGCTAGATCGGGATCAGGATAGTCGTAATCAGTAGAACTGGGCCCATCATATGCAACCCAAATGTACACATTGCCAAGACCGTGGTTTTTGCCGTATGTGAAACGGAAGTCAGAATTGGGGTCGACACCAAACTCTTGGCAAATCTTCTTGTACGCGTCGATGTTGAACTTGTTGTCTTTCTGGTTGAATGTGGGGTCGTCTGGCAAAGCACTCACGCTCTGTTCCCCACCCAGCTTGTAGAGTATTCGTCTTGTTGTGAAATAGACGTGAAATCTGTAAAATGACCTTAACTGTGGTGTTAGGGAGAGAGTCGAGTTCTTATCAAACAGAAGGTCGCGCGAGATCCCGCAGCCGGTTGTTGCACACCACAGAGCAAAGTTTAGTTGTTGTGGCCAGAAACTCATATGCGGGCCGCCGAGCCACTTTCTCCCATATTTCGCGGTTGTGAACGAAATTTGTGTGTCTCTGAAAATGTTTCTGTATTTCGTTGTGAAATAATCAGTTGGCGTAACATAGATCTTTTGCGCTTCGTCGTTCAAGACAGAGCCAATCATCATGTCTTTATCGATTGAGGTGGTGAATTCAACAGCCGGGATTGGTTTTTGTGTGTTTCGGTTTAACGTTAACTGATAAGGGAAACCGCCAATATACTCTAAGCCAAGGGCGTCTTTCAGGGCTTGTGTCCAATTCTTGTGCGGTATGTCTGAGGGCATAGCCCAGGAGCCATGCCCCTCTGAGAAAAGAACTACTGCTGTGGCTTTGTGCTTTTCGTCGAAAGAAACTTCTGTTGTAAATCTTGACATATCAGCGTGCGGGAAACGCCTTTTGAAGTCTGAAATAGCCTTAGCCTTGGCGGCTGTAGAGAGTTTTTCAGCCTCCGGAGAACTCAGCCAAGCAAGTTGCGGATTTACTGTGGGTGGTGTTGGCTGTTTTTTGCTAATATACCTGCTCTGTTGGGGATAGAGGGGATTTTGGGGACGAGGAAAAAACGGGGGTGGGGGCCCGTAATCGTGACCGCCAATGTCTAGACCGAGATTTGAACCAGGATTAAATCCGCCAGGGCGTCTGCCAAACATGATTGAATATATATATTTAAATTTAAAATATATATATATTCAATCATGGTTGTGTTAACAATCGTCGCACCTTCGAACCCTCACACCATCTACTTCGACCACCCGCTTCAGAAACCGAGCTACATAAGGCTAGTCTCTTGTTCAATTTTCAATTCGTGGCATAATTTGAAACAAAGTGGGGGTGTTAACTACAAGGCTGAAGGAAAAATGTTTCATGGTAAAACAATCGATCCAGGGCACTACAACCTGGATAATCTACAAACTATTTTGCTTGACTCCTTTCAAGACAAAAAACCTCTGAGAATATCAAAGAATACGCCTTCACATGCATTTATAATTAGAAAAAACCATGGCACCGAAAGCTTTTCTTTGACAAACAGCTTGAATGAGCTTCTAGGTCTTAATGGAAAGGCTGCAACGGAAATTGAAGCTCTTTATGTTAATCGCCTAAACTCGCCAAGCACTCACTTTATCCACTGTGATCTGGTCGATAAAGAACAAAACCTACTCAATGGTAAGCCTTCTACAGTTTTGGCTAAATTTGCTCTTCGTGGGAAGGCCTATGAGAAAACATTTTGTACAAACAAAACATTTTGTACAAACCAAGACAAAGGCAGTCGGCACGGTGTTATGCGTTTGGGTACGCTTTAACACGAATTAACAAAAGGATTGGATTGACTATCGACCAAATTGATAACACGAAACGTATCTTCAAACTTATAGAAGCTCGGCTTCCGAGAATCTCTTATACGTTTGTGATCTACAAAATCCTGGACATTACAACGCCGCTTGAAGACCCACAACGAGCGATTGTAAATTGCCTTAGACAACAGATGTCAAACAATATGATAATTAAAAACGCACATTTATGGAGCAACGCTTTCAAAGATCTGGAGTAAAAGTTGCTGCTTTCTCAATAAGAAAGACTTCTAACAGGGCACTGTCATCGCCGATGTTGTCTTCAAAAGTTTCACCAGGTATGGTTTTCTCAAGGTGTTTTTGATTTGATAAATTTTCATGTATTTTTCTGCTAAGCCTTGCCAAGTTCTCGTGAAATCGTTCGACCTTCGGTTGAATACTGTTCAAAAATCCCTCATGCTTGACAATTTGAAGCTCTGTGAAATTCAACATTTTCCATGCAAAGAAAGCAACCGGCTTCGGCCCCTCATCTGGAGCAAGGAAAGCCTTTTTCATTCTGATGTAACGCAAAAACTCTTCATCTACGTATTCTTTGCTGAACGACATTCTGACCGCGCCGTAAGAACACCATAGGTCTTTCTCGGCTATTGAAGCCATTATTTGCTCAAATGTCTGAGTTTGTTTAAGAGCACCAATGTCAATAAGTTTACTTTGATTGCGTGTAAACTTTTGTTTTGAAAACAGATAACAGATGCCCCAGGCAAGCGCTGTGTGACCTTTTGTCTGGTAAATATTTCCGCCGTTTAAAAGATTATTATGATTCGAACTTAGCTCTATCTGTTGTAGAGTACACATTCTGAAGTAAGAATCAATGAAAAGGGCTTTATTAACCATAGATCCGCTAAAATAAAGGCCCGTTTGTATCTGGGGTGTATAATTCCTCGCGAAGCGAGGGCCGAAGGCCCGAGCGCAGCGAGGTTAATAAATTTGTCGGCCCTCGGGAGCTGAGCCGCGCGAATTCGAGCGAAAAATATATTTATATATATATATATTTATATACTTGATGGTGTCCGGCAGTTGCCTGGCAACAAAAATCGCGACCGCTGACAATCACACGCTCTCTTATTCCACCCGATTAATGGCGGCCGGGCTGACGGGTTTATTCTTACTCATCGTCGGAGAAACACGACCAATTTCTGATGCAAATGAGAAACAACAACAACAAGACTGGGTTCAAAAAGCAGCTGGAAATCCTTGCCCGAGGCAATTAACCACCGAAACTCCGCTGGAGCGAGAACGGCGACTTGAAATTCCCCCGCGATCGAGCAACGGAGCGGAGAAGCAACGTGAGCATCGATTACAAAGACTTCGAACAGCCTAGGCACACCGTTTGAGTAGATTCAAACGCCTTGAACGCCTTCTGAACGAAACCGATCAGGAGAGGCGACACCGACTGAAAGTGATGAACAAAATGATTTTGTTTATAGACGCAAAGAGAGGCAGCAAGAATTGCACGATCAGCTAAATACTCGTGACGAATATCTTTCATACGGTAGGGAAAAGCAAACACAGATTACAGGAAAGGCTCAGAGAAGAAGAACGATTAAGAAATCTAGCTCAAATCAACACACTTTAATTCGCTCTTCAATGCTCTTCAATTTAAACAACCTACATTTACAGGCAAGTAAGCGTAAGCTTATATACAGTACAACCCTCTATAAATTATTCTTTAATCTACCGTTTCCAAAAAGCAAGATTTTAAGTACCTAAACAACTGACAGGCAGATGATAAGAGGACTTGTTTTTCAATATAATATATTAGTACTCAAACACTGGAAACTATTCTCTAAGTTCATACTGTAAATTGATGTTTATTAAAATTCTCACTAAGGCCACTAAGAAACTTTCATATAAGCTTAAATTACATAACATTGTATGCATATGACAATGCTATATTTAATAACTATTATCTGTGGTATGTTAGGAGGTTTTACTATTCTATGTTACTGTAGTCTCATTTCTATTTTTGAGTAACATTAAATTATTATTTTTACTACAACTGTACCACCATTGAGTTGTTATTTTTAGTGCAACATCACTCTTCAGCAACAGTAAACTCCTGCGATCTCAACCATTCTAGCAAATAGTGAATTGCGTTAGCAATTATTTGATACCCAGTATATAGAACAAAAACCACAGCAGTATCTAAAGGGAACAGGTTAATTTGGGAGATAGCACTCACAAGCTTCAAAAATGGAATTTAATCGAGACAGCAGGAGTTAGCTGTATTCGTGATAAAAAACTCTCACCCAATCAAAATAAACAGAACACATACACTGCATATTGTCCTCGACCCATGTCCACAACAGTACCATAAATCCACTTTCAGACCAATTTTCCTTTTGACAACAATTAATGAAGATAGGTTTGGGGTGGGGAAGGGGGGGGGGTTTGGAGGGAAGGCCTGAGGATATTTTGGTACCCAGTCCCATAGCACTTACAGCGACCCACAGCTCAAAACCCTAAACTGACCAGTACCAGCTCCCATTTATTTTATTTTAGGAAGACAGGGTACTAAGTACAAGTTAAATGGAAGCGACTAGGAACGAAAATGTCTCAACTTTAAATTTCGGGGCCACTGCCGGCATGCAATTCAACCTCTCCAGTCAAATCAGAAATTTCATCTCTCCCTCCCACATTGCTAAAATTTTGCAGTGCATCCTCCCCCGAGCTTCGCGAGGTTCTGCGAGACACGTATTTCTAGTAACTAGGAACTCGAGTCATAGCTATTTTCCGCTTGAAAGGACATTTGAACTCCAAAAGAATTACATTGTTTTCTTTGTCTACATAATAGCCGTCAGGGCTGCATATAATCTTTCTATATAATGAGTGATCTGTTGCCAGATTGAGAGATATAGAATGGGCAAAAATTCTAGCAGAGTGCTTCTGTTCAAAGCATTTGCGAGCGATCGGTTCGAACAGATTGCCCCAGGTACAAGCCGTATTGCTGTGCATGTCGGCTGGCTGTAATTTCTTTAAAAGCAAGCTCTGTGGTGTTTCAAACGGCGAAACTCCGATCAAGGCTGCAATTTCGGAGGCCCCAAGAGTATTTTGTCGATAACTCACCCAGTCGGCGCTCTTTTGTTTTAGACCAGTGTTCCTCGATTTGAGAAAGTTCAAGAACACTTGTGTTGTCGTCATTGATATACGAAGGAAAGTGTTTTTTCAATTGGTGATAACGGCGACAAGTTGTTGTGGAGTCAGTCTTTGTGCGGCTTCAAGAATATATTTCGATACAAAGGATGGAGGAGATGTTTGCCCTCGAATTTCTTCAACGCATTTACAGAGTTCGCCTTTTTTTCCTTTTCTGCATCCATAGCAAAGAAGACTTCCATGTCTTGAGTGATTAAAGGCCGTTCGTTTAATTGATTGTGTCAGAACGCTCTTTCTTCCTCTCCCCATCGTCACTTAGGTACCCAGGAGAGGGGTTTCTCCAATTGGTTATGTAAAGCTTGCCATGTTCAAATAACGGTTTATTAGGGTCTGTAACAGCTTAAAAATATAAGAGAGCCACCGGCCCCGAGTAGTATATAAGGAGTCAGCTCAAACACCATTTTTTCTGAAGGCCCAAAATAAGCCGCCAAACGCCCGAGTTACCGGGCCCCCAGGGTGAATGCATGAGCCCTGGGGGCCGGTAACTCGGGCGTTTGGAGGCTTATTTTGGGCCTTCAGAAAAATGGTGTTTGACTGACTCCTTATATACTACTCCTGCGCGATCCTGCGCATGGCATACATAATTATCACCCGGTGCATTCTCGTCCCCGTCCCCAGAGTCGCTTGGCCCTATTAACCGCCAGAGCCCTTGGTCCTCGTACTCAGGGGATACTTATGCCACTAGTGATATGTGTACGGGGGTACACATTTCACGGGGATACATATCACTGTGACCGCGTGGACCGCGTGCTCATCAGCGAATCGCAAACTGCGAAAACAAAAAAAGTGAATCTTGTGCCCATTCTCGTCCCCAGAGCTCCACTTTTTTTTAAATTGCGTGTCTCGTGCCCCTGGTCCGCGTTACCCTTGACGAATGCGCAGACCAACTCTCGATGGCTGACTCAGGGTTGTGCCTGAATCATACCGTCCAGAAGGACGTCGGACACCTTATTAAGACTTTTATAACGTAATGTCGACAAGAAAATCTAAAATCCCCACTCAGGATTGAACCTGTGACCTCAGCGTCGACCTCAGCTAGGCTTAGGCTTACATAGCCTACCGTACCACTGCACCACCTAGCTTCTAGGGTTGCTTAGTCCTAAATTTAACTATATAAACTCAGTGCTACCCCCGACCTCAACTGAAAGCTAACCAGTTACTCCGTTATTGCGTCGACGAAGGAGACGCTTCCTAATCTTGTCGGCTAGGCGGAACGAATCGAGAAATGTGTCGGTACTAAATCTGCGCCATCTTGAAACGTCACAATAGTATCCAGTATGCTTAGCGCGTCGTCTAGGCGGAACGAATCGAGAAACGTGTCGGTACCAAATCTGCGCCATCTTCAAACGTCACAATAGTATCCAGCATTCCCAGCGCGTGGAAATCAGGCATCATCCTAGGGAGCTGTGGTTCCGAAATGTCACATGTGAATAATCTATTTGTCTTGATTAAGTTTCGGATATTTTCCCGATTTTGGAATCAATATTTCAATGCCTACTAAAAGTAGGCAGTGGAAAAATTGGACGAAGGTTCTTCTCCGGACCAAAGTTGGGTCTCTTTGGAATCAAGCAAGAAGTTATCGGATTTTCCTCGCTACCGTTCTGGTACGTTTTGAATGTTCTATCTTGATTTTGCTGTGGTTCTCTGCCTGATTTGGGAAGCTTTCACCTAAATACCGACGTCGTTCTTCGCGATGTTCTACGGTACGGTGCAATTCGCTGTATGTCTTAGCAATAATTCACTGATCGGCCGCGCCAGGCGAACGCAGATTAACTTTTAACAGTGCTCGAAATTGCGCCTAAAGATAAATTCGCAGTTTTGTGACTAAATGTGTCTAGCTAGTAAAGGAATTATATTCAACAGTCTGGTGTCTTACTTGCAACTTGTAGTTGTAATTTTATCCGAAAAATCCTGCGAAATTCAGGTTGAATGTTGCGTGACTTAATCGTCGATTTCATGCTCCATTAACGCGGTGTCCAAGAAGACGTTTATCACGGGAGCACTTTTTCAGGCTTTCTCAGAAATTTCTCATTTCCGGTTCCGGTATTAGTACATGTACTGAGGAGTATGATTTCAGAATCGGAGAAATAACCGAAATGAAATCAAGACAAATATACTATTTATATGTCGGAAAAATCTGAGACCTTTCGGAGTACACAGCACGGCAGGATTTTGCCCGATCCCACGGCGATGGCGTGAATTTGTTTGATGTCGGCCCGACGTTTTTGCCTGCGTGACATATCTCGCGACAAAGCCCTTTTAAACAGTGGCTGAATTAATTCATGAAACTGAGGTACTAAGTCAAGACGAGGTGCCGCGGGATAAGGAGACGCACTATAATCTATGATTACTTCTAGTATAAGTCGAGTCACGCACCCCTCCCCCCTCAACGAATTTTGCGTGACACACATTGCACCATCACTCATTGATTCCTGATCAAACCCACACTAGTCTAATACTTCCCAAACCATGAATATTTGTATTACATTGGGTTATTCCAGAAAGAATCCATCCCCCCTCCACAGACGGATGGCAAGATTTTTTGACCCCTCCCCCCGCCCGGATTTCCTGGCCCGCTAGACTCCCCCTGCTACTACCCGGATTTTCAATTAATTTTTGGAAGCCCAAAAATACCATAATAATCTTTTACGTGCAGGCTTAGCCTTACCGGGATGTGATTATTCAAGTCTCCTTTGTTAGAATGGCACAATGGAATTCAGAGTACATGTAGGAACGCTAGGAAGTAGCATTGTGTGTTCGTAAACAAATGTGCACCGTATGCAAATTGCAAGGAAGTTGAAGCATAGCACGTGCAGTTCGTGCTAAAAACAAAAGAAATTAAAAACATTAGGCTTACGTCAAGCACCACCCAAACCTGCACTTTAAAAAGTTGCGTGAGAAAGAAATTAGCATACGAAAAAAACAGCTTTTGTCTCATACGAGCTCTGACTGAAGGAGTCAACATCGCTTCTTGTCGAACGTTTTGAGAGCTAAAAATTGTGAAGATGAAAAGGGGAACCTGCCAAACAGAGCTATTCTAAAGACAACTCGCTTAGTAAGTGGTGTATGATTTTTGCTGTTTAGCGACAGAGAATGACGAATATAAATTTTCTGCGATGAACCAACGTGGTTTCAGCACGTACGCAAAAATTCAACACTTGGATATTGGTACATTATAGTAGCTTCACTTTTGTAAGGTTACGTTCCTTGTAAATGTTTGCAAAGAGAATAGCGAAAGCCGTTCAATGACTACTGAAAAGGGACATAGGCCCCGTCCACACGTATCCGGATATTTTTGAATCCCCAACTTTTTTGTTGTGGATTGGAAAATATTCGCGTCCACACTAGCGTATTCGAATCGTATTTGCCCGTCCACACGTATCCGGATTCGCTCTAGCAGCCAAGGCTCCTCTTTAAATGTTGTCAAAAAAGCATACGCAAAGGCCAAGTTCAAATCAAATTTCAACTGTAAACACGTTATTAGACTAGAAATAAATCCATGTAAAATTGAGGCGAGAACATCTCGGTCGGCCATGTTGAATTTTCGCGCGGTTAAAGACTGGATCTGATACTGTTACGTCAGCGTATTAAAAAACATCCGGATTCGACCGTCCACACGATGCCGTACTCGTAGCGTATTCAAAAATTTCCACTCTGGAGAGCGAATTCAAAAAGTTGCGGATTCGTGAGCCGAATTCGCCGGATACGTGTGAACGGAAGGCCAATCCGCAACAAAAAGTTGCGGATTCAAAAATATCCGGATACGTGTAGACGGGGCCATAAACGTTAATTTTGCGCAAAAGTAAATCCACTGTGTAATGCAATCGAATTAGGCCCGGTTCAAACTTTGACCTTCACATGTGCCAAATCTAATGTAAATGAGCAAGAACAACAGAGTTTTCTCATTTGCATTAGATTCGACACATGTGAAGTTCAAAGCTTGTTGAAAGAAGATTAAAGATTCAGTCACCATTTGTTGTGCCAGTTGATATTTTGATAATTAATATTAATACGTCACGTGCAGTGACTTTATATCTAATAAAACACCACATACTAATCTATAGGAATGTTTTTATCAGGTATAAAGTCACTGCACGTGACGCATTATCGATCATTTGATAGGTTTGTTGGCCTTTAATTGTTTTGAAATTGCAGCAACCTGTTGTATTTGCTTTAGAAAGTCTTTTCTATTGTCCAATATCTCAACAGAAAATAGACAACGAATAACTGAAAATGCATTGTGCGAATTGACCGAACAACGCATTTTCAAGGGTCAATTAGCTAGCAAGGCGGAAAAAGTCTTTCCGTTTCCGCTAAATCGGAAAACCCTATTCAGATCTTATTTGTAGCTTGCGAAGAATAAACGGAAAGAACAGCGAAGTGTCCGTTTCGCTGTCAGACAGGTGAAAAGCGTGCAACACGTGGAAATTGACATGGCTTGTTAATTTTTAATATGTATATATATAGCATTGTTAGAAAGCAGGGATATAATGATATATTTTGGGGTGGTTCAAAATTTTTGCAAACTGCTGTATATATATATATACAATTATGTATACAATGTGCCCCCCCGTTTGTTACCATAACGGCTTTATGGCAACTCCTGAACTTGGGCACAGGATGTACGGTATATATTATTTTCTTGTATTCAGGATGGCTGAAGGAGGGCAGGATTACCTTTCTGATAACGATTCTGATGTTTCCCTCAGTGTTGAGTCGGATACTGGCGAAGTTTCAGATGACGGTAAGCAGCCGTTTACTTATTCGGTTAAAAAACGATGTTTTGAATTGAATTCATTCGTAATTGAGTGTGAATAAGTCTATTTATTTTCAGCAGTTGTTGCTGCAATGTACTGATCAAACCTTAACACGGCCAGTGTAGCTGCAATTGTTGTTATCACTCTCTTCAATCCCCTGCCTCCTTTAACGATCATTTCCGGTCGAAAGCTGTTCGGAAGGACTAAGGCCCAGTTCAAAGGTCGAACTTCACATGTGCCGAACCTAATGCAAATTAGCAAAAACAATAGATTTTGCTCATTTGCATTAGGTTCGGCACATGTGAAGTTCGACGTTTGAACTGGGCCTTAGTCATCTTAAAAAACGAAATAAATAAGATCAACTGAGTTCTCTTGTGTAAAATGCCGTCTCAAACTTTCGTAACATCGACCGAAAATTTAAGGTGTTTCCCTCCAGTTTCCATGCAGCCGCACCGACCATTTTTGAGCGGCCGTTTAACTAACTTTCCTTTACTGAATTAGTATGAAACTAAACAAATATTTTGGCGTAAATTTGAGATTGAGAAATTAAACTTTTATAAGCTTAATTGAGCAACTTATGGATGCGCTCATAAGCATGTGAAATCACAAGTTCGAAATGTGTTTACGATTTATCCAAAATCGGCTTGACAAAAGTTTCTAGTTTTTAGATATTTTGTTTGCCATTATGCCGTAGTTTATCGTAATAGTTTTGTTTTTTTTAGATGTCATCGCAATCGCTCGGAAGTGATTTCAATCTTTCTCGTTTATCTCCACAATTTTAAATGCGATTTACGAAATTGTTACACTCTTATAAACTTCAAACAACTGAGTACAATATTTTGTGTAAGTTTCATACTAATTCAATAAAAGAAGTAAGTGAAACGACTGCTCAAAAATATTCGGTGCGGCTGCATGGAAACTCAGGAGGGGACACCTTGACGCCTTTTGTTTTCGGACCGATATAAAATGTCGTTTTGTATTTTTTGGGTGCGAAATAAGGTCAGCTAACTTTTTCGGAAAGGAGAAAACAGGTAGTAAATGCGGGTGATAAGATTCATTTCTGTATTAGTTTTCATATAGTCACGTTACTGCGTTTTCCTAAACATACCACGTGATTTGTGCTTCTGAATGTTGTAATAACTATACTTGATCAAAATTGCTTTGCAAGCGACCTGAAAATCGGATCGATCGAAAGGGATTCTTCCGTTTCCAGGGTACACGAAAATGTGAATGGTAATATCTGAATCCGTAAATCCAGAAAGTTGTGGTTATATTGTTATAAAGTCGAATAATGTTTGTTTAGTGATTTTATGCGTTTAACCCTCGGACGTACACGCAAACTTATTACTCATGCGCGTAGGGGCATGAGTTATAAAATGGGCTCCGTTTTTCTTTTGTTTCTTTTCATTTTTTTTGTGTCAGGATTTTGCATGCAAATTTATGTACGCATATTTTAAATTGTGCATTTCCGGTTCATAGCTTTGCCCTTTACACTTCCCTTTTAGTGACTTCCGGCTAAACATCGTTACTGAAGTGTCACGACAGCGTCTCCTACAACCCTACTCACATTAACATTGTCACGTCAGGTATACATTACACTCACAAGAATGACTGGCTTCATTGTGGTACAGCCTTCATTTATAATACATTCAATAGTAACGTGAATAAGAAGCAAAGGACCGTGAACGAAAATGCTGCCGGTGTACTTAGGATCTGTAACAGATCTAGTCAGCCAAAAATAGAGATACAATCAAAGTATAGAGCAAGGCTGATACTACGTAGAATATTTAACGCGACAACGACATGTTAGGGCCCAAACTTAAAGCCAAAATGCAACCGTGGACAGCTGTTTCGACCTGGTTGGATTCCGTCAACACGGTGTAGCAGCAAAAAGATAGAAGAACTAGCGCGAACGCCAGTTCTCTACCAAATCGTACGTGGTGATGGCAACCAGATCGATGAGAGCTCGAATTCAAATGTTTGCCAATTGACCCACGTCACAGCGGCGCGTGACCATGAGTAATGGGCAAAGAATTTGAAATATCATGTCGTTGTCGCGATAAAGAAGTGAGGATAGACAGAAGCATTCCTCAGCGAACATGGCCAATACCATGTAAAAAATAAATAAACAGCATTTCGGATCTGAAAAGATCTACGGTCCTAAAATAAAACAAGTGAATAAGAAGCAAAGGACCGTGAACAAGAATGCTGCCGGTATACATGTACGTAGGATCTGTAACAGATCTTAGATCTTTTCTTTCTACTGTACTGTTTAATAGTTGATGCGTTAAACCTTGAAGGAAATATCAAATAATTAGAAGAAGCTTCCAATTTAATACTTAAAGGCAAATTGCGATCAAACTTGTTCGAATGTTTTCTTCGTGAAGCCAATAATCACGGTAAAGGCACACTAGTAAATATAATTAAGTTAAATAGCGCTTTCTGAAAATAAAGTTTGCTTTCAAGATTTTTTGATTCGCGAAAACATTTTGTGAATCATCTTTACAGATAAGAATGGCATTCTATATACACAGGAAAAGTCGGAAATTTTAGAAAACACTAGATATAATAAAGCAGGTTGCTGAATTTAAATATTATTTTGTGATGTTTATGATATAATTAGTATAATTCGCAGACGCTGGCGCTTCGCGCTGCAATTGGGATAAATAAATCGCCAAGCCTTCCGGAAGCAGAAAATCACTGAATTCTGATAAGCGTTTAATTCTTTTATTCAAGGGAAAGACATATTCATTCAAGGAAAAATGAGTTTCATTAAAAAGTTTTGACCTTTAGAACAAATATTTTGGATTCATGATCATGAAAAACACCGCGCGATCGAATTACATTTCACACGAAATTTGCATGAAACGAAGTGTAGTTTGCGACAACACTTTGAAGAAACTGTGAAGCCTGGAAAAAACTAATACATGGCAAAATCAAAGCAGTTATTTAAGGAACTAGCTTTATAGAAAAATTTCATTTCGATTTATTCTTGAAATCACGGATTTTTTTTTCACGATGCATCACGCAATATTTATTTTAAAAATATTTCACCAATTTATAGCACTCATCACCACAGTTTTGACATTATAAAAGCAGAATCTCCTGAATCCGATTTTTTTCATTACCTGTAAATTTAGGGCTTCCAAAAATTTATTAGAAACCGGGCAGGAGAAGGGGTCTCTTGCTTTGGAAATCCAGGCGGGAGGGGGGTCTAGCGGGCCAGGAAATCCGAGCGGGGGAGGGGTCAAACAATCTGGAATAACCCAATGTTATAGAAATGATTCACGGTTAACGTTTGGAAAGTATTACACTGGTGTGGGTTTGATCGGGAATCAATAAATGAAATATTCAAAGCGAGTACAGAAAAATTGGTAGATTCAATCAACATGTCTTGAGTGATGGTGCAATGACTGTCACTCAAAATTCGTTGAGGGGGGGGAGGGGTGCGTGACCCGTTTACAATAAACAATAAAACTTTCTTATGCAACCGCATGAGTATAGCCTACTGGTAGCCTCTTGTTTCACTAAAAATTCAAATTTATCGGAAAAATGCGGAAATTGAAAATATTGTTTGCTAGAGTTGCAAAATAACATACAATTAAACATTTTGATGCTTTTGGTAGCATTTGATATGTTTTTCACTGAAAAAGGTGAAAAACACGCATTTTTGTTCAAAAATGGCTTGACCTCATGTTACTTATGACGTCATATCTCATTACCTTAGCAACTGAACAGCTACTGTATACGGCATGTGCTAATCGTAAATGGTCTTGAAAATATCCGAGGGTTTGCGTTGCTTGATTCGTTGGGCCGGGTGCCCCCGAATTCTTCAAGTTCTCAGGGTCCAAACATGTCTACAATTGTATAATACAGATCGGTTTGCTCAAGCTTGTAGTTAGTGGGGCAAAGTTAATACTTGTAACAGAGAAAAAGAAGCAGTACAGTCGACACAATAAAAGACGATCAGGATTCTCGACACCTCTCACCTGGTCATCTAGCCAAGCGACTACAGCTCGATTACAGCATTTCGTTTGAGGAAAACACTGATAAATTCCTTTTTTGCTATAGATATAGATGAATTTGAGGATAATCCTCAATTTGAAGATGATGAAGGCCATTCCGATGATGAGGATGCAATTTTACAGGAAATGGTTCCAGAATCATCTGAAGGCAGTAAGTGGATCGATTTACAACCCCTTACAGTGTTAATACTTTACCAACATTTCCTAATTTAATTTTTAGGCGCTTTTGTTTATCTCAGCAATCCCATCCCCTAGTCGGTGTTGAACATTTAGAAATGTCGCATAGTGGTTGTTGTTAATGTTATTCTTCAACATGGTAGGTGAGAACAAGTGAGATTATCTCTATAACGGTTTCTACTATAAAGAACTGTTGCAAAGGTTTTGGCTATGATCGCAGTTATACCTCGTATTATTTTTTTAGCTGCAGAGACCGAGGAGGCAGCGAAAACTGACGACCAAACAGATGATAAGCCTCAGAAACCACCGTTTAATTTTCCCAAGTTCATGAAATTCATCAATGAATACTTCTACGGACGCAAAGTAACTCCACAGTAAGTACAAAGTGTATTGTCCTTACTTGAGTGTAGTAACACCAAAACCAATCACAACAGGCACTGACAATCCAATGAACAACCAATCTTTTCGGCCGAAAGCTTTTCAGAACTGACTTAGTCATCTTAAAAATTCTGATAAATTATATTAAAACTAGGGTTTTTTTAAGCAAAATGTCGTCTCAAAATTTTCGGAGGGATAAAAAGTGACATTTTGGATACGAAATAAGGTCAGCTTTATATTAGGATTTTCAGAAAGGCCATAAAGCAGCGAGTAAATTTGGAGGATCAGATTCCTTTCCCAAACATTTTCTGCTTCTGAAAAATTCAGCTAAAAGAACCGAAAAGCTCAAGTTGTATTAGCTTTACATTGTTTCCTTTAAGGCACTAAAAAGATATTTGGAAAAACAGTACAGCACCATTCCAAGTGTTTTCCGAAACATTCCTCGTTTGGTGTTCCTGATTTAATATGATGACAGAAAGCGTGCGTGTTTTATTTTCCCTTGGCTACGCCTCGGCGTTTTCACAACTGCCGCCCGCAACAAGCAATTATATTTGTGTATCCTCTGAAGCATAGCAAAAATTCTGAACTAAAACTTTGTTTCGTCATTTTTAGGTTTGTAAACATCATGACGGACTTTGTGGACGCGGAGATTTTCTTAATCGATGGTGACTCTTTGCTTTTTGAACTTATGGGAGAGAGGAGCCTGGACTGGAATCATGGCGGACAGTTTCTTCACCTGACATATCTACTGGAACGATTTTTGCAATACTTTACAGATAAAGGTTAGTCCTGTTACGTAGTACCTTTAAAAGAAAGATGTCTGGCTATATGTTATGGTAATTATACAGTTTCGAGTTCAATTTATCATTTCAGTTGCACAAGGCAGTTAAATTTTTCAAAAAAGCTCAAATTGCACGAACCGCTTCGGCTAGAAACGCAAGGGTTCGCTTGCACATGAAATCCTGAAAGACCATTTCAATACGATTTACGAGACGTTTTATAAAGAATTTCAAAATTTGTAATTTACACTGGTGTTACACTTTTTGCAGTTGCACTTGAACAGCATTGCTCTTAGCCAATCAGAAATGAGTACAATTATTTTTAATTTACACGTCTTTAAAGTCTGGTGAACATCAACCGATTTCTTGTGATGATGTATTCTTTAGTTGTTGCTATAGATGAATGAGGCACATGGAATAGGCCATTTCCGAGTTACGTTACGCCTCGTTGTCAAAGCTTGGCTAGGTGCACAACCTTTCATATGAAAATGAGTTTTCATTCACATGCAAATGAAACTCATTTTCATATGAAAGGTTTCGCACCTAGCCTCGCTTTGATAGAGAGGCTAAAGGCAACTAGGAAATTGCCTATTCTTCCGCAGACTCTGCATGGAAAGGAGGCTCGGGAAGAGAGGCCGTGTTTTCTTGAGCCCCTATTTTGCTAATGGGTAGCTGCCTTGTTGTTATCAAAATTCTTTCCTCACTATCACAGTTGTCTTCAGCGTGTTCTGCCGATGGCAAAACCTTCCCAGGATGCATTGTCGATGTTGCAGCTTCCAAATTGGTTTCAGGTTTTTTGTGTCAGGGATTCGTAAAAATCTTTTTGAAGTCGTTTAAGATTAGCGGTGGGCAAGTATTTCTCTATTTCTTACTTTAATTCAGTAATTAACTGAAATTGTATCTACTGTTGTAATTGGAAGGTGTGAAATAAATTGTTGTTGCTGTTGTTGTAGACGAGTTTTTTTAAATATACGTGACATTTAGGCTGCGTTTTTTGGGAGAATCGGAAATTAGATTAGTGATCTCAGATCATATGGATTTTTCATGACCAAAAAAAAAAAGAAAAATCGTAAAACGGATCATTTAACGTAAAAAACCCGATGGTATGCAAATGAACCTCTTTTGACTCGCTTGTGTTTATCAGTCGATCTGCTCGGCAAATAGTTTTCAAACTATTCACAATAAAATCTTACCTTAATTGTTGCCCATGATATGAAATCGTGCAAGAAACAAAACCGCGAACGGAACGAGTAAATTTGCACGAAAGACCGATTATCAGATGTACTTTTTTCGAATCTATTCCCCAAAAAAAGCTCAGATCACGAATCTAGATCTAAAAACCGGATTGTGATTTGATCTGAAAAATCTCACCGAAATATGGATTCAAAGGATTCATGATCCGTTTTTGGATTTTGTTACAAAAATCCTTTTTTGGATTCAAGAATCCGGATTCGGATTTTCCCAAACAAAACGCAGCCTGATGTGTGCATTTATTATATAAAACTATTCAGGAAGAAAAATTAGGATTGCTCTGCTTAGAATGGTATTCTACACCATATTTATCTAACCCGGTATTTCAAAATTAGGTGGCGTTTTCCACATCGTCTTCTTTAAAGACATGGAGATTATCTGGGCCAGTCAACCATCCATGATGTTAGCTCGCCAAGCCACTATTATGCACCTACAATACAACACAAGTTTCACCGTTGTCACTTCAATCAACAATTTCTGGGGAAAGCAATGGAGAGATTATGTTAATGACAAGATCCCTGCATTTCTGCTGCTAACAGACGCAGAAAACATTCCGTGGGAAACCACTCCAGTGAAAAAGCGAGAATTGGAGTTTTTCTTCAGAAGTCTTCTGTGCCATAGTCTTGGGCAGGGGTTAAATTGTGTGTTTATTTCCGGTATTGAGATGACTGCAACGAAAGTGATGGGATTCTACATGGAGTCTCTCGCCAACCATAAAGAATTCTTCAGAATGGTGAGTGACTAGCTGACTATCTAGAGCTCAAAATCCATTTCGGATCCACTTTATAAATAGATGTCAAATCCAATTATAATTCCAAGTCAAAGCAGTTAATTCACTATTCAATCAATGACCGACAATGAGGCCGTGAGAATCTTACACAAATGGGCGGTATCCACAATAAGAACGAAAACCGATTCATTTAGTAGCTTTTAAGAATAATTAATAACCAAGAAAGCAATCAGTGAGAAGCGACTTAGTGTAGCGTTAGGATTATCGTTTTGGAGGCATATAAGTATTTCTCAGAAGTCCACAATGGTCACAAAGAGTTATCAATTCTATTTCTATCGATTCCCAAACAATACCAGGAACACTTCAAAAGTGTCTGCAAGCGCCCGCACGAGATATACTTACCACTGAATATGCTTGCCGAAAAAAGAACGCGCGATAAATCCAGTTTTGGAGGCGGAATTCATTCCAGCCGTCGAAGATAATGGTAAGTTGAATTTGACCTCACCACTCTTATTTTTGTTTGCTAGTATGTGGAGCTAGTCTGGAAAACGTGGAATGTTGTCAGGATAAGATATTGGCGCAAGAAGACGTCTTGGGATGACCATGGGGCTTCAGGAACTTCTCCACCAAGACAGGTGTGAATAGCTGAATAACTACCCACTTGTGGGCATACACGTTTGACACACTAGGATAAGTTTGCAGGCGGAACCGCCATTTATACACAGTAGTCAACTGAAGCCAAGTAACGGTCTAACCATCTGCAGACATCATAGCTGCGACTGTGAGCAATTACCCTTCCTTGACAAGAGTGGAAATCAGAAATGTAGTTACTTTACCAGTCAACGTTAGGAAAAGATGCCGACTGCTCGCAGCTAAGGAAAGGTTGTACCTGTTGTAATTTGGCTGAGTCAGTTTATTTTCGTTACTTTCGCGAATTGCTGAAGGTTAAACCCGCAAAAAATGCACTCTATTGTTTAGGCTGGAAAATAGTTCTTTTTTCAGTTTTTTTAAGCAACTCATTGCATATCAAGACAATCATATACCCGGGTAAATTTAAATCGCCAGTTTTGCACTATTTTCACTGAATCTTCTAAAAAATAGAAAGCATTAGGATATTCAGTTGGTTAACAAGAAATGTCATTGTATAATCTTAGAGCGAACTTTGCTCTTTTGTTTTTAGATTGACTTGAAAGAAAAAGTGGTAACTGTTCTTCAATCTCCGCCACAAGGGGGCTGCCGTGAGCTGGCTACTCTTCTCGCCTCTGAAGTTATCCTATGCAAAATGCTCAATGACCCTAATACCAGCAAGGTACGTGAATTGTAAGGAGTTATTGTAGTCAATTCAGTCCAAAGCAGAAAACGTAAGTCTAAAACGATTTTAAATGATATATGAATGAAAGGTCGTGACGTGCTTCTGTCACTTGCTTTTTGTCTGAACAACCGAATTCAGTTGAAAAAAGCAAATCTGCAGTTTAGGTCAATTTGAATGACAACAACGTTCAATGTGTTCAGAAGTTCTTAGCTAGTCGTGTAACCGAGATCTATCCCCGAATAAATATTTCAGTACATTTGGATTATGAATTGAAAAAAATGGGCACAGGACGTTATTAAATAGAAATAATAATAATAATAATAATAATAGTAATAATAATAATAATAATAATAATAATAATAATAATAACAAAGTATCAGAGAGAGCTACTATAACAGAGATTCAAAAGATCTGCATGCTGGGATCTGCACGAATCCTCAGAAAGGTGCTCAGTGTATGAACAGAATGATTGACGCTCTAGGTGCATGGTTGGTGCCCGGCTGATGCACAAAAAGAACACCAGCAAAGACTGTGATAAAAGAGATAATAATAATAATAATAATAATAATAATAATAATAATAATAATAATAATAATAATTGTAATTCTGAAACTTTCACCTCTCATTTTATCAAATAAATGTCTCTAAAATGTTCCTCGGGATTTCTCTGAGGTTAAAATTTTTATATAAAACTAAAATGTTTATATAAAACGACGTTTCGATCAGTTTTACTGATCTTCTTCAGGCTCTTTTTAAAATGTTTTCAAAATGGCGGATCGCTTTCTTGTTTTCAGCTTGGTAACCGTGTATGACACTTCGTGATTATTATACAACATGTAAATGTTGATGTGAAAGCGCGGGAACGCAGTAGTGCAGCAGTTGTTCACCGTTAGTCATTGTCTACTACCATTTTTTCCTCATCAAAGAACGAGTTTAGAACTGGTCTCCATGTTTCGATGTGGTCAAAATTGTTTACGACTTCCATCCCACGATGTTTTTGGCGTAAGGTCTCGATTCCCTCTAGAACTTTTCTTTGTTTCAGGCCTCATTCCCTTGCTATGATTTTCGTGTTTGCCCAATCCACATCACTTCGGCATTCAACATCATGTCGTGCTAGGCCCCCATCTTCCTTGCCCATCCGTTTCTCGGCCGACTGAGTGTTTCCTTTGCGAAGGTCTTCATTTGTCAGTTTGACCTTGTTCATATGTTCTTTCTTTCTTGTTTGGAAGAGGCGCCACGTTTCTCCTATATATACAGCATTATGGCAGGTACACGGAATCTTATATACAACGCGTTTTTGCCTTTCACCGAGGGGTTCTTGACATGTATGCTAAATCTCTTTAATCTTTCTTCCAGGTTTGAATGCAACCCGAAAAGGGTGTCGTTTTGCAGTCCTCTTGAGCTGCTCAGACAACCCTTTTAAATACGGTATTGTCACAGTTCCACGACATTCCTGTTCTTCTTGTTCTCGTCTGTCTGTCCGGTGAGGTCTTTCTTCCATACAGTCTTTGATTAAACGTTGTCATTGATCAGTTCCATCCCTACGCGACCAGACCGAAAAGGATTATGGAGAGAAATCAATTCACATTCAATAGCTGCACATTATCAAAATACGGAACGTCCTTAACGGAATATGTATCGAAGCGATTCTTGTTGTCTTTGCGTAACACGCGAAGACAAACATGAGTTTTGTTCTCCATTGTAAACGCGATAGAGAATAATTAATCATGCATTTTAATTCACCCATACTCCCTTTCGGTCTGGTCGCGTAGGGGTAAGACCGATCAGTGACAACGTTTAATCAAATGACTGTATACTTTCTCACTGTTTTTCTGGAGTACCCGTTGGCCACAAACACGTCCTCAATGTTGAGTAATTCATCTGCCAGGTGTTTCTCATCACATAAGGCCCTCGCCCTGTCAGCAAAACCTTTCACAATTGCTCTTTTCATGCTTTCTGGGTGATTGGACCTCTCTTTCACGTTTATATTCGTGTGGGTCTTCTTGTAATGGACTGAGTGTACTATTTTCTTGGTCTTTCTGTTTACGGTCTGCTTTAAATCAAGTACTGGTAAAACATCTCCTTCTTGGTCTTCCTTTGTGAACACAATTACCCCTGGTTCAATGGTATTTAGGTGGTCTAGTATCTTCTGAGCTTCTCCTTTCTTGCACTTGGTCTCACTATCATCCACGTACCAACCGTTTGTGGCCAACGGGTACTCCAGAAAAACAGTGAGAAAGTATATGGAAGAAAGACCTCACCGGACAGACAGACGAGAACAAGAAGAACTGTGACAATACCGTATTTAAAAGGGTTGTCTGAGCAGTTCAAGAGGACTGCAAAACGACACCCTTTTCGGGTTGCATTCAAACCTGGAAGAAAGATTAAAGAGATTAAGCATACATGTCAAGAACCCCTCGGTGAAAGGCAAAAACGCGTTGTATATAAGATTCCGTGTACCTGCCATAATGCTGTATATATAGGAGAAACGTGGCGCCTCTTCCAAACAAGAAAGAAAGAACATATGAACAAGGTCAAACTGACAAATGAAGACCTTCGCAAAGGAAACACTCAGTCGGCCGAGAAACGGATGGGCAAGGAAGATAGGGGCCTAGCACGACATGATGTTGAGTGCCGAAGTGATGTGGATTGGGCAAACACGAAGATCATAGCAAGGGAATGAGGCCTGAAACAAAGAAAAGTTCTAGAGGGAATCGAGTCCTTATGCCAAAAACATCGTGGGATGGAAGTCGTAAACAATTTTGACCACATCGAAACATGGAGACCAGTTCTAAACTCGTTCTTTGATGAGGAAAAAAATGGTAGTAGACAATGACTAACGGTGAACAACTGCTGCACTACTGCGTTCCCGCGCTTTCACATCAACATATACATGTTGTATAATAATCACGAAGTGTCATACACGGTTACCAAGCTGAAAACAAGAAAGCGATCCGCCATTTTGAAAACATTTTAAAAAGAGCCTGAAGAAGATCAGTAAAACTGATCGAAACGTCGTTTTATATAAACATTTTAGTTTTATATAAAAATTTTAACCTCAGAGAAATCCCGAGGAACATTTTAGAGACATTTATTTAATAATAATAATAATAATAACGGACATTTATAGCGCACGTTCTATGTGAAAATAAACATGATGTACCTATTTTGTGTTCTTTATAAGGGAAAATGCAAGCAAATTAATGCTAAAACTGATAATTTTAATTTGCGAGAAAGATGTAATGTTCATCATGTCTCGAGCTTGAGACAAAGAAAAACAACCTGAGTCCCGACAGGATTCGGATTCAGATTTTTTTTTGCCCCACGCTCGTGACACGATGAACATTTTATCTTCCTCACTTCGTTACCGAGTTAAACATTCACCATCTTTCTTTAATCATTAATTATAATTTGTGTTATAGGAAACAGTGAAAGTTGCAGAAGACAAAATCAAGCTTTTCCTGCTTCACTCGGTTCTACTTAAGCGACTTCCGCTGAAGTACAGAGCGCACACCATAAAAGCTGACAACTTGTTGAATCGATTCTGCAAAGCCAAGGATAATCAAGTTTACCCCTTCGACGAGGTCTGACATTTCTTTTTAGCGTTGAGTTTCTTTACTCTTCAATACAAGAGAAAATATTAGAACATTGTGGCAATGTATTTGGCCATGTATTTGCGTTCCACCAACAGATACACAGATGTTTTGGGGAGATTTTAAAGACGATACAGAATGAATATCCCACCATGATGGCTGCCAACCATTCACTAGACATGTCTTCAGTGGCTGATCTGATGGACGGTCGACTTATCCATACTCTCTTCTGCCTCATGGCCTTGGACCAGAGACCGGAAGGTTTAATATAATCGCTCATCGTTTCTGCTTTAAATTCTTCAAGTTCATTCTCTTCTCTGCTTTACTTTTTTTAAATTATAATTCATCTCAGCCTTTAGTATGTCGAATGATGTTATGAAAGAGGCAGAACGTGCATGGGGTAAAGTGGTTGTTGCTGTGAATACCACCCAACAACATTCCGATCTTTTGGAAGTTCTTTTTCTTCCCTTCTTGGCTGGGAGTTCGACGACCTTTCGTAGAGTTGAAGGTGAGATACTTTTTTCCAAGTAACCCCGGTTTAAATTATGCTTATGATAACGCGGTAATTTTATAATGGTAACATTTCATATAATGTTTAACCTTATCCGAGTTTTGTTATGCCTTGTTATCAAAGCGAGGCTCGGTCCACATTCTTTCATGTGAAAATGAGTTTTATTTGCGAGTGAATAAAACTGAAAATCATTTTCATACGAAAGGTTCTGCACCATGCCTCGCTTTGATAACGAGCCATCAAGCAACTCGGAAATGACATGTTTTACTGATCGAGGTCAGATGCATGTGTGTTTTGTACTTTTTGTGTACTGAATTGCTTATCAAACTGTAATCTCGTAACATACATATTGATGACGTCATAATTTCTTCGACCTTGGAGGCGAATGCGTTAAAAACAATGGAAAATACTACTTAACAATTAGATTATCAGCTCGAGATTTCAAGATTTCGCGTGATAGTTGATGAGGGCGAAAGTATAAATTTACTAGACGTTCAAAACTTTACAACAAGTACTCTTCACAGACACTTCCAAAACGCGAAGAAGCGGGCCGAAATTAGGCTTCTCACTCTACTCACTTTCTGCAACAGAATAGATAGTGAGTAGCGTAGCCAATAAAAGAACAGCATTCGTAATAGAACGCTAGTAGATTTATACTAAAATTTAATATCACAATGGTTTTAATTTCCACTACATTTGTCCTCCGCCACACTCGGTAGAAAACTAGTAACAATTGTGATAGAAGATTAAGTAACGCATCATAAGTTTACCACCATTTTATCCATTCTTTCTTTGATGTCATGAAAGGTGACACTTTTAAGGCTCCCGCTAACTGAGCTGTATAATTATTATTTTTAGAAGATAGTTTGGAATCAGATACATGCGTAAAACTTAAACAGCTCGTTGATGTAAAAAATGATCTTGTGAATGATTACGCCGGGGACATTCGCTCAAAGATTAACGCCATGGCAGGGTAAGTGCATATCTGTTAATTGGATGAACGATTTTGTACTGATGTTTACTCTGTTACGCACATTATATTCAAGTTTTCCTAACTTGTATTTTGTTTTCTTTCAGAGACGAAATAGAAGACGAAGTTTTCTACGTTGGTCGTGCATTTGATGAACTGTACCATTGGCATTCACTGAAACCGCTTTCGGATGATTATGACAGGACTAAGCAAGACAGTCCAGGCAAGTATCGATGAGGAAAGCGTTTTCCTGGTCCGGGAGTGAGGATACTCCAATAAAAAAGTGACCAGGTTTTCCCCTGGGAGGAATTCCACTATCGCGTTATATAGTTAATGGGTATGGTTTTCGAGCCTTTTTGGACTTTTTTAAATATGAATATGGGTAAAGAATTGAAAATTGTTTAATAGAATGGGTCTGAAAATGGATATAGAATATGAATTTGCGAGGTGCACTATACCATAGCTCTAAGTGTATGCTGTCAAATTAATTACATTGCTGCATCACATCTCATCTCATCTCATCTCAACGTATCTTATCATATAATCAATTGACTTTAAAGAGCAAGGATCCACGGCACATCTGTTGATGCACTTCTTGGTGAATGAATGCCCATAGAGAGATCCTTTTCTCCACATAGCGACCACACAACAGCCAGTTAACTGTGTCCCCGAGGTGGTGACTAGAAAGGTTTAATTGTATTAGTTGTGATATAATACCACATTTGGACGTCTCAGATGGAAAAAGAGCCTGGGGCTGTTAAGCCCCTCTAAAGCTCTTTGCAGACGTATTATAAAACAGCCTATCGGTCCTTGCACCTTCAGATAGCTTTTTACTGTCGCGTAATAAGAACGTGAGCGTAGAGTTAAATTTAACAAGCTATACGTTGTGTTAACGAAAAAAAATAATATTAAACAAGCAGTCCAATCATATTATTTTGTTTAGCATGTAACAACCATTTACGACCGTCAAGATTTCGCGATAGTAAAAATCCACCGTAAAACTCAATATGTATATCGTATTTGCTTTTATGTCCAGATAAACCTCCGAACGATCGAAAGGAAAGATTTTGGTATTTCAAAAGGAAGCAGCAATTCACGCGCTTTCACAGGCTATATGGAGATTCACTTTCTGGTGGTGTTGACCAGGCGAAAATAATTACCGTCACTGAACCTGAAACTAAGAAGAAGAAAGGAAAAAGCAAAGAAGGAAAAATGGTTAGTTGCACAATCAAACACGAGCTGTTACCTCCGAAGTTACTTTTCGTAAGTTGCAATTGCGGTTTATTATTTCGTTAAGTATCAAAAAGCCTTTTGTTTTAACAGTCGAGCACTTCTCGTCTCGAATATCACAGAAAGGTTTCAATTTCGCAAGCTTCAGTGACCTTGTATGTGAAAATTCAACCCGTCTCAACTACAAAATGGTATTTTCGGTACCAACGCATTATGCATATGACTCCCACCAGTATTCCTTTCATGATAGAAAATTATGTTATTATTCTCTATCACCGCGCTCAGCTGAATAGAAAACATTTCACATGTAAACATAACAGAGCTTTACAGAAAATTGGAGGGAGCCGACCAGCCATCGAGACCAGCCACTGTATTTGTACACCATTGTACTCTTACAATGTAAGTCTGCGTAAGCACGTAACAAACCATAGTCCACATAAGGGAAGTCTTCTCAAATACGCACCATACGTTAATACGTTTACATAAAGTTGTAGCGGTGATTAAGCCGGATGCGCGAAACAAGCTAGTGAAAGAACTCCTAACTCGGTCGAAACTCGGAGAAAAAAATGGAAATATATTCTCCAAACCGATGCTGACACACCTTACTGACCTCTGGACTTCAAAGGTTGAAAATAACAACTATAATTTAATGCTGTCGGCAGTACACAATAGGCAAAAACTTACTCATTTATCCCTATTTTGAAAACAAAATAATTTTTCGTCATTACAACATTTGTTTTACAGAGCAAGAAAGCAGCAAAGATAATTGAAGAGAATAAACAAAAACGCAAAGGTGAGTGTATTCGATCATCACATAAACTGGTTCATGCAAGAAAATTGTATTTTTAATAAAAACCGAAAGGCTATTCGAATTGTTTCCTTTTCTGCGCTAACAAATGTAAAACGAGCAAAAGCAAAAGCAAGTTTGCATACTGTTAAGTATCGAGGTATCATTTGACGATATTTCCATAGAAATACCATTATGATAATTGTCTTATTTTGCCCCTTGTTCCACTGGCTAACTTAATTTGGTTTACTACGGCGCTTTCTTGGTGTTGCAGATCACCAATTGACTTCATCGTAACCCTTCCACTTCCTTATATTTATAACCAACACCTCCAACATCGCAAGATAATGCGACTTAGGTACCTTTATATGTCCATCAATTTGACAGTACTAACAAACCGACAAATTCTGTCGGTTTGTTAGCATCGACGAACCGAGGCACCAAGAGAAGTGAAGCGACAACCGATAAAAACTGTCGGTTTGTCGGTACCGATAGGTTTGTCGGTTCACTTCTCTTGGTGCCTCGATTATATAAAGTCAAAAACTGAAACTGTACTGACAAACCGACAGAATTTGTCGGTTTGTTGGTACTGTCAATTTGATGGACATATAAAGGTACCTAAGACGTTATATCTTGCGGCAATGTTGATGATTAAGAAAGTTACGATGACGTCATTTGGTGATCCTAAATGGTAACAAATATGGATCGCTTATCAAACGAAAACACAATTTAAAACAGCACTGCAAATACATGTTTTGGTGATTCCTAACCCAAAACTTTAATACTTTCTAATTAAAAATGTTAACAATTCAAAGGACAAGATCAGGAAAAAGACCAAGAAAAATGGACACAAAAAGTTGAGGAAATTGACAAAAGTCTGAAGGGAGATAACTACAGTACTGCTCTGCAGTTGGTTGACAAATTTATGGCAGATTGTAAGTCTCCAGTGTTTCATTTTCAAGCGCTTATGAAAAAAGCACAGAGTTGCTTCGATGCCTGGCAAGATACACGTAAGTTATAAAGAGTATTGTTCCTTCCTGCGTTCTTTCGTTCGTTTCCTTTCTTTTCTTAGCTTTGCTTTTCTCCTTCAAATTTTCCTCTCATCGACTTTTGAAAGGTAGTTCACTGGTTATTGCGTCGGAATAGGTCATTTGCATGATGGCCTCCTTTGACTACAACTACCAAAATTCATTTCGTTTTTCCTTTCTTATTTAAATTTTGTAATCCCAGCGAGGTTTAAATAACAATAGCCCTAATTTGCACTACAAAACAAAAAACTGAAGGATTCTGGTAGTTGTAGTCAAATGACGCCATTGTGCAAATGGCCTATTAGTGCAATGTGATGGCAGCTCGTGCAACACCTTGACTTCGTCATTGCAGTATCCTTTATTAGAAAAGACGATTTTCTTCGCAGTACTATGAACTAGTATTTCGTGCAGGGGGGAGGGGTCTCAAGTCGCTTAGTTTTTTATCTTTATTTTCACTAGTGGCTATCGTATCGCTACGGATACTGAAGGATCGAGCCACTAGGCTTACTAAATTACTTTAAATAAGTTAAGCCGGAGCAAACATTTGTTAAGCATTAAGGATTTTGTCAAGTTTTGTGAGATAGCGAACGTTAGAGTACCGGACATACATATACTTAGCAATGTTGTTTCGATGATTTCAAAAATTCCGCTATTGTGTTATTTTTCCAGGTTCCTGTGACTCCAATTCACTTGCCATGAAATACCCAGTTCTTCTAATGGAAAGTGTCCAGACAATAAGAGACAGATTTGATGGTCTTCTCAACGACAAAGACAGAAAGAAACTAGCTGGGTACATGGTAAAGCTAGGATTTGATGACATCTCGGCCATATTTTACAATCTGAAAGCAGAAACTGTCAAAAAGGTTGGATCTCGTACCTCAAGTCTTCGTTTTAGAAATAATTCATTTTATTAAGCTGAATTTCTTATCATAGGATGGGGGACTACATTCCGTGAACACTACAAGCGCGAGATTTCAACTAGAGCACATGGGACATTTGCTGAAAAGGGACGAGCGAACTGATCCCGACCCTCGGGTCGACCACTTCATCCCTGACACGTGGCAGGTAGGCTAATGACGACATATTTTGATCATTATCTTGCTAGCGAGACGGCCATTCAGCTAGTCAGCCACACTTTCACCCAGACGGGCAATCAGACGATCACTGACCTATAAATAGACAGCCAGACGACTAGTCAATCATCCATGAGTCTCCGTCTGGCTGGCTGGCAGGTTGGCCGGTTGGCTGGCTAGGTGATGCCATAATCATGTTTTGTTTAATCTGATTGTCGGCTGTATTGTTTTGTGCATGTCTACTTTCAATTTTTTAGCGTCACCTTCTTGATGCTGTGGATAAGAATGAGTCAGCAGTGATAGTAGCGCCGACCTCATCAGGAAAAACTTACGCTTCATATTACTGCATGGAAAGAGTTCTAAGAGAAAGTCATGATGGAGTAGTGGTTTATGTTTCTCCCACAAAGGTATCACATATATTTTTCATCAATTGAATAATTGAGTGATGTAACATTTCTTGATTTTAGCGTTGGGCTTAACTTCGTTAATTCACGGTCACGAGAACTGACGCTTCTACGTTTGGTAGCAATTTGACTCCCTTGATCGTGGACTGGAATCAAAGACAGAATTAGTTGGAATAATTAGCTTTGTTCTTCAACTATGTTTTTTCCTCATTTCGTTAATTGCATACTTATTGTATTTGAAATGAAATTATTTCCGGTGGGTACTGTAATGACAACATTTACCCCATCAGCGTAGTTAAGCCCTGTTTGGCTGGATCAGTACCTGGATGTGTGACCGTCCGGGAAACATCCGTATAATTTTTCGACATTTTTTAAAATGTGTTAGTAAAAATCATCTTGGAGAAGTGTGTACGACTTCATGTGCAAACCACAGTCACGGGCATGTTCTCAATCTTCTTCCGTTTCATGAAGCGTTGCCTGCTGTTCACATTCATTGGAACATTTTGGAGATATGAACCTCTGTAACTCACAGACGCAACACTCAAATCAAAACAAAGTTAATTTAATGTGTTAAGATTTCAAATGTTAAAGATTTTCAAATATGACAGCATTTGAATTTCGTAAAAGTGGTTGTATAGTAAATCGATGACAAAGCGTTTTGACGAATGCTCGCAAGGGCTAATTAGTGATTATTTCCAAACACACTACAACTAATATCTTAATAATTTTTTATCTTTTATTCTGCCAGTCAAAATTTTAATTTTTTGGTAAGTTTTCCTTATGAGCAAAGATCTTCAATCTCCAATGGCAAGAAAATGTCTCTCTACCGTTGAATCTAGCTCTGTACTAGTTTACGTCTAATCTATTTCTGAATTTTAATGTTATTTAAAAGTTGCTACCATGTTTGTGTCGCTATCTTTGTTTTATTCTTGTATAAAAGGTTCATTTACTATTCAGACCCAATCAAGATGATATTGATTTGGCCGGAAAGTAAAATGGACTGATTAGTATCCACACACACACCAGAGTCTTACTTTGTTCGTTTTTAAGGCGCTGGTAAATCAAGTAGCTGCAACAATGTACGCCCGCTTCCATCGTAAAAACCTTCCAGAAGGACGAGCTGTGTATGGTGTATTCACCAGAGATTATTGCTACAATACTTTGAACTCTCAGGTAACCTATTGTTTTCATCTGCAATCTGATAACCAGTCACCTCCTCTCATCCCTTTTCTTTGCCACTGAACTATAGTTGACTGTTCATCCTAGCTACAATCACACTATTTATTCGCTTACCCGTAATCCGATTTACTTTACTTATTGTTTGCCTGTTGCTTTTTTTGTCACGCCGACCCAAATCTCAATACTAGCTGATACTACACTTTTAAGACAAGTAAACTATTAACTGATCATGTATTAGGACATTATAACATAACAAAAATTATGCCAACTATATCTCAGACGTTTTTTCGAACACAGTTTGACTGATCGTCACTGATGCTGTTTCTGTCGGAACCACAAATGTTCATGTTCCTTTTTCAGATTCTTGTTACAGTTCCTCAGTGCCTGGAGATTCTTTTTCTCTCTCCTCGAAGGCAAGACTGGACTAAAAAGATCAAATATGTGATCTTTGATGAGGTAACGCGAACTTTATTTTTTCTTTTACAAAAAAGGCTCTCTCTTTATGATTTTAGGTAAATTTTAGCCGGGCTTTTCAAGTAATGTTTTCGAACCGAAGACTTCGATTTTATTTTGTATTCCAAACATGGATTTGTAGGTTTTTCAATAAATCGGCCATGCAGCCAGGCTCACCTGCCACCCTTTTTGGGTCTTTTTGAAAGCCCGAGAATTCTGGTTCATCCGCGCCTAACCAGGCTTCCCGGACTTTATCAGGATTTTGCTTGGGTTTTTGGCCATTTGTTCTTCTTCCTCGTAATACTTTGCCATGAACTTTTAATAAACTAAATTTTTAAAAAACACGCCGACCATTACTACCATATTTACTGAGAACAGTTACAATGGGTAGAAAAATCAAGCTACCTCATGCAGTCTTTCAGTTGTTTTCTAAGACAGCTTTCAACTACTGTAGAGTTTATCTTTTGCAGGTTCACTGCCTCGGTCAGGAGATTGGGGCTGAAGTCTGGGAACATCTTCTTCTTCTGATTCGCTGTCCCTTTCTGGCGCTTTCAGCTACTATTGGAAATCCACAAGATTTATTGCAGTTAAGATTTGAAGACATGATTATATTGTTAGTGTTTCCTTTCCTTTCCCATTTGTTCCCGGTCACTGACCTGTTAAGAGAATTTTCAACCAGCTTGTTGTTCATTCTCTTTTTCCTTCTTTGATCCATCAACGTTCCACGTGACTAGTGAGCCAAAAATGCACGGCCGCAATTTAAGGTGTATCGATACAGTTTTCTGGAGACCATACCGCTACATTTCTATTTTTCAATCGGCTTTTAAGAGGTCTTCTCAAAGTCAGATCAACGTAAAATTTTGAACAATTTTGTATACTGGTAATAAATTGACCCAGAGCCTCAAGATGTAGCTTGATGTTATGTTTGCACATCTTAAAATTATTATTTACTTTCTCTTTTGCAATCTTGAGAACTAAATTTTTTTCTAACATCGCTCCATGTGCAATTTTTGAGTCAGTGAGTTTCGATTTCAATCGCTGTTGCAAAAATCTGAGGAACGGTTTCATGATTTTTTCAAAAACGTTCACGACGCATATGCTTACCGTTGTGAAAAATATTCTCTCAAAGTTCCATTGATTCACTGGAACGCCTTTAAATTTAAAGATGAAGACGACGTATGAACCTGCAAATTCACTTTTTTAACTGTTATGCTAATGTTTTAAGTCAATACGCAATACATTCCTCCGTGATTAATACATTTCGTTATAATCTACCGTGCATTTATTATTACCAGTTAATGGTAAAACTCATTTTTATCTGTCTTGGAGAAGACCGCTTAAAAGCCGATTGAAAAATGTAAGTATGAGTATGCTCCTTATTTAATGTACTCATTCAGTACTCCCTTTTCCCGACACATTGTATGCAAGTCGAGGCATACATTGTGTTTTAAGTTTTGAGTTTGGCGCTAAGTACAGTAAACATTTTTTGAAGAATTGAAGAACGGGTTTTTTTTTATTAATGACCATTAATATTGCAGTTGGTTGCAAGCGGCACAAGACTTTCGTGAACGGCAGGACAAACAAGGCAATGGAAAACTTAGGAAATCATACAGAATCAGGCTAGGTACATAATGTCACATAAAGATTAGCCAATAATTAATTTTATTATACATTGGTGTCACTAGCTCGATTTTGATTGGCTATAAGCACGCAGCTAATTATTGCTTGCTGTTTCCGTTACGTCATACCTACAGACAATAGTTTTATGCATGCAGAAGTGACGTCATACCTACAGACAATAGTTTTATGCATGCAGAAGTGACGTAAGTTGTTTACTTACAAGTTGACTGCTGCGCATTGATCACTTTTTTGTGCGCGCTCTTGTCTTTACAAGTGCAGCTCAGGAATATGCATAATAAAACAATTATTGGATTCGGTTTTCGCATGATAGCGATAATTATCAAGGCCTCAGTTTGTGTTATCCGCCTCAGCCTTCGGCTTCGGCTGATAACACAAACTTTGGCCTTGATAATTATCGCTATCATGCTCAACCTCATCCAATAATTGTTAAATCAAGGCAATGTTTCACTATAATAAATATGTAAGAGGCTAATTTACACGTACCGAATAATCGGCCCGATTTTTTGGGAAGTCGTTGTAGTCTGGTCATTTTTCGTCCTTTTTTGCTGTTTTGCTACGAATGTACGGTGGAATACGCATTTCAGGTAGCGTTTTCATTCAAAAATCGGGAGAAAATCTGTGCGGCTGCCGCAGATTTTTCCGAATCCTGTCATGCAGTCGCGGGCGCATCGGATCGCCATTCCCTTGCGCCGATGCGCTTTCCGATTTATCGTAATAGACAAATCGGGCCGTTTAATCGGAATGTGTCATTGACTTTAAACCCAAGATTTTCTGATGGTTCTTCTTTATATCTCCTCGCTTGATTTGGTACGTTCTTTGCAATACTAGTGTAATCGTAATGTTGTGTTGCTGTTTTCAAGTTACCTGTGAGGAACGCTACTCGGATCTTGAAAAGAGCATCTACCTTCCAAGTCCCAG
The DNA here is from genome assembly GCA_022457155.1 of Cladopsammia gracilis. NCBI lineage: Eukaryota > Metazoa > Cnidaria > Anthozoa > Scleractinia > Dendrophylliidae > Cladopsammia > Cladopsammia gracilis. The sequence continues at coordinate 719,851 of JAJGOT010000008.1, read as the reverse complement.
TAATGGTGAACTTTCCAAAAAGACAGGGAAATACAAGAATTATGATGTTAAAAGCACAGAGGAGTTTGCCAGACTTCATCCATGTGCTCAGCTCGGGATCAGACAGGTCTGGACTTATGTTCAGTATCGCATTATTGCACTGAGTTTCAAGTTAGTTATTGTTTTGTTTCATTACTGTGGTAAACCAAGGTTGTGTTTAGAAAAAAAAAATAGAAAGCAACTCACACACAAATTGCTCAGTCAAGTTATAGCATGGGTCGTATAGTCAACAAAAAAACAACCCGGTATTGCGGAGCATTCGGCAAGGTGGTTTGGGTCGATGGCTCATGCTGTGTTCACATCAGGACTGAAATATGTTTAAAGCAAACATGTTTTAACGAAACACCCTTATACGATACAACTTTTACCAAGGTAAATTCGAAATAACAATATAGCAATATATATAACAATATAACAATATGTAAATCCCTTTTGGGGTTGCCTCGAGACTGCGTAGAAATTGTTCTGAAGACGATTTTCTTACCAAAAGGTTGGAGGAGTATAAGAGCTACCTGGTTGACCAGGGATATCCAGTAGAATCGGTTTCCCGGGAATTTTCTAGAGCGGCAAAAATTCCTAGAAATCATTTACTTAACCCGACTAAAGTTAGGGATTGTAAGAAAATTTTTCCTCCTTTCGTTCCTTACTTACATATAATCCGAATTTACCGTTCATTAATGTGCTGATTAAAAAACACATTCACCTTTTGGAGTCGTCTCCCAAACTTAAAGAGCTTTCCCGCTAAATTTTATTTTCTCATCTTAACGCAGACCTAAGAACCGTAAAGAAATTTTAAGCACCTCCAAAGTGCGGAAACACCCCGTTGCCGGCAACAGATGCACAAGCTTCAGGTTGTTTCATATGTCAGTTCTGAAACATTTTCCAGCGCCCAAACTGGCAAAACATATTTTGTTCGACAAAGACTTTCATGCAATTCCACTAATGTAATTTATTTAGTTTATTGCAAGAAATGCAATCGTCAGTATGTTGGATCGACTACGACTGAATTGAAAATTAGATTTAGGAACCACAACTCAACTATGAAAACGAACAAGAAAACCTACGAGATCGCCATAAACTTCAACACCACACATTTTATAAGACTTCACTTGTCAATGCATAGACCAAGTTCAAACAAACACAATTCAAGACACAGAATTAAAAATTGCTTATCACGAAAGAAGCGTACTGGAGTGTCATAAAACCCCTTGTTTGGCCTAGTTATAGTGAAATTGCTGTAATTAATCTTCATCACCCATGTTTTCAAAAAAATTTTGAAAATTGAATTCTTCTTTTACTTTAGCTGAGCGAAAATGGTTTTCCAAGTGATATGTCTCTCACCCCCAAAGAAACTATTCAATTGTATGACGTCATGGTTCAGCACTGGCCTGACAAAGAATCATTGAAGGTCAGCGGGTTATTTGTGGTAATGTAACGTAGTAACAAAAAGTATTATTAAAAATAGTAAAAGTCTATTGGTTGGATCCATTTTGAATTTGCTTTTATAGTCTTTCTAAAAAAAATCTAGTGTAGTATACTCATTGCTATTATTAGCGGAGCACTTGCCAGGCCGAAGGCCTGGCTGCGCAGCCCCATACTCATAGAACCTATGCCCGTCATTTTTCATGGTCATGGCTAGCGGAATGTTTCGCGGGCGCGCGTGTGCCCGCCCTCCGCCGTCGCTCCGTCGCGCAGGACTAGCTCGCGGGCGCGTATGACGTCGCAAAACATGCGCGTACGACGTCATGTTGAAACCAAAGCGAGGCTTTGTTTTTCGCGCGGTTACACGGCCGAATATCACGTCAGCTAGAAAAACACTTTGATGTTTTGCTGTGAATTTACTAAGCGGAGAAAACCGTTTAAATTAAAGGCGTTATTTCCCTGAATATTTCGCGGTTTTCTACTCAAGACAAGGATACTAATTAAGGGATACTCAGAAGCCGCTTTAGTGGAAAAAGACGAGCTTTCAGGGATAAAATCTTGCTTCGAGGAACTTCATGTATTACGTTTTTATCAATGCGGGAGATATTTGTTTTCTACGGATTTCAGAACCAGAAGCGAAGATTTGAATTTCCAAGCAAGCGAGATACTTAAAGGTAAAACAGATTACAGTTTTCGATGAGAATTTATGTTGATATCAATCTGTGAGTGACTTTTTATTGGTGTTATTGTTAGTTTTGGAGAATCGATTTTAAAACGTGCTTAAATTTAGTTGTAGCGATCTCTTGAATTTCATCGAAGAAAGCTTGAACTCGATGAGCTATAATTAAATGGTACGCGTTTTGCTTTTAAACGTAATAAATGTTTTCGAAAGAAGATTATGTTGTCCATTTTTATGTGTTTGTTCATTCATTAGATAGTTTGAAAAGCGATTTTATGTAAACAAAACAAGACTTTGATTTTATAGTACAGTTCTATCTTCACTCGCATCGCCTTATGCAAATATGTTTGTGTACATGTATTTTTGCAATTTTAGATTTTCAAATCAGTTTCTCGGGCAATTTTTGACAAACAAAAAAACTGTATTTTATTCGGAAACTAGTGGTACTAGTTATTCTAGACAGAGAAAAGTTGTTTTTGTGAACTTTTGTACGGTCTATAAAAATGTACTGTGTTGACGGTCGCGTAAGCTTAATACTGTTTTTGAGAATTGCTAAAATTGAAAATAGCCCGTTCGTCAATCTTAATTATTGTGCTTCCAACCTTTCACCTTAGTTAAGTTTCACCTTATTTATATTATAGTTAAGCTTGTTCAAAGTGCGACGCTGTTAGGCTTGGGCTATCTACATATATTATTGTTTAGTTGAAGTTCCTAACTATGGTTTATTATAGACAATTCCGACACAAAAACTGGCTAAATGTCAAACGAAAAGAGTGTTTTGCGTCCCTAAAAACAAAATATTAATGTTGTAAAGGAGCCGTTATTGATGGTAAAATTTCAGCAGAATTAAAAGAGATATAGCACAGCTACTTGACGTTTGCCAGGCCAACAACCAAGCATAGTCCCCTAGGATTTTTTAGTCTGGAGGTATTTTAATACCTCCAGACTAAAAACCCTTAAGTAAAAAAAATCTTGACCTAGTCCGTGCATTAAAATGTCCCTTAGCCACACACACTTCCTCATACGGCTGATATCGTTTTGTAGGGATTTTCTCCTGAGCAATATTTCCAAGAGAATAATTTCATTCACAAGAGGCATGCTAAAGAGTACGAAGAGAAGCTGAAAAAAGAGTTCAAGTGTTGGGCGGATGACAAAGAGTTCGAGAAGGTAAAACTCGTTCAGGAACTACATAGACCTTTCTGCATCAGTTAACCTTAGACAGATGGGCGGTTTCAATAAAAACAATTGAGTGAATGAAGTAGTCTTTACTGTAGAGAGGTGACAGTTTTGAGGAAGTCAGGGCTTTAGTGGAAGTTTGACTACTAAGAGCCGTTTCAGTCAGTTAAAACTAACAACCTACTTGTTACATTGGTATGACCAAAAAGGATTGCTCATAATATAGTTATCTGTTGCATGCAGGAGTACGCTTTCTTGTAACCATAACTAGTTGCAGTAGGCACCATATTGCATGTTCGAGCTCCATCTATTTCATTAGCTATAGACGCTATAGCCTATAGAGGTTTTGCACGGCAGCCATGTTGCATGGCAGGAACAATGAAAATATTTTGCATGAGAAAGCACATTCTTTCCCATGGGAAAAAGAATCTATTGTTCCTGCCATGCAACATGGCTGCCGTGCAAAACCTCTATTGGAAGCTAAATTCAAGTTGCATAGCAGATACGTTTTTTCACACCTTCCTGAATATAGCCTGTGATGTATATACTTCCCTCTTTGCCCGTGCAATCGAAAGTTTCCTGAGGGTTACTGCATGCTATAATGTTTGGCTAAACGTATTGAGGTCGCATTGAGATCCGAAAAGAAGTTCTTATATTTAATCGCAATTTCGATGCTGTGTCAGCTGCAAATTCTCAAAAATTAGTATTCCCTAGTTAGTTATTTTCCATTCATTTTCTCGAGGTGCAACACGTGATTAACTCGCTGAATTCTGGCTGCTCAGAGAAGTTGACCTCAACTGAAGAAGAATGGAACAAACTACGGATGTCTTCTTCCGGCCAAGCGTTCATCCGGAGAAACTTTCCTAAGTTTGTTGAACAACTCAGAGCACAAGATAAACTACCAGCCCTGGTGTTCAGGTATGATGGATTCTGTAACCACACTTAGACCATGCGCATGAAAATCATCTTTTGACAGGAATGTTTCCTCAAATTTTGAATTTTCTGCTTCAAGCAGCTATTCGAATCATGACGTAATTCCCACGTTATGTGACGTCATTATGATACGTTATCTGTCTTAAAATAGACATGTTTGACTTACTATAAACCCTCCAAGTTCCATATTCATAGTTTTTATATTCTTGAAGTTACGTATTAAGTTATGCTGATAATTGCTTGTCACTTTTCTGTATTTGCATCAGCTTTGACCGAGAATTTTGTGAAATACTGGCGGTGGATCTTGCGAGGGAATTTCAAGACAGAGAGGACGCCATTAGAGCAGGCACCAGAAAGCTTGATGAGAAGAAACGTTCACAAGCTGAAAAGAAAGTGAAAGGAACAAGAGATGAAACAAAGAAAGAAAACGGGAAAAGGTATTTCAATTACTTTTATTTGAATCAATCTTTTTTTCAAAATTTACAAACATATTTACTTTGACAGTTTTTCCTTATCTCATCAGATCGAGCACCCAACGCGATAAAATAGGAGAAGCCCATGACGTGTTGAATTTCCCAAAATTGAACGAAACTCTGCCAGAATGTAGATTGTCCTTGAGCCATGGAATTGGAAAGCAGGTAGCAAATTAATTACAGAGCATAGTAGTTTGACGTAATATATCAAACACGAGGAACAGTGTTTCATCAGATTTCCAAACACCGAGAAGTGGATTGGAAAAACGAGGCGCAGCCGAGTTTTTTTAAACCACTTCAAGGTGTTTGGAAATCTGATGAAACACTGTTTCGAGTGTTTGATATAGCTTCTCAAACTGATCGTTAAATGCGGAGAAAACGAAGGAATAAAATCGACAAAATCTATGCAAATTAAGAAACGATTTCAAAACCTCCTTCACGGTAGTGATTTCCTTTGTGTTCTCGTCATGAATTATTAATGAGTTTGAGAATGTTTTTTTAAAACAGTTAGAATGTTGGCTTGCATCATATTGTAAACAACACATGATTAACAAGCACAACGAATGATGGTATAGCATCTAAATGTTTTACGGGCCAGACTTTTTTTAACCTTTAAAAGCAGCAAGGTTCTGGTTCGGATCATGCTGTTTACGACGTCCGATCCAGTTTTATATAAACATATACTTCTTCATTGTTACGGATCAGAGAAGCTAGTATGTTAACGCACAGTACTCGTGAACTAGTTCTTTTTTTTTCAGTTTTTACGTTTACATGCTGAAAAAAAAGTGAAACGGACAAGAGATGAAGCAGAAAAAGAAAAAGGGAAAAGGTATTTCAATTACTTTTATTCGTTTTGAAACAATATTTTTTTTCAAAATTTACAAACATATTTACCGTGACAGTATTTTTTTTTATAATACGACCGTACGGCCCCGCTGACGCAATCCTACAGAAAATAGAATCGCAAGGTGACGTGAGCTAGCGCTGGTCCGGAAAAAATCGTCCGGCCCCGCTCCAGTTCAAGTGACCTCGCACTGCACGACTATTCTCGTGTACTTTCTAGTCATATTATAAAATGCTTATCGACTCTGAGTCAGGTCGGGCCGGACGGGAAAATATTTGGCTCTCGGTCATGGCGCACAGACTTTGCTGCGCTCGGTCCGTACGCCATGACCTCGAGCCAAATATTTTCCCGTCCGGCCCTCCCACTCAGTCAATAAGTGCATAATCTCATCAGATGGAGCACTCAAAGAGATCAAATAGAAGAAGCGCAAGACGAGCAGGATTTATCAAAACTGGATGACCCTTTGCCAGAATGTACATTGTCCTTTAGCCATGGAATTGGAAAACAGGTAATAAATTATGGTTTAAGGACTATTGTAGATAGAATACTGGCTCGCAGCGTATTGTAGACAACACATTCTAGAGACGCACAACGAAAGGACTTCATAACATAAATTGAATTAGTTTTTACCGTTCTTGGTATTACAGGAAATGTTTTACGGCCAAACCTTTTTCAACCTTTAAAAGGAGCAAGGTTCTGCTTTGGAATATGCTGTTTATGGCATCCGTTCCTCTTTTATGAACAGTATACTTTTTCGTTGTTACGGACCAGAGAAGCTAGCATGTTTACGTACAGTACTCTTGAACTTGCCAATGGCCGCAAAACTGCAATATGCCACCTAAAACTGAAAAAAAAAAAAAAAAACAGGTCAAAACTTATTTGCTAACTAATATCATCTATCTCCACGGGAGCATCAAGTATATTTTCCGAAATATTAAAAAAGCCATTTTAGAGTGACGTAATTCTGCGAAAATTAAATTTTGTGTTTTTACTCTCGAAAATTTCGACAAAGAGACAAAGAGAAAAAGAGAGTAATAAATAATAATGGTATCAATTGCAAGAGAGACCTAGTATGTAGGCCGTGAAACAAACAATGAACTAGCGGAGCGATTTACTCGCTCGAATTACTGCGCCTTTCAATAACATGCGGAATTTGAGATTCAAATCTCCACCAACGGTTGCGTTATTTCCTGCCGTCAATCATAATTAATACGAAAGCCAACAGACCATGTAAAAAAGAAACAAACAAAATGGATCGAAATGTACCAATCATAATGCACGGACGTGACCTTTTGAACTCATTGAAGTGAAGATCTGTTTCCTGAGAGGTAAGCTAAGATGATTGACGGCAGTGTAAAACGCAACTGTTGGTGGAAATTTGAATTTCAAATTCCGCATGTTATTGAAAGGCGCAGTAAGGCATGACTCCTCGTATAATATTGGGTTTTCATCATTTTTTTCTAGCTTTATTCAGCGTCCCCTAATATTTTATCTTATAACCATGCACTAAGAAACAAAACCATTTTTGGATGGCACCCTGTGTCTGTTGGGGTCACATGACCAGCCTCGCCCTAAATTATGCAAAATTTGGAGTTTTTAGATTACGGCATGAAAATTCAATTAAAAGCTTCCATTTTTCCTTCCTTAGTCTTTAATTTACAGAGTAATACGTCAAATTAAACGGGGAATTTCGAAAACTGTTATTGTTGGATAATTATTCATTGTTTTCCTCTAGTCCCAGTCCCTCTCTAAAATTAAAACGCTTTAGTTTTACAGAAAACAAGTAACTTTGGAAAACCCCGATTAGTTCCATAAACCTTGTGATAATGGTAATTGATTAAAACAAATTAAGTAGAAAATATTTTTCCAATATCTCGTAAATTTGGATGGAAAAAAAATTGCTAAAAATTGGGGCGTGGCAAGTCACGTGACGTAGCAAGTCCATTCATGTAAGCGAATTTTTTTTCTTCAACAATTAAAACATCTTAGAAAGTTTAAAGCCAATAGGTCAAATAAGTTTTAAAACAACCCCCGAACGAGACCCATTCCTTAATTCCCCCGAGTAATTTTTATGCTGCAGCGTTTGGAGACGATTATGGATCGTATTTGGATGCTTAGAAGTAATAAACCATTCAAATGTGCTTTGAGACGAGGAATCAGCTTCCATCACGCCGGACTGGACAGCAAAATGCGATCAGTCGTGGAGATGCTTTTTAGAGAAAAATATCTTCAGGTAAGGAAACAAAAATCTGTTCAAGCAGTAGTATTACAGAAGGTTTCATAGATTTTGTTTATAGTTTTTGTTTGATTTCGAATCGAAACTCTGACACTGTGGAATTGTCCAAGAACACACTATGAAACAAGATGGCTTATTTTAAGTTTCTGACTTTCAGTATTGACCAGTATTGGCCATCATTTCAGGACGTTTTTTATGCTCATCGTTTTTTTTTTATATCGTACTCTGACCTGTGTTCGAAATTAGCTAGAACATTGCGTTACGCTGATTCGAGGAAAATGTATTACTAATCCAAGAGAAAAACTAATACCATTTCCCTTTTGTCTTTATTCTAAATTAATTACCTCCTTTTCCGAAGCTACTTATTGTGTATTTGGTAATTGTGAATCGTCAGATTGTCACGGCAACAGGCACCCTCGCCCTTGGCATTCATATGCCATGCAAGACGGTCGTCTTCGCAGGAGATTCACCCTTTCTAAACTCCTTGATGTATAGACAAGTAAGTACACAAAGAAGGTCAACGAACTGAATGTCACTTTACCAGAAAGGTACTGTTTTGGGTAACAAAAATATGAAGTGATCGTATGTAGTTGAAAACATGAGTCAGTCAGTCCCATAGTATTGGTAACTCTTAGTGCTAAAAATTAATGTTAGCCCACCCACAAAACGGGTTTCTGGTACCCTTCAAGGATTCATTCTAAAATTTCCGACGACGAAATTGTGTGTGGGGGAGTCTCCCCCGGGGACTCAAGACTACAGGGTTTAATTTAATAAAACTTTTACAAGTGTAATTTACAAGTGAAGCCATTGTTTCAGAGGTTGAAAACAATAGCTACACTTGTAAATTACAAGTGTAAAAGTTTTATTAAATTGACCCCAGGATACGAAACAAAGAAATTCGTTTCCCCTTACAGATGTCTGGCAGAGCGGGCCGTAGAGGGTTTGACCCGGTGGGTGATGTAGTATTTTTTGGAGTTCCATACCGGAAAGTTCAACGCCTCATGACTGCTAATATACCAAAGCTTGTCGGTAACTTCCCTATCAATGTTTCACTTGTGTTGCGCCTGCTTCTGATGACGTCAACGGGGGACGACAAGAAAGATGCGCTGACTAAGGTTAGGAAGTAGAACTCGTAAACTGAACTTAATAAATGTATAACATTCATAAAGCATCATGTGAACAACAAACAACAACAACAATTTATTGACAATAATCAAAATAGAACAATATTGATTGTCCCGCAAATAGCTACGAAGCTATTCTAGGCGGAGCAAGGCAAAAGCAATAACAGATCTTACAAAAAGAAAACAAAAAAGATGACAAGCAAAAAAAAACACTGTCTAAGATATTTCGCTATAGTTACACATAAATTTTAAGTACGATAATTAATTACAATAATCTTTATTACTACCTGTGAAGTTGACAAACTTAAGTTGTAGAAAGATGTGTATATTTAGGTAGGAAACAGTATTCATGCTGAAACCTTGCTTGATTGTTGGTTAAGTTAAAGAATTCAACTTCCATGTATTATAAGGGACTGATCAATTAGTATAAGGGGTGGGGGGAGGGGGATAATAGGACCCTCGCCCTAAGAATAGATTCTAATTTTGTAATAAGCCTTCCCCTCCCACTCCTATTCACCTTCCCATTTAGTTTTCACCATTAAAACATGGTTTGAAATGTTAGTAAAACGACAATGATCCAGTTAAGCATCCCTCAGCCAGTTTTCGAGGAAAGTTGGCTTTCAACGCACAAAATTACCATCATATTAGGGTATCAAATGTTGCTGAAGATAGTTGTAATTCAGAGATGTATAGCTCAATTTTGTCCTTTTAAGTTAGTCCCAGTCGACTTAACAGATCTTTTAGGATTTTTAGGGAAGGCTCTCAAGTAAACTTGAAAGTGTGGTACGTACGTTCATTTCTAAAAGAATAATAATTTTGTTTTGTACCAAATTCATAAATAGGATGGCCCACCCCTCATGTGGAGGTCAAATTACACGACCCACCCCTTTCCGAGGACTCAAAAACTAATTCCACCCGCTCTCTGCTCTGGTCCACACCCAATACTTATTGATCAGTCCCTAAGCATGCAGTTTTTCCCAGGCTCTAGGTTTGCTGTCCCACCCGTTCATCTGCCGAAAGCATCCTGAGATGGAGAATCAGATCAAGAAACATTTTCTCTTCAGCGTCGAACTTCTTGCTAGATTGGTAAGAAATACAAAGATGCATCTACCCAGCCATTATTTCCAGTATGTTGCTTGCGAAGTAACAGTAATGAAAGAAATTAAAATGCCTCGAACAACTCCCCCTCTTAATTTATTGGTGAAATCACATTTATTACATTGGAGGTGAAATAAATTGCAAGTAGATAGGTAAACTCTATATATGTAGGATTGCCCATTTAACTCAAAGTCTGTTATCGCCAGGAGTTCTGCACCTAAAATTATCTATCATGAAAAAGATACTACATAAAATGATAAAATGAAAGTGCTAAAATAGCTAAAAATAAATACCACGAATTTCCAAAGATATATAAAACAAAGATTTGCTAATGTGAGGAGCCGACAATAAGTCTCTTTTATTTCTATATTCTATCTCAGGGTCTTATAAACAAAGACACTGGAGCACCTCAAGAGATGGCGGGGCTCGCGATCCATCTTCACTACCATGAACCCTCCAATTTTGTCTTAGTCAGGTTTCTGCAGCGTGGCCTCTTTCATCAGCTTTGTCAACCGGGAGAAAACGGTAAGAGTGCCAACAATTGCCAAAACTGTTTAAGGATTCTAAAAAATATATTAAAAATTGTTGGAGCAAACATACATCTGCTTAAAATTGTAAGGAGATTGGAATACGTTCTAGTTCTAGTTGCAAACATGTTTATGGTGTGAAAAGATTGGAAATCCAAAGTGTAGTTTAAAATATGAGACAACAGAAAACGCAATCCCCCTAAACAAAAAACCAATGAAATAATAATCAGAGGAACCAATACTAATGATCTCATTATGGAAAAAGTGACTGCGTCCACGATGTGAGGATTTATTCTCGCAAGTGTGCGTTATACAATTTTCAAATGTACTTTAATTCATTCTTTTTAGGCAAATTTTCGGAAGACGTCATGAGAACAATGGTGCTTGTTCTTAGTCATTTGTTTGCTAGAACATTCCTTCATGCTTCTTTCAAGCGAAGAATCCACTTATGCCCAAGTTCAAAGGTATGATTCCCTCCATCTGGGTATCATTGTCATCGTCACAAAGTACCTCCACTTTGCTTTCATTGCCGAATATAACTGTGTAACCATTACAATTCATCTGAAAGGCGGGTTGGCCCTTTCACTTTAACCAGAATCACCAATCTGCTAATCTCATCTGTTATCTTAAGTTGGTTGTTATTTGAATTGATGCTTCATTATTGGGAACTGTTGAACAATTTTGTGTAATAATTTTGAATGTATGGATTGCATTGATGAACGTAATTAAGGTGGCTCCACTTGATTTTTCGGCAGCACACAATCCCAACTTTCAACGGCCGATACGTCACTGTCTGAGCTCGGCAAGCTGCCTCACGCATCTACAAGAAATAAAATGATTTTTTCAAAGAAGTAGGTTTGATTGACATTGGTGTTACCATAGCAACGAAACGATGACGTTACGGTTTTTGCATGTTAGTAATTTTCACGAAATCCTCATAAAGTTAAGATGTTTGTGAGTCTCACAAACATTGCCGAGCTGAGATTGCGTTCTACGGACTGTAATTCATCTTTATTAAGATGTAGATCTTCAAGACTGCAAAGTTTGAAACAATTCTATGAAAGCGTTGTCGAAAAAAAGATATAAAGATTTGTCATACTTTCTGTTCATTAGTCGATGCCGTTGTTTTTCTGGCAGATTGAAACAATATTTTGCACCATATACCTGTGATATAAAACTCAGTACTTTCCCTGAAGGTTTCATCAGAATTGCTTTACTAGATTTCAGTTGATGTGAACAAAAGCAATCATGTCTTAAATATGTAATTGCGATTTGAGCCTGGAAAAATATATGCAGAAAATATCAAAAGATACAAATTTCAAAATACCCTGCTATTCTTCCAAATTCCGCATGCTATCGACAGAAGGATGAGTGGAACTTTATTCCTTGGTCTCTGCAATCGTTTAATTGTTCCCTTAAGCAAGAAACGTTCCTCCATATTGTCTCTCTCCCCACCCAGATGTGTAAATGGTTGCCCACGGACATAATGCCGACGGTAATAACACTCTCAGTCTCTTCGTGCTACAATTAAACCGGGTTAAGCTCCAGCAGTTGTGAGCCATTTGGCTCGAAAATACTTTATCTTTACCAAGTAATAGTACTGTGGTCATAAAGTTTAATATTGGTACAAACCACGGATTTTGGGATGTGTCTTTATTAGCTTCACCTCAAACTAATAAACAATGTCAGTGACCGGGTTTGCTCGCCTGCACCACTCTCCAATATATGGTTGACTTTTAGTTATGTGACTTTATTTCATGTTTTCTTTATTTTAACAGGTTATTTTAGAAGATCTTCCAGATGAATTTGCAGAAGCTCTTCAAGATTACAACGGGCAGGTTACAAAAGTATTCAGTCAATATCTGGCTACAGTGGCAGCAGAACATAAAAAGGAACGAGGAGAAGAAAACAAACTTCCTTTATCGGGAATTGGTAAGGAAGAAAACTCACTCGCGAGAGTAAAAACTGTCTGCAACCGATTTGAGCTGAATTGTTCTAAGTGGGGTGAAGGTGGTTACCGTAGTCTAAATAAATATGTGAATTCCAACTAATAATTGTACTTTAAGGTGCAATGTTACATATTTTTAGTACATGTATAAACCAAAAGGTATATTTATCAATTAAAACCTTATTAAACGGTCCAGTTTTGTTGCAATTACTTTTGCTTCAGATGGCCAAGATGGAATGAATTACACCTTGAAAAAGTTGACCATTTTGTTTTCACGAATTCCTAAATTAAACTGATATTCGTTTGGTCTCCCTTAAATGAATCACTTCATATTTTTGTCTCGGTGTTCTAAGAACATTTTTGTAAATGGGCTCACACGTTTCACCTAAAACAGCAAACTCCTCCTGATATTGTCACTTTAACCCATTGACACCTGAGAATTTTTACGTTTTTGAGTGATTTTCTCCATATAAACGAGCCATAGGATTTCGTGACTCCATATTTGGGGTAACCATCGAAAGTGCTGCTGTTCTAAAACACTGAAGGCTCGAGTTTACTGAAAACGTCATTGTGACGTTGTCATTTTGCTTCGTTGAATTGCAATAAAGGGCCACTAGAAATAGGGTGTTTCTGCGATTTTTGATAAGTTCACAGCCACTTTTCATCTTTAGTAGCTGCCTGATGAGCATCATTAAGCTTGAAGGTAGTTCAGAGTCCACTTTCTCAATGAAGCGAGTTAGGTGTTGTACTTCGTTTACGAATTTGGCTCGTTGCCCGTTGAACTGGAAAAATGGCCGCCAATAAACGAAGTAGCCTTGGGACTCGTCTTTGGATGAATTTTTCGACCTACCACGGCATATTTTGGAAGTTGCGACCACTGAAGAACACAACAAGCGCGAAATTTCGGTGGTGGGTCGAAGTGGCTGTGGACTTATTATAAATATGAAATGGGTGGGGAAAGAAACCAACGCTGTCAAAAATTGTGGCTATTTCCCAGCATGCAGTGCGGTGGTGATGTTGAAAATCGAGGCAAGGTCAGTATGCACTAGAACGAGAGGCTGTAGCTCTACCCGAGCAACGAATAAGAGCAAAACAATTCACTGCTAAGCTAGGACTAGGACTGAATTTTGCTGTGAATGTTGACTTTTGAGTTTGCCACGATGATTTGAATAAAAAAAACTAAACGCAAAAACGTAATTTTTGTTGTTTTTCTATGACGTTAAAAACGGTCATTTTTGTTATTGTCCAAATTCGAACGCTGATTTTCTGCAAAAATCGCTGACTTTTTGTGTTTATTGGGTATCTCAATTTGAGGGACTTTCTAGTCAATGCTCACAACTGCTAGTTAAGGCAATGTTCGCACGATTGAGAAAGGTGCAATTTTTTAAAGCAGTGGACTCTTGTACGGGCGGTTACGGGCGGTTCAGGTGTCCATGGGTTAAATAAAAGTGTCACTGATCCGATTTTGTATTGCAGAGTTTCCAAATCAAGCGAGCATTAACCTCATGGATGAACATGGCATCATCAAAACCCTTGGACGATCTGCCATTATCTATTCCGCATGTTCGTCATTCGCAGCATTATCAGGGAATTCAGACTTGCGATTACATTCTACGGTTCAACCAAAACCAGATGAAGAAGAAGAAATGAATAAAGGAAATGCAGAAGACGTAGATTCGAACGCTGCGGAAAACGGTGCAAGGAAAAGGGACGGAAAAAGTGAAGATAAAACAGACCATGTCGAATGTCATCGTGAACCCATCAATCATTTGCTAAAGGTGAAAACTGTTTTAGGACGTGTTATATAGCTCCATTAATTTCTGCATTCCCCCTTTCATTTAAATGAGCTAGGCCCGGAGAGTCTGTTAAAGATGTGTCATCTGTTTATTGTACCCCATAGCACCATTAACTTTTGGTTCAGTGACCTTTGTGGATTTGTTGTTCTTTTTCTTCCATTCGTCCTAGGATCCCGCCTATCCAATCCTCATAAATATCAATATCAAGGGGAAAGGTCGAGAAGGCAAAATCTTTACCCCTATTTTTGACAAAAACTGCTCGCAACCGTAACCTGTCGAATAAACCTTTTTTGTATTCTCAGTATTGAACTGGCACTAGCTTGTAGTCGAGGCTCATGTGGGGGAAGATCATTAAAAATATTTGCATGTGAAAAGATTGCTCCGCATGAGCCTCGACTGCAGGCTAGTTCTAATTCAAAACTGATAATACGAATATGGTCTATTCAGCCACCTCCCATCGCACCCCTTAGAGTCTCCTACTGGCCGGGAGTTATGAAAGGTGGCCATAATCACAGACCATAGATACCCTGCATACTTTTTGGGAATAGGGCGCTGCGAGGTAGGTTTCATCAAGAAATTCCGTCGCATACAACATCAACAGAACGTTTACCGTTTACCTTGTGAATTAATCTTTTAAATGTTTCTTTGGCTGAAAAGTGGTACTGTCATCTAGAAAGGTAACGGCGACAAATGAGCAGTTTACTTAGTTTTCAATTCCATGTTTTCACCCGAAAGTGTTTTTTTTTTTAATTTGTCCAGTTTGGTCTTTGGCACTGTTACAAAAGAATGAATGAAATAGTCTAAAATGTAGGTTCAAGTTTATAAGAATCTTTACCATGCAGATTGTTCGCCAAGATGTCTACACAGACATGCACGTGGTTCCCATTCTCCCGCTGAAGAAGCTCGACTCTTTCGGGCGTGTTCAACACTTGAATGCTTATGCTCTGGATTTCTTCAAGCACGGGTCCAAGAAATGCATTGAGAAGGAGAATGGGTTTGTAACACAGCTTGCGAATATTCTTTATATTCCATTGCATAGAGAAATAAAACTATTTCAAGCCCAGCGTGCATAACTCCAGTTATTAATTCTTTTTTTCATCAACAAGAAAGAGATGGGGAGATAGTTCTCGTAAAATGTAAAGTTAAGGTTCAGGATCATTGATATGAATACAAAGAAGAGAAAAGCATTCAGTCCAGTACGTAAGATAATTTTGATTATTTCATTATTATCATTATGATTTACATGCTAGTACTGCGGTTGTATACGAGCTTGTCTCCCTTACCCTCCTTATCATGCAGGTTCTTCTCTTTCCTAAATCTCCCTATATTTCCTGCTCTCTACACCCTCAACTCCAAAAAGAATGAAGTCAACTTGTTTCCCGATAATGAAACTTAACGATCTATCTCATGTAATAGTCTAGAGTAGTGCTTTTAATCTTCTTCTTATATTTCTCTATTTTATCGTCAAGCGCCTTTGAATATGAGCAAACTTAATTAATTTATTGTTTATTTTTTTTGTTTAACTCGAGTGAAATATCACCAGTCAACAGTTGTAAAATCGGCTTTAAAATAAGACCTGCAGAGCTTTGGTTAAGTAAGAATAGAACTAGTTGAAATATTCAACCATGCAATCTCATGTTTCTCTTATAGGATCAGGTCCGGTGAAGTTTTCAATGCGTTGAAGGACTTTTACCTGACCATTAGATCAATCAGGTATGAAATGTTAAAATTCTCATGATATCCATTGATATTCCATGTCTTCCAAACATATGTAAAAAGATATCCTGAATTAGTATATACTGAAACAATGGATAGCATTGTTGGCGCGCTCTGATTGGCTACTGAAACTCGGAATAGCAAGTGCTATTCACCTCCCAGCAATTTGCGCGCGAAAATTGTAATCGTTGACAGGAATAAATGAGTTAAAAAGCATCATTTTCGTTATATTATCTTACTGTTTCAGTATATACTAAAACAACTATTCACCTCAGTGTAGGTGGTTAGTGGTGGATATTATACCACCTGTTAAATAGCGCACCACTAAACTGTTTTTTATTTTGTGGGTACAAAGGAATACAGGGATTATCGTGACATCGTTTCACTGAATCCTCTCGCGACCAAGAGGGTACACAAGATTTTGAATATAAGCTTGGCGGTTGAAAGTTTCAGAATAAGATTATCCGCCATGTATGTGGTGAAATATAAAAGCTTATTCTTCCACTCAGCACATGCTCAGAGCAAATAAGGGAATTGTGGGTCCAATTTGCGTTTATGGTAGGGCTATAGAATTGTGATGTATCTTTTTTTTCTGCCCCTTTTTAAAGTGCCTATGAAGTAAAAAATAACTGAAGCTTATTTGAAAGACCTTTTGAAGACAAGAAGAACAGTACTTTCTGTTTTGAAATGTTGCCTCTCATTCCGGAGATATTCAAGTTTTTGTGTAAAAAGTGATGACGTAAAAAGAAGACAAATTTACAAAATATAGAATATCTTTAGAACTATTAGAGCGGTGCTCTTCAAACTTGGCACCAGTAATGTACATCAGACAAGGCATAAAATGACACCCATTGTGCTGTTGCCATAGCAACAGTTTTGCTTCCAGATCAAGTTTTTGCAGAACTGACCTTCCCATTTTTTATCTAAACCAAACATCATTGACTCTAAATGAGTTTATTAGGAGACCTACAGCAACATGGGCTCTATGCGTGTTTCGAGCAGGACTGTATGTCTCGCCTGATTTTATAGGAAATTGAGATATGTGGTTTACAACAGAAAGGGACTGGAGCCAGGAGTGTTGTCATAGTTACAACATGCTCTGCGGCATGTTGTACCTTTCTTGAAGGTCATTATTGGTTTTAATTTTTTTAAATGTCACTCTTATATTTTCAGAGATATTCTTGATTTTGTTATCTATCTTCTCAATGGAAGCATTCATGACGTCATCAATTTGCTAATTTGCATAACACAAAAATTCAAATATCTCTGAAAAGAAAAAAAGACATTTCAAATCGGAAAACGCCATTCTTCATTATTTTGAAAAGCCTTTCAAATGAGCATCAATAATTTTTTACTTCATAGCCACTTTAATTGTGTGTACTTTTAAGTACATTTTAAAGTGTTCTCTGATGTGATGTAATATGATCTGATATGTTGGCAAACGAATAAATAAATAAATCCAAGATTTACCGAGAAACGCAGACCCTTCTTTAAAAATTTGAGCGTGAGATGGATTTTTTTTCAGATATGAGCTTGAAGTAAAAAATATCAAGCCAAGTTAAGAAAAAACTAAACGGTTCTAAAAAACGTTAGACTATGTACGGCCCCTCTAGGCCATGTCGAAGTTTCATATCAAACACCAGGAAGAGTGTTTCATCGGGATATCAAAACACCGCGAAATGGGTTGAAAAAACGAGGTTCAGCCGAGTTTTTTTTAACCGGCTTCGAGGTGTTTGTATACCTGATGAAACACTCTTTCGATTGTTTGATATAACTAAAATCACCAAAATCTGTGCTATTTAAGATAGGGTTTTCAAACTACCGGCACGCTTATGATTTTCTTTGTTCAAATTTGATTTATTACAGCAAAACCTGTATTAAGCGGGCCCCATATTAAGCGGACACCCCCTATTAAATGGACACCAGCTGCTTGGGTCCCTAAATGGTCTTCCGCATATTTACTGTAAAACGAACCTGTATTTAGCGGACCCCTCTGTTATGCGGACACTAACGAGAGTCCCGAGGGTGTCAGCCAAATACAGGTTTCACTGTATTAATGAATTTGAGAAATTATTTTTCTTAACACTGTTTTAGATAAACTCGTGCTAGAACAGTTATGAAAAACTGACACCGATGTTTTCGATATTTTTCATATAATTCATAATTCTTGAAAGCCCCTTTTCAAGCTTTCAGTTTAATTGCGAAAGTGCCCTCAATAAAAAACCAAAACAAAGACACGTTGATATCTACATTCTTTATTGAAATTCCTTATTTTATCCATTACTGATAATTAACAATTATTTGTCAACGTTGAGTAAAATATCGTGATTCTATTTTAAATTTTTCAAAAATATTCACGTATTTGTTCACCTTTAATATAAGTAATTGTTTCCCTTGTTTTATTTCTAGTTGCTCATTAGAGGAGTTAGGGCCTGAAACTGACAATGTTGTGCTTGCTTTTAAGCAGCTGTCTGAAGAGTTCGGAGAAAAGTTCAGGAAACAGTACGATTATGACATTTGAACTTTTCTTCACGACAAGCAACTTTAGACTATGAACAAGAAAGTTAGTTTTTAGCATTGCCTGCATTAAATTGTTGTACTTTTTAGGCTATTTATCTAAAAACTGATATCAAAATAACTTGTATTAATCAGAATTAATTTATTCTTTTAAATTATATAAAATAATTTATCACTTTTCAGCTTAAGCCAAATATCATATTACAAAGATCAAAAAACTTATGAGACACGAGTGCTTTTCTTGTCAATTAAATTAAAAGGATTCAATGTCAACTTGTAGTTGAAATAGAGGAGTAAATTCAGATACCATGCACCTCTTCAGAACCTCTAATTTCATTGGACCTGGTTATCACGCACATGTATTGTTTTCAGGGCTAGGGTCCATTGTTCTGTTGTTTGTTCTATTGTTTTCTCAGCCAATGCTGTAAGGCGTTCGGAGACGTGCGTACCGCTTCAGTAAATTAACACTTCAGACGTTTCAAACCCGGGGGGGGGGGGTACTCCCTATAATGGGCTACACGGGTATGCTCCTTTTTGAGGCTGGAGGTATATGAAAGAGTCGGGATTTTATGAGTTGAGGTATAGGAAAGGGTACCGAAAACAAGCCGTTGAGGCGTAAAAAAGGTAGGGAAAATTGCCATTTAAGTATTATAAAAAGGGCCATTCAAAATATATCAAACAGACGCACGTAAAGGCTATATGAAAGGGGTACCATTTTCATTGAAAGGTATATGAAAGGGGTACCATATATGAAAGGGGTACCTTTTCGATCAAAAACGGTATATGAAAGGGTAAGGGTTTGAACCTCGGGGCGGAGCATCCCCGTACAAAACTTTGTTGAGTACCCCCCCCCCCCCCACCCCGGGTTTCAAACGTAAGCTGTAAGTCAAATCATGTCGGTACTGGAGTTGGGTCGTACATTTATACAACAACAATAACAACTACAACAAATAGCTTTATGAACATTAAAGGGGCACTGTCTGTTATGAGTAAAGATACAGACGTGTGTATTCACCAAGAGTTTATTCTCCCAGTACTTTTACAAGACATGTGATCAAACGGATCACGTGATAACAACAACTCCACAGGATAACCAACTTATCATAACATCCCCTTTCTCAAGCTAGCTGGATGTCTAAACACAGCTAAGTTGGTTCTTGTACAAATAAAATTAAATACAAATAGTGAAAATAGAAACAAGAGGTAAATACCTCAACTGTAGATAAACCTAGATAACATTCTCTTACATAACATAATCCTTATGCCAACTCGGAACAGATCTAACCCGTGTAGAGCGACGCAAACCTGGTAACACATCGTTATCAGGTAGGTTTGGTTCTGAGTTAGCATTAGATTCTGTAGTAACACTGGGTAAGATTACATTGGATTGCATAGTTACAGGTTCTGACTCATCACTAAGATCATCACTTATAGTAATAGGTGGTTCCTGAGTAAGATGAATATGCCGTCTATTTCTACGGTACCCTCTACCAGCTTCATCAGTAATCATATAAGATCTGGGAGTCTCATGTTTACCCATGACTACAGCAGGCGATAGATGTTTGTCACCTGGTTTCCTGAACCTTACACTATCCCCTTCCCTGAGATGTGGCAACTGTTTGGCCCCTTGTCGATCATAGAATTCTTTGTATTTAGCTTGACGTTTTTCTAGTAATACTGGAACATCATGACAAATGTGTGGCACTAACGTCACAGGATGAACAGGAACCCTTGTCCGGATTTGCCGACTGAACAACATTTGGTTAGGTGAATAAGGGAAATTACTTATCGGAGTGTTACGATATTCCATAAGACCTTCATTCAAATTGCACTCCTTTCTTAACAAGTTTTTAACAATGTGGACTGCCTTTTCTGCAAGACCATTTGACTGACTATATGTAGGGCTGGTTGTTATGATGTTTATACCACATTTTGTGGCATATTGCCTCATTTCTCTGGAGTTGTAAGGCATGTTATCCGCAATGAGAGTTTGTGGATATCCATGTCTTGAGAAGATTTCATTCAAACACCGGATGACATCATTACTTGTTTTGTTATTTAGCCTGATAGCCTCAATATACTTTGAATAATAATCGATGACCACAAGGTAGTTTTGATTTTTGTGTTCTAACACATCTGATGCAACTACTTGCCATGGCAATAGTGGAATATCTCGAGTTTGCATGGGTTCTTTGGGTTGCTTACTCTGATACTTCATGCATTTTTCACAACTGGATACCATATCTTCAATATCCTTAGTCATGCCAGGCCAAAATACTGTCATACGGGCATTAGCTTTGCTTTTTTCAATGCCACAGTGGCTAATATGCAATTTCTGGAGTACGTCTTTTCTCCATGCAGATGGAATGATTAGCCTGTTATCCCTGAGTAAGATTCCATCTACAACATGAATGTCATTGCGCACATTCCAGAATGATTTTAGAGGAGGAGCTACATCACGTTTATGTTCAGGCCAACCCTCCATGGCATATCTGTGTAACATTTGCATAGTAGGATCATTGCAATTAAGTTCTCGTAATTCCATTAACTTAATATCAGAAATAGGGAGATTGGTAATTACACTATGAATGAAATGCTCCATGTCTTGATGCATATCATTGTCATTAGGAACACTAGACTGATCGAATGCTCTGGAGAGGGTATCAGCAATGTAAAGAAACTTCCCTGGAACATATCTGACTTTGACATGATATTTTTGCAAACGGAGTCTCATTCTTTGCAAGCGAGGAGGTACTTTGAAAAGAGGTTTTTTGAAAATACTTTCTAGGGGCTTATGATCCGAAAGCACTTCAATTTCTGCCCCATATGTGTACATATTAAATCTCTCACACCCAAAAACAATCGCTAATAATTCTTTTTCAATTTGGGCGTAATTGATTTCTGAATTTGTCATAGCACGTGAGGCATATGCGACTGGTTGTCCTTGTTGCATCAAACATGCCCCTAAGCCACTTTTACTAGCATCAACTTGAAGCGTGGTTGGTAAGCTTGTGTCATAGAATCGTAGAACTGGTGCACTACTCAGAACTGATTTGAGTTTTGTAAGTGCAGTATCGTGCTCTGGAAACCAAGCCCAAGGTACATCACACTTAAGCAAGGATCGTAATGGGGCAGTTAATTCAGACATGTTTGGGATATACTTGCTAAGATAATTGATCATGCCCAATAACCTTTGGAGGCCTTGTTTGCTTGCCGGGGTGGGCATTTTGTGAATAGCAGAAATTTTCTCTGGGTCAGGTGAAAATCCCAATTCACTAACCACTTGGCTAACACGAAATTGGATTTTGTCACGATTAAACTTGATATTTCACTCTCGTGCTCTAGTCAAAACCTTGCGAAGGATCAAATCATGTTCTTGTTCATTTTTACCTCCAATGATAATATCATCGAAAACTGGTAATGCACCTGTGATATCACCAAAATGTTTCTCAACCATTTTTTGGGCCACTTCGCTTGCACATGAAATACCAAATGGCATTCTCTTAAATCGAAATTGACCAAAAGGCGAATTAAACGTGCATAGAAATGATGATTCTTCTGTGAGCTTTTGGTGCCAGTAACAATTTGACATGTCAACGACTGAGAAAACCTTACAACCGTTTGGCGTGTTTGAAATTGTTTCAAAGCTTGGAGGTTTGAAATCCTCCCTTTCAATAGCTTCATTGAGATCTGGCGGGTCTAGGCACAATCTCAGAGTATTGTTTGTTTTTTCAACAGTCACTAAATTGTTGACCCAGTTAACCGGTTCTTCTACCTTGGCAATAATATCCTTTTTTTCAAGATCATTAAGAGTTCCTTGGAGCTTATCCATTAATCGTAGGGGAATATTCCTTTGTGGTTGAATGGTAGGGTGACTATTAGCCTTCAACTTTATATTATATTCGCCCTCAACACATCCTAAACCTACAAAAACATCCTGAAATTCATCCAAAAGGTTAGGTGTTGGATGAACTTCATCAACACTGAGACCTACTTGCTCCACTTTGTCATTTAAGGCGATAAGCTCTAGCTCTAAGCATGATTCTAAACCCAGGAGAGGTCTCGCATTACCCCGGATGACATAATACTCGAGGGGGGTTGAACTCTTAATCCCGTTTACCTTCGTGTCAAGAAAACATTTGCCCACAGTATCTTAACTGGTGCCCCCCAAATGATTTTAGTAACATACTTGTTGGTTCTATTTGAGCATTCAACTCATTTGCTAAACGCATAGACATTATGTTGCACTCGGCACCTGTATCGAGTTTGAAAGTTACGGGAATGTTATTGACTAACAAATCTGACTGAATGTTCCTTCTAGTGCTACCTTGAATTTCTTCGATGTACAGTCCCTCCAATGGTTCATCTTCCTCATTCACTTCTATTTCCACGTGACGAACTCTTCTTTCTTCCGTGCCACGTTTCGGTTTGAGGCAGCAGCGAGCATAGTGATTTCGCCCATTGCATTTATGACACGTTGCACCAGAGGCCGGACATTTTCCTCTGTCGTGAGACGATGCGCAGAATTTGCATTTGATTATCCTCTGCGGGTTTTCAAACTTTGATTTTTCCGTTTCTACCGGCGCCTGTGTCTTCTTTACAATGTCAATGTTACTCGCTGGAACAGCTGGTGAGCTGAAGATTTTTGTTTGCTCCCTAGATCGTTCCGTGA
This sequence comes from Cladopsammia gracilis, assembly GCA_022457155.1. Classification (NCBI taxonomy): domain Eukaryota; kingdom Metazoa; phylum Cnidaria; class Anthozoa; order Scleractinia; family Dendrophylliidae; genus Cladopsammia; species Cladopsammia gracilis. The sequence continues at coordinate 696,651 of JAJGOT010000008.1, read as the reverse complement.
TTCTGCAAAGTTTAATTGCTTTCTCGAGTGTTAAATCCGTCTCTCGCAGCAGTCGCTCTCGTAGCTTGGGATCGTTTGTGCCCACCACAATCTGACCCTTATCAGAGAATCTTTAATTTCTCCAAAATCGCAGTATTCAGCCCTTCTTCTAAGATCCGTGACAAATATGTCGAACGTACGATCTTCTTGGCTGGTCATTCTGAAGACATATCGCTCGTAGGTGGTATTTTTCCGAGGTACGCAATACGTTTCTAGCGCTGTCAAAATGCCTTCAACAGTTCTTGCTGTGATATCTTCGGGAATATCTGGTAGGGTTTTCAGCACTCGTCTTGCTTTGGTACCGAGAATACTTTGGATAGTTGCTATCTGTATGGCGTCGTCCTTTCCGTGAAGGCCACTCGATATCCGATACAATTCCCACGCTTCCTTCCATTCTTTCCACACCTCTGCGAGGTTGAGACTATCGATATCTAATTCCGAGGGAGGTTTAATACGTTCCATGCCGTGGTTCTGAGTCACTAAGCTGATTTTTTAAGAGATCCTGGTACCATGTTATGAGTAAAGATACAGACGTGTGTATTCACCAAGAGTTTATTCTCCCAGTACTTTTACAAGACATGTGATCAAACGGATCACGTGATAACAACAACTCCACAGGATAACCAACTTATCATAACACTGTCTCGGCTGAAATATCGTGTTTTCATGATTATGGCCATGAGAGCTTGCTTTAAGTTTACTTTATTATCTTGAAATTGGAAGAAAACATCGCCAAAAGTGATAGAAGCAAAGAAATATGAATTGACAAAATAACGGCTAGAAAAGTCAAAATTTCACAAGAATGGCAAGTTTGATTTCTTGACCGCTTGTCAATATAAATCCTGTAATCCACTTCAATCCGGCTTGCAATCCTGCATTTTATCTCCAAAATACTGCTTTTGTTTTGCTCTATAGAATCTTTTTATCCAACAAAGTTGTATATTTGGTGGCATTTGACGATATAACATGGAAGTCAGCTGAGCGAAATTTTGCTATTTCGGCGGGACAGTGTCCTTGTAATTCTTACGGTTTTGCAAAGCATACTGTGATTCCGGGTTACACACCCAGCACATACGATTCACTGGATCCTAATGGTATTGTTAATGGTTTGAATTTATAAAACAACAATTCCATTTGCTGGTGCAAATATGCTTAGCAGTTTCAGGGCCGAGATCGGATATTAGCATGTAAAGACACCTATTGGCAGCTGCTATCAGTCCGTTCTTGATCTCACCCCACCCATGCTGAATGTGAACAGGACAGACCACAATGCCGGAAACATATTCCCTAGTCTTAACGGCCCCTATTCGTTTATAATGAGAAGGTGTAGGAGACAAGGCCAAAGTCAATGGTGTGGACACCTTATTCAGCACACTGCCAGAATGATCTAAGACAGCTTACCATGATTACAAAGCAGACGAAGGACTGTGCATGCTCATGTTGTTATCAAGAAGAACAGAGTAAGGGATCTTGATGCCTGTCTGATATGTTAATAGAATAACTGGCTGTGGGCAAAGTACTCGAATTAAACATCGCTAAAAGTGTTTCATTATCAAGAGATCGGAAACGTAATATATTCATGTATAATTGTAATGCGAGATATCTATGTAACGATGAAACGGTTGTATTTAAAACAAATCACCAAATTCAAACCTGTTTAAGATTCTTCTAGCTCGTAACAATTACGATTCTTAGGCATATTGCAGTCCCAATGAAATATAAGTAAAATAAGAAATGTATAATGACGGTCAATATGTAGACCTTTATTGACAGGCGATCGAAATCGAATTTGAATTTTATGAACTGCAATCCACTTCAATCCTTGCAATCCTGCACTTTATCTCCAAACTACTGCTTTTGTTTTGCTCTATAGAATCTTTTTATCCAACTAAGTTGTATATTTGTTGGAATTTGGCGATATATATATCAACCTAAGCGAAATTTTCCTATTTCGACGGGACAGTGTCTCTTAAAAAAAGTTGCAAAATCGTGTAAATTTAGCGCCGCAAAAAATGTCTATTCCATGAACGTACTTCAGTGATTGCATTTGATGTTGTGAAAATTCCAAGCTATTCCATGTAATAAGGTTTATAAAAATGTCCCGGGTAGCAAAGATGCATTAACACAGCTGGATTTTCCAGTGTTACCAGTTCGTTTCAAACGTCTAAAAAGGAAATTTAAAAGAGTAACTTACGCGTAAAGCATCCTCTGATCCAAGGGCACTGCAGTTTATAGTGGGGAGAGAGGAGAGAAGAAAAGCCCTCGCCCCACTAACTGCCCCTGATTCTCCGAGGACAGAACTAGCCTTGATATGCCTTGAGTTTCTCGACTTGTTGTATTAATCGCGTCAAATTTGATCAGGATATAATAAACTGTCACGTACGAGCAAGTCAAATATATGATTATCTGCTATGCACAGCGTGACAGGCGTAACAAAAAAAAACTGTGACGGGTGACCGATGACCTTTGTTTCAATTCTCGGAAATCTTGTCGGTTTCTTAGAAAGGAAAACAATATATATATGTTTGTGTTTCGTTATTCCTGTGATCATTGTTCTTGTATTGTCGGTCGAAGAAGGTTAATGCTTGATCGAGTTCTGGATAGTTTTGCCTTTGCTAAGTGAAAAGCCGAAGTCTAAGGGAAGCTGGTCGAAAGAAAATCAGTGCCTCTTTCAGGTAAATTTTACATGTAAATGCCGTTGATAAGAAGAATCCGTCTGGACATATTTAATATTTTGTCTTCATTGGGTGGATTTTATTCATTTTAGATGTATGGTGGTCGGATTCATCGATATGCGATGTTATAAAACTGTGAACAACGTTGAAGAGTGTTTTTACACGGCTTTGAACGTTTTCTCTGTCTCTGACTGTCTGTAAATTCGGTCTTGACCGCCTGAGCTGGTGGATGAGATTCTGATCTTAAGTGAATGGTAATAAATTAATATAACAAAATCTAATTTTTTTCGAAATAAAAAGCAAACTAATGTTTCACTTTCTTATTTAGTAGTATAGTTTATGTTTATAATTTTAAAACTTAAAGGGATTTTTTATTGTCTGAGGCAAGTCTACGTACAGCTAGTAAGCTACATGTAGTATAAATGATATTTTAGTGAAATAAAATATAAAATTTGTACATCTTCCCAGTTTTCGCAGCGAGTACAGCTGTACATAAAGAAGTTTGAAATAATTTATAATTCAGTGACAAAGTACGCTCTCGATTACCTCGTGCTATCGATCTGCTTGCATGACCCAAACATGCTTTGTTATTATGTAAACACCTGTTCATTTCATATCACATGTGTATCACATGATCCTAGCAAGATTGGCCAAAAGTTGCACATATTTATAAAATTAATTTTAAAAAAATTAAAATCAATTTGTCGTGTAGCGTTAACTTTTGTATTTCTACTTAACGTTTTTAACAAACCTTGTGTCATTAAAAATTATTTCTCAAGTAAAAATACTCAACCATATTATGCAAATTTTTCCTGCATGATTTAATTTTTTTTATATAACAATCATATTTTTTTCTTAGGTGCATGGTTAGTTTAAGAATAATATATTTAGGCATGTCATTATAATTTTGTATAATAAAATGCAGTATTGCCATCTCAAAATCGCAAATACTTTTGAATAATATCGTCTCAAATGACATGACACCCATCAGAAAAGTCATTGGACCACAATAGGAAAAAGGAAAATGGGATTGAATAAAATATTAAAATTTATAAGTCGGGATCTTGGCTGGGATCCCGGGTGAGACCAGAGGTGGGATTTTGGAACAGGATTCCGGGTAAGATGATTATTCCGGACAACATCTTGGGTGGGATCATGCAGGAATATTGGGAAATTTGTCATTAAGGTTGATCTAAGGTGGGATCCTGGGTGGATCCCTGGTGGGACCTGTAGTAATATGCTTAAATGATTACAGCCATGAGACATTTCCAAAGGAACTTGCAAGTTTCCAACCTGCAGATGGAATCTATTGGATCAAAAAGACAAATGGATTAATATAATATGTAGTTTATTTTGTTAACTGTATGTAGACTTACAATAAAGTTCTAATAGTCCTGACATTATTGAACAACATCTTAACATGTTATATTTCAGAAAAATCACAGAGAATTAAAATTATGAAAAATTACCAAAATAAAATTGTTGAAGTTTTTCCAGTTCCTCCTCATGCAGTCACTCAAAATATGTGGCCAGATGAGCTGAAAAAGAAAAGTAATATATAGTAGTTATAAGATTGCAAAAATAATTAAAATCATTTATTACAGTAAAAAACTGTTAAAAATATGGTTGAGGTTAAAACTGAAAGTTGAATACCATCTGCATTATGATTCCTAAAACAGTTTATTAGTCCAAAGTAACAAAAAACCAACAAACAATCAGAGCAAAGAATGAATTGCAATCTCATGCAGGGGCGTAGCTACTTGTACGCACGTACGCACGTTCGTACCTGAAAACGTGAAAAAAAAAAGATTTTTTGGGACTTGAGGGTAGGGGGAGGAGGTAGGTGGAGTGTTTGAAAACAGTGATCGTGCGTACCTCAGAAAAATTCCAGGCTACGCCCCTGTCACGTTGAGAACAGCTTACACTGAATTACACAAGAGGATATCCTTGAGTACCTTTTTTACATTTAGACCAGAAATGTTGGATGTGGCCCGCAGGGTCTTTAAGGGTCCCTCGGGATATTCAGAAGATTGAAGGCTAGGGATTTGTGGACACCCTTAGCCTGCTCTTCATCTGCCCTTCTGATGTCATCTGCAGATGCCAGTTCTCCAAGCTCCTGTACCGAATATAGCATTTGAAATAAAATATCAATCAGAGACTAATTAGAAGCATAATGGTACAAGACACAGATAAATGTCAAGGAATAAGATTTTTTCAGACACCGTCATATTACAATGAGGTCAGTGACATCTTGTAAGTTATAATTCATGAGCTTCTATTTAGTAGTAACGTCACCTTTCAAGGATTTTTCTTGTTATAAATGTCTCCTAAAACAGGAGATGTAGAAGGCCTGATCGTATACGTTCAAAAGTGCTTCGATTAAAACCTGCGATCAAGCTCTATCTTCGTTTTACCTCGTAACATTCCCGCTGGAAATGCGAGAGTAATATTACAAGCGCTGGTAAAGTTTGGCCATGGGAATTAACAGCATCACAGTGGAAGTGCTTGTGTTTATATATATTATTTTTTTGTATTCAGGATGGCTGAAGGAGGGCAGGATTACCTCTCTGATAACGATTCTGATGTTTCCCTCAGTGTTGAGTCGGATACTGGCGAAGTTTCAGATGACGGTAAGCAACGGCCGTTTAATAACTTACTTATTCAGTTAAAAAAAACACGATGTTTTGAATTGCATTCATCCATAATGGAGTGTGAATAAGTCTATTTCTTTTCAGCCTTGTTGCTGCAATGTACTAATCAAACCTTAAGACTGCCAGTGTAGCTACAATTGTTGTTATCACTATCTTCAACCCCCTACCCCGTTTAACGATCTACGGTCCTAAAATAAAACAAGTGAATAAGAAGCAAAGGACCGTGAACAAGAATGCTGCCGGTATACATGTACGTAGGATCTGTAACAGATCTTAGATCTTTTCAGATCCGAAATGCTGTTTATTTACTTTTTACATGGTATTGGCCATGTTCGCTGAGGAATGGTTCTGTCTATCCTCACTTCATTTATCGTGACAACGACATGATATTTCAAATTCTTTGCCCATTACTCATGGTCACGCGCCGCTGTGACGTAAGTCAATTGGTAAACATTTGAATTCGAGCTCTCATCTGGTTGCCATCACCACGTGCGATTTGGTAGAGAACTGGCGTTCGCGCTAGTTCTTCCATCTTTTTTCTGCTACACCCATGCTGACGAGACCCAACCAGGTCGAAACAGCTGTCCATGGTTGCATTTTGGCTTTCAGTTTGGGCTCTATCATGTCGTTGTCGCGTTAAATATTCTACATAGTATCAGCCTTGCTCTATACTTTAATAGTAACGTGCAGGTTTGCAGGAACGATGGCTGAATGAAAGGAGTAACTCTTCTCCATGTCGGATGTCTTCTTATCTTGTTTAAAATATTAAAATATAAATTGCTTCTTTTCTTATGGTACATTAAAAAATATGACAAATGTTTCTTACGCATGCGCATGACATACATTTTCCGTAATTTGGTCGTAATTTGGTCGCGATCGAATTACATTTCACACGAAATTTGCATGAAACAAAGTGTATTTGCGACAACACTTTGAAGAAACTGTGAAGCCTGGAAAAAACTAATACATGGCAAAATCAAAGCAGTTATTTAAGGAACTAGCTTTATAGAAAAATTTCATTTCGATTTGGTCTTGAAATCACGGAGTTTTTTTTTTCATGATGCGTCACGCAATATTTATTTTTTAAATATTTCACCAATTTATAGCACTCATTACCACAGTTTTGACATTATAAAAGCAGAATCTCTTGAATCCGATTACATATTTTTTTCATTACCTGTAAATTTAGGGCTTCCAAACATTTATTGGAAACTGGGCAGGAGAAGGGGTCTCTGGGCTTGGATCCAGGCGGGAGGGGGGTCTAGCGGGCCAGGAAATCCGAGCGGGGGGAGGGGTCAAACAATCTTGCCATCCGTAGGTGGGGGGGGGGGGTGGATTCTTTCTGGAATATCCCAATGTTATAGAAATAATTCACGGTTAACGTTTGGGAAGTATTACACTGGTGTGGGTTTGATCGGGAATCAATATATGAAATATTCAAAGCGAGTACAGAAAAATTGGTAGATTCAATCAACATGTCTTGAGTGATGGCGCAATGAGTGTCACTCAAAATTCGTTGAGGGGGGAGGGGTGCGTGACCCGTTTAAAATAAAGCATAAAACTTTCCTATGCAAGCGCATGAGTATAGGCTACTGGTAGCCTCTTGTTTCACTAAAAATTCAAATTTATCAGAAAAATGCGCAAATTGCAAATATTGTTTGCTAGGGTTGCAAAATAACATACAATTAAACATGTTCATGCTTTTGGTAGCATTTTATATGTTTTTTCACTGAAAAAAGGTGAAAAACACGCATTTATATTCAAAAATGGCTTGACCTCATGTTACTTATGACGTCATATCTCATTACCATAGCAACCGGATGTCGCCAAACTTTAACAAAATGTGTCTCAAGGATAAATGAACAGCTGCTGTATACGGCATGTGCTAATCGTAAATGGTCTTGAAAATATCCGAGGGTTTGCGTTGCTTGATTCGTTGGGGCGGGTGCCCCTGAATTCTTCAAGTTCTCAGGGTCCAAACATTTCTACAATTGTATAATATAGATCGGTTTTCTCGAGCTTGCAGTTAGTGGGGCAAAGTTAAAAAGGAAGCAGTACAGTCGACACAATAAAAGACGATCAGGATTCTCGACACCTCTCACCTGGTCATCTAGCCAAGCGACTACAGCTCGATTAGAGCATTTCGTTTGAGGAAAACACTGATAAATTACTTTTTTGCTATATAGATGAATTGGAGGATAATCCTCAATTTGAAGATGATGAAGGAAATTCCGATGATGAGGATGCAATTTTACAGGAAATGGTTCCAGAATCATCCGAAGGCAGTAAGTGGATCGATTTACAACCCCATACAGTGTTAATACTTTACCAAAAGCCATTATCATGGTCAGAAAGGTGTGGAGCACTTAACATTTCCTAATTTAATTTTTAGGCGCTTTTGTTTATCTCAGCAATCCCATCCCCCAGTCGGTGTTGAACATTTAGAAATGCCGCATAGTGGTTGTTGTTAATGTTATTCTTCAACATGGTAGGTGAGAACACGTTAGATTATCTCTATAACAGTTTCTACTATAAAGAACTGTTGCAAAGGTTTTGGCTATGATTGCTGTTATACCTCGTATTATTTTTTTTAGCTGTAGAGACCGAGGAAGCAGCGAAAACTAACGACCAAACAGACGATAAGCCTCAGAAACCACCGTTTAATTTTCTCAAGTTCATGAAATTCATCAATGAATACTTCTACGGACGCAAAGTAACTCCACAGTAAGTACAAAGTGTATTGTCCTTACTTGAGTGTAGTACAAACACCAAAACCAATCACAACAGGCACTGACAATCCAATAAACCAACCAATCTTTTCGACCGAAAGCTTTTCAGAACTGACTTAGTCATCTTAAAAATTCGTTATAAAGTATATTAAAACTAGAGTTTTTTTTAAGCAAAATGTCGTCTCAAAATTTTCGGAGGGATAAAAAGTGACAATTTGGATTCGAAATAAGGTCAGCATTACATTAGGATAATTTTTTCAGAAAGGCCATAAAGCAGCGAGTAAATTTGGGGGATCAGATTCCTTTCCCAAACATTTTCTGCTTCTGAAAAATTCAGCTAAAAGAACCGAAAAGCTAAAGTTGTATTAGCTTTACATAGTTTCCTTTAAGGCACTAAAACGATATTTGGAAAAACAGTACAGCACCATTCCAAGTGTTTTCCGAAACATTCCTCGTTTGGTGTTCATGATTTTATTAACATGATGACAGAAAGCGTACTCTAGGTGTTTTATTTTCCCTTGGCTACGCCTCGGAGTTTTCACAACTGCCGCCCGCAACCAGCAATTATATTTGTGTATCCTCTGAAGCATAGCAAAAATTCTGAACTAAAACTTTGTTTCGTCATTTTTAGGTTTGTAAACATCATGACGGACTTTGTGGACGCGGAGATTTTTTTAATCGATGGTGACTCTTTGCTTCTTGAACTTATGGGAGAGAGGAGCCTGGACTGGAATCATGGCGGACAGTTTCTTCACCTGACATATCTACTGGAACGATTTCTGCAATACTTTACAGATAAAGGTTAGTCCTGTCAGTACATAATATCTTTAAAAGAAAGATGTCTGGCTATGTTATGGTAATCATACGTTTTCGAGTTAAATTTGTGATTTCAGTTGCACAAGTAAGTTTTTCAAAATGCCCAAATTGCACGAACCGCTTCGGCTAGAAACGCAAAGATTCGTTTGCACATGAAATTCTGAAAGACCATTTTAATGAGATTTACAAGACGTTTTTATAAAGGATTTAAATATTTGTTATTTACATTGGTGTTACACTTTTTGCACTGGTGTTCCACTTGAACTGCATTGCTCTTAGCCAATCAGAACTGAGTGCAATTATTTTAATTGACATGTCTTTAAAGTCAAGTGAACGTCAACCGAGTTCTTGTGATGATGTATTCTTCGGTCGTTGCTATGGATACGTAGAAGGCACAATTCTTCCGCAGACTCTGCATGGGAAGGAGGCCCGGAAAGAGAGACCCTGTTTTCTTTAGTCCCTATTTTCCTGATGGATAACTGCTATGTTGTTAAAGTTATCAAAAGTCTTTTCTCACTATCACAGCTGTCTTCAGCTTGTTTTAAAAAACTTACTTCCTACTAGGAGGTATTGTCTACGTTGCAGCTTCCGAATTGGCTTTCGGTGTTTCTAGTGTCAGGGATACGTAAAAATCTTTGTGAAGCCGTTTTAGACGAGTTTAATTTAATACGTGACATTTAGTTGTGTGCATTTATTAAATAAAACTAGAATATGGCCCTCCTGAAGGTTGTTCGGCTGAGGTGAGATTTCCCTCGCGGTCATTTTCGCACTTGTGCACATGATAATTCCCTTCCATCTGGAAGAAAAATAGGGATTGCTCTGCTTGGAATAGTATTTTACACCATATTTATCTAACCGGGTATTTCAAAATTAGGTGGCGTTTTCCACATCGTCTTCTTTAAAGACATGGAGATTATCTGGGCCAGTCAGCCATCCATGCTGTTAGCTCGCCAAGCCCTTATTCTACACCTACAAAACAACACAAGTTTCACCGTTGTCACTTCAATCGACAATTTCTGGGGAAAGCATTGGAGAGATTATGTTGATGACAAAATCCCCGCATTTCTGCTGCTAACAGACGCAGAAAACATTCCGTGGGAAACTACTCCAGTGAAACAGCGAGAATTGGAGTTTTTCTTTAGAAGTCTTTTGTGTCATAGTCTTGGGCAGGGGTTGAATTGTGTGTTTATTTCCTGTATTGAGATGACTGCAACGAAAGTGATGGGATTCTACACGGAGTCTTTCGCAGAGCATAAAGGATTTTTCAGAAGGGTAAGTGACACACATTTTCTCCTGAACAACTATTATTCGCTTCACCAAAACGCTTACAGGAGTTCACAATCCATTGCCAGCTGACTAATGGAGTTCAAAGCCAACTATTTCCAAGTAGAAGCTGCTCAAGCAATCAATTAATGAATCAATGCATGAAAGCCGGACAGCGAGGCTGTCATGGCTTCAATCAGAGAAGCTACTTGTTGTGGCGTAAGGATTATCGACATGGAGCCATATGAGTAATTATCAGAAGTCCAAGAGGACTACTGGAGTTATGGATTCTATCTATATCGATTCCCAAAGAATGGCACGAGTACTTCAAAAGTACTCGTACGAGAGATCTGAGATCCTTCGTGTTGCTTACCAACCTTCCTGCCAAAAACGAAAAGCGGGATAAACCCATTTTTGGAAGCGGAATTCCAGCCGTCCACGGTACTGGTATATTAAATTTGACCTCAGGACTATCGTTTTTATTTTGCTAGTTTAAGGTGCTGGTATGGAGAACTTGGAACATTCTGATAAATTCGTGCAAGGAGGCGTCTTTGGAGGAACATGGGGCTTCAGGACAGGTGTGAATTACTGACTAATGACCCACTAACCGTGGTGATTCAACTTAACTACCCCGTTCCAATAAGCGCCCCCTTCGAGTGTCGTTTTGTTAATATTTAAGCGCCCCTTTCTTTCTTTCTTGACCGCCTGTCACGAAATCTAATTAGTTGAACTGTAATCCACTTCCATCCTTGCAATCCAGCACTTTTTCTCCAAACTACTACGTCTGTTTTTAACCCGTGAATGAGCGCATGCGTAATGAACGGGTTATCGGTAACGGTGGCTTAAATTCACTCACTCACTCCTTCCTTCTGTAAGCTGTAAACTTAGCGACGTAATGCTTTGTTACGAGTGCGTTTCGTAACAAGAACAGCGTGAATCAAGCGATAACAATAACTAATTTGCTGTAAACGAATATAAACAACAATAAACTTAAAGATGTATCGCATTTGGAGTCTTTAATGTAACATTAAAATCGATCTAAAAGGATTTTTCAACCGAGACACGCGTTTTGATGCGTATCTACCTTGAAATAATAAAATTTAGTCCCTGGTAAGTATGTGTTCCTCGGTGGTCGAGTGGTTTAGTGTTGGCAATAGGAGTTGGGAGGCGCGAGTTCAAGCCCAGCTCAGGACCTTTTTCTTTTTCAGTGTGAATACATAAGCTTACCGCGATATTGCGTTACGCGTTGGTATTTTTTATTCACGAGTAGACTTTGATTCTCTATACAAAATAAGTGGTATGTAAGTGGTATTTGGCGAAATAATATGGAAATTAACCCAACAACCTCGGAAAGGATACTGTTCAGAGGCTATGTATAATCTGATGGATAACTTTGTTGTTTTGTTTTTAGATTAACTTAAAAGGAAAAGTGGAAACTGCTCTTCAATCTCCGCCACAAAGGGGCTGCCGTGAGCTGGCTACACTTCTCGCTTGTGAAATGATCCTATGTAAATTGCTCAACGACCCTAACGTCAGCAAGGTAACGTGAATTGTAATCGATTGGGTTCAATGTCGAACACTGTCGGTCTTAAATGATTAAAACGATAGCAAATAATATGAAGGAAAGATCACACAAATTCTTGTTTTTTTTACTTATAAATACTTCTGTACATTTGGGTTTCAAAATTGAAAAACAAAACGGGTGCAAGACATCTTCAAACAGAAATAGCATAAGGGAAGATACAAGCCAAATGCTCTGAAACGGATGATCATTTTTATTTTATTTTGTGTGACAGGAAACAGTGAAAGCTACAGGAGACAGAATCAAGCTTTTCCTGCTTCACTCGGTACTACTTAAGAGACTGCCTCTGAGGTACAGAGCGCATACCATAAAAGCTGACCACTTGTTGAATCGATTCTGCAAAGCAAAGGATGGTCAAGTTTACCCCTTCGACGAGGTCAGTGCGAACAAAATTTCAAGGTCGAGTCTATGCTAGTTACGGATACAAGCTGGATCTAATGTTTCAACAGTTTAATTATATTTGGGAGGGGGCTAATCTGTAACCTAGTTATGGGGGTGTGAATTGCAACACATAATTATGTGTTATATATATCCAATGCGATAGTCCCAATGCCAATAGCCCCGAAAAATATTTTCTACCTAAGGCACGAACATTAGTTACTCTGTACCTATCTCATGTTAAGCTCTTAAATCTTAAAATCGCTCGAAATGTCAGCATTCCCTTTACAGTGACCAATTCACCTTTGTAAGTAGCTCAGTTGCGATACAATCAAAATTTCGTCCTTCATTTCCTCATCCAACCACCACAATTTCTTTAGAAACCAAATGTTTTTTATGATGACATGAAACTACTACCAACAGGAATTCACTCGTGAATATGCGAAGCGTTGAACGATTTATAGCAGACGGGGACAAATATGCAAATTTTCACTCCTTCCCTCCTTCCATCTATCGGCTGTAAACTGAAGGAGAGTTAAACAGTTCAATAGGTAATTAGCAATTGCATGGATAAGTAGGGATGTTTTAACCTCCTTTTTAACTCGTGAATACGTGAAGGGTTGAACGAGTTATAGCAGACGGGGACAAATATGCAAATTTTCACTCCTTCCTTCCTTCGTTAATTCCATCCATCGGCCGTAAACGTTTCTTGGTAAATTCCCCTGACCATTACATAAGGCTTGTGCAAATGTTCTGCCCGTTCCAAATGCGAAAGGTAATGGTCACCTGCCTTACCCATGGAGACGGCGTTAGAGGAAGGGGAGGGCGAAGTTGGACGCAGAGGGTGGGGGGGGGGGGGTTTGTATGCCAGTGAAGTAAAATGCGTAGGAAAGGGGAGGGTCCGAAGGTTGTTTCGTGTTCGCAAGTTTGCTCGTAGGAGCCTTTAATTAAAAAAATACAATTTACAGTCGCTTTCTGCATGCATGGCTGGCACAACAACACACCAGGTTGTTTGAAATCTAACTCAACGATTTATGATCTCTATAAAGACATTTTTCTACTTTTCGTTTCACTAACAGATACAAAGATGTTTGTGGGAGATTTTAAAGATGATACAGGATGAGTATCCCACCATGATGGCTACCGGCCATTCACTAGACATGACTTCAATGGCTGATCTGATGGACGGTCGACTTGTCCATACTCTCTTCTGCCTGGCCTTGTCATTAGAAGGGACAGAAGGTTTCAAATAATAGAGTCATCGTTACTTATTTTAATTCTTCAAGTTCTTTCTCATCCCTGCCTACCTCCTTTACTTAATTTATTAATTTGTAATTAATCGCAGCCCTTAGTTTGCCGGAAGATGTTATGACAGAGGTAGAAAACGCATGGGGTAAAGTTGTTGCTGCTGTGAATACCACCCAACATTCTGATGTTTTGGCAGCTCAAATATGTCCTTCCTTCTTAGCTGAGATTGCGACAGGTTTTTCTAGAATTGAAGGTGAGAGGTTTTATTTTATGAGGTAAAGCATTCCATCGTATAACTAATACTCAGCCTTGCTGATCCCGCGTTTATTTGAACCCGATGTGCCAAGGTTTTTTTCGTCTATTTTTCCAAGCCTACAAATAATTTTTTCTCTAAGCAAGTCATTTGTCAGTCCGCGTGGTTTATCTTTATACTGAAAAGTGCCTGGTGTTCACAGCTAACATGGAATTAAGCTTTCCATGTTTCACGGAGGGAAAACAATTTCTATCTGAATTTAATTGTAGCAGAACTATCCAGTCTGTCTGTCAGGCCAGGATAAACTTTCACTAGTCCGATGAGGGACTGTTACTTGCAGCCTTGTTTTTCGAATCTATTTTTCGCCATAACTACGTTCACTGAAGTAAGACACAAATGTCTCGATGAAATGAGAAAATCTATGTCGACGACTCCATCACCAATCCCTAAACTTAAATGACGGACACAATTAGATGATGAAGAATGTTGTACTCAGTAGAGTGGATGCGAATACAGGTCGAACCCGAAATAAACACCGGCATCTGAAATGAAACGCAACGAGGGGGACGTTTATTCGAGGTCAGGAGTCTAATTGAGAAACTACTGTTAAATATAAATCAAGAGAAAGCTGAGATTCTGCGCATATCTTTCCTTTAGTTGTTTATCCTAGTTATAATAGTAATCTCGTAACATAAAAATTGATGAAGATTCCCTGTATCGTAATCAGAAAGCAGATGAGCTCTTGGGTGAGTGAGTTAAAAATGGTAAATATTACAATTCTTGGAGGAATAGTTATAGCTTCTGCTATTTCTGCCCTCTATTCCTTGTTATCACATCTTGAAAAAGGCCTATAGTATCAATATAGTAAGCTCCGCTAGATTAGGAAGGACACTTTTGATGATGATGATGATGATGATGATGATGACGACGATAATATGTATTGCCAAGAGAAAATAATTGGACAATTATAATCTCTTGGTATTGCAGTATACTCATACTTCGTTATTGTTATCAAAAGAGACGATTTTTAAAGTTTTGTACTATGTGATCTGTTTTTAGAAGGAAGTTTCGAATCAGAGACTTGCGTGATACTTAGACAGCTCCTTGATGTAGAAAATGATCTTGTGAATGAGTACGCTGGGGACATTCGGTCAAAAATTAACGCCTTGGCTGGGTAAGTGTAATCGGTGTTGACGTTCTGTCGACTAATTATTAGATGAATAGTTTTGCAAATTTAAACCCTGGCTCGCACCATGGCGGTGTTTAGGAGGATTTTTTGTATTTTGTTTTCTTTCAGAGACGAAAGAGAAGACATAGTGTTCAACGAGGGCCGTGCATTTGATGAACTCTACCATTGGCATTCACTGAGACCACTTTCGGATGATTATGACAGAACTAAAAACGACATAAAAGGCAAGTATCGATTCTTTCCTTTTTAACTCGTGGATACGCGAAGTGTTGACCGAGTTATGACAGTGGAGTACAATTTCACTCGATCGCTCTGTCGGCTGTTAACATTGAGCCCGTGATATATTCCATTCCTTATTTTCTTATCAATTGTTATCAGTCATTTATTTTATAGTGAGCTTCTGTAACTGTTTAGTGCGCAGCAACCCGCCACGATTAACTCTAGTTATTTGCGGGTTGCTACTATATTTTGTTTTATTATTTGAAAAATAAATCGTTGTTGTTGTTGTTGTTGTTGTTGTTGTTATGGTCACCTGCCTTACCCATGGGGACGGCGTTGGAGGGAGGGGAAGGTAGGGAGTTAGACGCATGAGGGTCTCGGTGGAGCAAAACGAACGAGAGGGCATTGACTCTGCGATAATGTAATGATGACCTGCCTTATCCATGGGGACGGTGTTGGAGGGAGGGAAGTGGGGGGGGGGGGGAAGTTGGGGGTAGGGGGTGGGGGTTAGTAAAGCAAAAACCGTCTAGGAGAGGGGAGTGTCCGATCGTTTCGTATTCATGAGTTGGCTCATGGATAGATGCCGGCAAGCGAGGAGGTACTTTGAAAAGAGGTTTTTTGAAAATACTTTCTAGGGGCTTATGATCCGAAAGCACTTCAATTTCTGCCCCATATGTGTACATATTAAATCTCTCACACCCAAAAACAATCGCTAATAATTCTTTTTCAATTTGGGCGTAATTGATTTCTGAATTTGTCATAGCACGTGAGGCATATGCGACTGGTTGTCCTTGTTGCATCAAACATGCCCCTAAGCCACTTTTACTAGCATCAACTTGAAGCGTGGTTGGTAAGCTTGTGTCATAGAATCGTAGAACTGGTGCACTACTCAGAACTGATTTGAGTTTTGTAAGTGCAGTATCGTGCTCTGGAAACCAAGCCCAAGGTACATCACACTTAAGCAAGGATCGTAATGGGGCAGTTAATTCAGACATGTTTGGGATATACTTGCTAAGATAATTGATCATGCCCAATAACCTTTGGAGGCCTTGTTTGCTTGCCGGGGTGGGCATTTTGTGAATAGCAGAAATTTTCTCTGGGTCAGGTGAAAATCCCAATTCACTAACCACTTGGCTAACACGAAATTGGATTTTGTCACGATTAAACTTGATATTTCACTCTCGTGCTCTAGTCAAAACCTTGCGAAGGATCAAATCATGTTCTTGTTCATTTTTACCTCCAATGATAATATCATCGAAAACTGGTAATGCACCTGTGATATCACCAAAATGTTTCTCAACCATTTTTTGGGCCACTTCGCTTGCACATGAAATACCAAATGGCATTCTCTTAAATCGAAATTGACCAAAAGGCGAATTAAACGTGCATAGAAATGATGATTCTTCTGTGAGCTTTTGGTGCCAGTAACAATTTGACATGTCAACGACTGAGAAAACCTTACAACCGTTTGGCGTGTTTGAAATTGTTTCAAAGCTTGGAGGTTTGAAATCCTCCCTTTCAATAGCTTCATTGAGATCTGGCGGGTCTAGGCACAATCTCAGAGTATTGTTTGTTTTTTCAACAGTCACTAAATTGTTGACCCAGTTAACCGGTTCTTCTACCTTGGCAATAATATCCTTTTTTTCAAGATCATTAAGAGTTCCTTGGAGCTTATCCATTAATCGTAGGGGAATATTCCTTTGTGGTTGAATGGTAGGGTGACTATTAGCCTTCAACTTTATATTATATTCGCCCTCAACACATCCTAAACCTACAAAAACATCCTGAAATTCATCCAAAAGGTTAGGTGTTGGATGAACTTCATCAACACTGAGACCTACTTGCTCCACTTTGTCATTTAAGGCGATAAGCTCTAGCTCTAAGCATGATTCTAAACCCAGGAGAGGTCTCGCATTACCCCGGATGACATAATACTCGAGGGGGGTTGAACTCTTAATCCCGTTTACCTTCGTGTCAAGAAAACATTTGCCCACAGTATCTTAACTGGTGCCCCCAAATGATTTTAGTAACATACTTGTTGGTTCTATTTGAGCATTCAACTCATTTGCTAAACGCATAGACATTATGTTGCACTCGGCACCTGTATCGAGTTTGAAAGTTACGGGAATGTTATTGACTAACAAATCTGACTGAATGTTCCTTCTAGTGCTACCTTGAATTTCTTCGATGTACAGTCCCTCCAATGGTTCATCTTCCTCATTCACTTCTATTTCCACGTGACGAACTCTTCTTTCTTCCGTGCCACGTTTCGGTTTGAGGCAGCAGCGAGCATAGTGATTTCGCCCATTGCATTTATGACACGTTGCACCAGAGGCCGGACATTTTCCTCTGTCGTGAGACGATGCGCAGAATTTGCATTTGATTATCCTCTGCGGGTTTTCAAACTTTGATTTTTCCGTTTCTACCGGCGCCTGTGTCTTCTTTACAATGTCAATGTTACTCGCTGGAACAGCTGGTGAGCTGAAGATTTTTGTTTGCTCCCTAGATCGTTCCGTGATTCTGCAAAGTTTAATTGCTTTCTCGAGTGTTAAATCCGTCTCTCGCAGCAGTCGCTCTCGTAGCTTGGGATCGTTTGTGCCCACCACAATCTGACCCTTATCAGAGAATCTTTAATTTCTCCAAAATCGCAGTATTCAGCCCTTCTTCTAAGATCCGTGACAAATATGTCGAACGTACGATCTTCTTGGCTGGTCATTCTGAAGACATATCGCTCGTAGGTGGTATTTTTCCGAGGTACGCAATACGTTTCTAGCGCTGTCAAAATGCCTTCAACAGTTCTTGCTGTGATATCTTCGGGAATATCTGGTAGGGTTTTCAGCACTCGTCTTGCTTTGGTACCGAGAATACTTTGGATAGTTGCTATCTGTATGGCGTCGTCCTTTCCGTGAAGGCCACTCGATATCCGATACAATTCCCACGCTTCCTTCCATTCTTTCCACACCTCTGCGAGGTTGAGACTATCGATATCTAATTCCGAGGGAGGTTTAATACGTTCCATGCCGTGGTTCTGAGTCACTAAGCTGATTTTTTAAGAGATCCTGGTACCATGTTATGAGTAAAGATACAGACGTGTGTATTCACCAAGAGTTTATTCTCCCAGTACTTTTACAAGACATGTGATCAAACGGATCACGTGATAACAACAACTCCACAGGATAACCAACTTATCATAACACTGTCTCGGCTGAAATATCGTGTTTTCATGATTATGGCCATGAGAGCTTGCTTTAAGTTTACTTTATTATCTTGAAATTGGAAGAAAACATCGCCAAAAGTGATAGAAGCAAAGAAATATGAATTGACAAAATAACGGCTAGAAAAGTCAAAATTTCACAAGAATGGCAAGTTTGATTTCTTGACCGCTTGTCAATATAAATCCTGTAATCCACTTCAATCCGGCTTGCAATCCTGCATTTTATCTCCAAAATACTGCTTTTGTTTTGCTCTATAGAATCTTTTTATCCAACAAAGTTGTATATTTGGTGGCATTTGACGATATAACATGGAAGTCAGCTGAGCGAAATTTTGCTATTTCGGCGGGACAGTGTCCTTGTAATTCTTACGGTTTTGCAAAGCATACTGTGATTCCGGGTTACACACCCAGCACATACGATTCACTGGATCCTAATGGTATTGTTAATGGTTTGAATTTATAAAACAACAATTCCATTTGCTGGTGCAAATATGCTTAGCAGTTTCAGGGCCGAGATCGGATATTAGCATGTAAAGACACCTATTGGCAGCTGCTATCAGTCCGTTCTTGATCTCACCCCACCCATGCTGAATGTGAACAGGACAGACCACAATGCCGGAAACATATTCCCTAGTCTTAACGGCCCCTATTCGTTTATAATGAGAAGGTGTAGGAGACAAGGCCAAAGTCAATGGTGTGGACACCTTATTCAGCACACTGCCAGAATGATCTAAGACAGCTTACCATGATTACAAAGCAGACGAAGGACTGTGCATGCTCATGTTGTTATCAAGAAGAAGTAGGGATGATGCCTGTCTGATTTAGAATAACTGGCTGTGGGCAAAGTACTCGAATTAAACATCGCTAAAAGTGTTTCATTATCAAGAGATCGGAAACGTAATATATTCATGTATAATTGTAATGCGAGATATCTATGTAACGATGAAACGGTTGTATTTAAAACAAATCACCAAATTCAAACCTGTTTAAGATTCTTCTAGCTCGTAACAATTACGATTCTTAGGCATATTGCAGTCCCAATGAAATATAAGTAAAATAAGAAATGTATAATGACGGTCAATATGTAGACCTTTATTGACAGGCGATCGAAATCGAATTTGAATTTTATGAACTGCAATCCACTTCAATCCTTGCAATCCTGCACTTTATCTCCAAACTACTGCTTTTGTTTTGCTCTATAGAATCTTTTTATCCAACTAAGTTGTATATTTGTTGGAATTTGGCGATATATATATCAACCTAAGCGAAATTTTCCTATTTCGACGGGACAGTGTCTCTTAAAAAAAGTTGCAAAATCGTGTAAATTTAGCGCCGCAAAAAATGTCTATTCCATGAACGTACTTCAGTGATTGCATTTGATGTTGTGAAAATTCCAAGCTATTCCATGTAATAAGGTTTATAAAAATGTCCCGGGTAGCAAAGATGCATTAACACAGCTGGATTTTCCAGTGTTACCAGTTCGTTTCAAACGTCTAAAAAGGAAATTTAAAAGAGTAACTTACGCGTAAAGCATCCTCTGATCCAAGGGCACTGCAGTTTATAGTGGGGAGAGAGGAGAGAAGAAAAGCCCTCGCCCCACTAACTGCCCCTGATTCTCCGAGGACAGAACTAGCCTTGATATGCCTTGAGTTTCTCGACTTGTTGTATTAATCGCGTCAAATTTGATCAGGATATAATAAACTGTCACGTACGAGCAAGTCAAATATATGATTATCTGCTATGCACAGCGTGACAGGCGTAACAAAAAAAAACTGTGACGGGTGACCGATGACCTTTGTTTCAATTCTCGGAAATCTTGTCGGTTTCTTAGAAAGGAAAACAATATATATATGTTTGTGTTTCGTTATTCCTGTGATCATTGTTCTTGTATTGTCGGTCGAAGAAGGTTAATGCTTGATCGAGTTCTGGATAGTTTTGCCTTTGCTAAGTGAAAAGCCGAAGTCTAAGGGAAGCTGGTCGAAAGAAAATCAGTGCCTCTTTCAGGTAAATTTTACATGTAAATGCCGTTGATAAGAAGAATCCGTCTGGACATATTTAATATTTTGTCTTCATTGGGTGGATTTTATTCATTTTAGATGTATGGTGGTCGGATTCATCGATATGCGATGTTATAAAACTGTGAACAACGTTGAAGAGTGTTTTTACACGGCTTTGAACGTTTTCTCTGTCTCTGACTGTCTGTAAATTCGGTCTTGACCGCCTGAGCTGGTGGATGAGATTCTGATCTTAAGTGAATGGTAATAAATTAATATAACAAAATCTAATTTTTTTCGAAATAAAAAGCAAACTAATGTTTCACTTTCTTATTTAGTAGTATAGTTTATGTTTATAATTTTAAAACTTAAAGGGATTTTTTATTGTCTGAGGCAAGTCTACGTACAGCTAGTAAGCTACATGTAGTATAAATGATATTTTAGTGAAATAAAATATAAAATTTGTACATCTTCCCAGTTTTCGCAGCGAGTACAGCTGTACATAAAGAAGTTTGAAATAATTTATAATTCAGTGACAAAGTACGCTCTCGATTACCTCGTGCTATCGATCTGCTTGCATGACCCAAACATGCTTTGTTATTATGTAAACACCTGTTCATTTCATATCACATGTGTATCACATGATCCTAGCAAGATTGGCCAAAAGTTGCACATATTTATAAAATTAATTTTAAAAAAATTAAAATCAATTTGTCGTGTAGCGTTAACTTTTGTATTTCTACTTAACGTTTTTAACAAACCTTGTGTCATTAAAAATTATTTCTCAAGTAAAAATACTCAACCATATTATGCAAATTTTTCCTGCATGATTTAATTTTTTTTATATAACAATCATATTTTTTTCTTAGGTGCATGGTTAGTTTAAGAATAATATATTTAGGCATGTCATTATAATTTTGTATAATAAAATGCAGTATTGCCATCTCAAAATCGCAAATACTTTTGAATAATATCGTCTCAAATGACATGACACCCATCAGAAAAGTCATTGGACCACAATAGGAAAAAGGAAAATGGGATTGAATAAAATATTAAAATTTATAAGTCGGGATCTTGGCTGGGATCCCGGGTGAGACCAGAGGTGGGATTTTGGAACAGGATTCCGGGTAAGATGATTATTCCGGACAACATCTTGGGTGGGATCATGCAGGAATATTGGGAAATTTGTCATTAAGGTTGATCTAAGGTGGGATCCTGGGTGGATCCCTGGTGGGACCTGTAGTAATATGCTTAAATGATTACAGCCATGAGACATTTCCAAAGGAACTTGCAAGTTTCCAACCTGCAGATGGAATCTATTGGATCAAAAAGACAAATGGATTAATATAATATGTAGTTTATTTTGTTAACTGTATGTAGACTTACAATAAAGTTCTAATAGTCCTGACATTATTGAACAACATCTTAACATGTTATATTTCAGAAAAATCACAGAGAATTAAAATTATGAAAAATTACCAAAATAAAATTGTTGAAGTTTTTCCAGTTCCTCCTCATGCAGTCACTCAAAATATGTGGCCAGATGAGCTGAAAAAGAAAAGTAATATATAGTAGTTATAAGATTGCAAAAATAATTAAAATCATTTATTACAGTAAAAAAACTGTTAAAAATATGGTTGAGGTTAAAACTGAAAGTTGAATACCATCTGCATTATGATTCCTAAAACAGTTTATTAGTCCAAAGTAACAAAAAACCAACAAACAATCAGAGCAAAGAATGAATTGCAATCTCATGCAGGGGCGTAGCTACTTGTACGCACGTACGCACGTTCGTACCTGAAAACGTGAAAAAAAAAAGATTTTTTGGGACTTGAGGGTAGGGGGAGGAGGTAGGTGGAGTGTTTGAAAACAGTGATCGTGCGTACCTCAGAAAAATTCCAGGCTACGCCCCTGTCACGTTGAGAACAGCTTACACTGAATTACACAAGAGGATATCCTTGAGTACCTTTTTTACATTTAGACCAGAAATGTTGGATGTGGCCCGCAGGGTCTTTAAGGGTCCCTCGGGATATTCAGAAGATTGAAGGCTAGGGATTTGTGGACACCCTTAGCCTGCTCTTCATCTGCCCTTCTGATGTCATCTGCAGATGCCAGTTCTCCAAGCTCCTGTACCGAATATAGCATTTGAAATAAAATATCAATCAGAGACTAATTAGAAGCATAATGGTACAAGACACAGATAAATGTCAAGGAATAAGATTTTTTCAGACACCGTCATATTACAATGAGGTCAGTGACATCTTGTAAGTTATAATTCATGAGCTTCTATTTAGTAGTAACGTCACCTTTCAAGGATTTTTCTTGTTATAAATGTCTCCTAAAACAGGAGATGTAGAAGGCCTGATCGTATACGTTCAAAAGTGCTTCGATTAAAACCTGCGATCAAGCTCTATCTTCGTTTTACCTCGTAACATTCCCGCTGGAAATGCGAGAGTAATATTACAAGCGCTGGTAAAGTTTGGCCATGGGAATTAACAGCATCACAGTGGAAGTGCTTGTGTTTATATATATTATTTTTTTGTATTCAGGATGGCTGAAGGAGGGCAGGATTACCTCTCTGATAACGATTCTGATGTTTCCCTCAGTGTTGAGTCGGATACTGGCGAAGTTTCAGATGACGGTAAGCAACGGCCGTTTAATAACTTACTTATTCAGTTAAAAAAAACACGATGTTTTGAATTGCATTCATCCATAATGGAGTGTGAATAAGTCTATTTCTTTTCAGCCTTGTTGCTGCAATGTACTAATCAAACCTTAAGACTGCCAGTGTAGCTACAATTGTTGTTATCACTATCTTCAACCCCCTACCCCGTTTAACGATCTACGGTCCTAAAATAAAACAAGTGAATAAGAAGCAAAGGACCGTGAACAAGAATGCTGCCGGTATACATGTACGTAGGATCTGTAACAGATCTTAGATCTTTTCAGATCCGAAATGCTGTTTATTTACTTTTTACATGGTATTGGCCATGTTCGCTGAGGAATGGTTCTGTCTATCCTCACTTCATTTATCGTGACAACGACATGATATTTCAAATTCTTTGCCCATTACTCATGGTCACGCGCCGCTGTGACGTAAGTCAATTGGTAAACATTTGAATTCGAGCTCTCATCTGGTTGCCATCACCACGTGCGATTTGGTAGAGAACTGGCGTTCGCGCTAGTTCTTCCATCTTTTTTCTGCTACACCCATGCTGACGAGACCCAACCAGGTCGAAACAGCTGTCCATGGTTGCATTTTGGCTTTCAGTTTGGGCTCTATCATGTCGTTGTCGCGTTAAATATTCTACATAGTATCAGCCTTGCTCTATACTTTAATAGTAACGTGCAGGTTTGCAGGAACGATGGCTGAATGAAAGGAGTAACTCTTCTCCATGTCGGATGTCTTCTTATCTTGTTTAAAATATTAAAATATAAATTGCTTCTTTTCTTATGGTACATTAAAAAATATGACAAATGTTTCTTACGCATGCGCATGACATACATTTTCCGTAATTTGGTCGTAATTTGGTCGCGATCGAATTACATTTCACACGAAATTTGCATGAAACAAAGTGTATTTGCGACAACACTTTGAAGAAACTGTGAAGCCTGGAAAAAACTAATACATGGCAAAATCAAAGCAGTTATTTAAGGAACTAGCTTTATAGAAAAATTTCATTTCGATTTGGTCTTGAAATCACGGAGTTTTTTTTTTCATGATGCGTCACGCAATATTTATTTTTTAAATATTTCACCAATTTATAGCACTCATTACCACAGTTTTGACATTATAAAAGCAGAATCTCTTGAATCCGATTACATATTTTTTTCATTACCTGTAAATTTAGGGCTTCCAAACATTTATTGGAAACTGGGCAGGAGAAGGGGTCTCTGGGCTTGGATCCAGGCGGGAGGGGGGTCTAGCGGGCCAGGAAATCCGAGCGGGGGGAGGGGTCAAACAATCTTGCCATCCGTAGGGGGGGGGGGGGGTGGATTCTTTCTGGAATATCCCAATGTTATAGAAATAATTCACGGTTAACGTTTGGGAAGTATTACACTGGTGTGGGTTTGATCGGGAATCAATATATGAAATATTCAAAGCGAGTACAGAAAAATTGGTAGATTCAATCAACATGTCTTGAGTGATGGCGCAATGAGTGTCACTCAAAATTCGTTGAGGGGGGAGGGGTGCGTGACCCGTTTAAAATAAAGCATAAAACTTTCCTATGCAAGCGCATGAGTATAGGCTACTGGTAGCCTCTTGTTTCACTAAAAATTCAAATTTATCAGAAAAATGCGCAAATTGCAAATATTGTTTGCTAGGGTTGCAAAATAACATACAATTAAACATGTTCATGCTTTTGGTAGCATTTTATATGTTTTTTCACTGAAAAAAGGTGAAAAACACGCATTTATATTCAAAAATGGCTTGACCTCATGTTACTTATGACGTCATATCTCATTACCATAGCAACCGGATGTCGCCAAACTTTAACAAAATGTGTCTCAAGGATAAATGAACAGCTGCTGTATACGGCATGTGCTAATCGTAAATGGTCTTGAAAATATCCGAGGGTTTGCGTTGCTTGATTCGTTGGGGCGGGTGCCCCTGAATTCTTCAAGTTCTCAGGGTCCAAACATTTCTACAATTGTATAATATAGATCGGTTTTCTCGAGCTTGCAGTTAGTGGGGCAAAGTTAAAAAGGAAGCAGTACAGTCGACACAATAAAAGACGATCAGGATTCTCGACACCTCTCACCTGGTCATCTAGCCAAGCGACTACAGCTCGATTAGAGCATTTCGTTTGAGGAAAACACTGATAAATTACTTTTTTGCTATATAGATGAATTGGAGGATAATCCTCAATTTGAAGATGATGAAGGAAATTCCGATGATGAGGATGCAATTTTACAGGAAATGGTTCCAGAATCATCCGAAGGCAGTAAGTGGATCGATTTACAACCCCATACAGTGTTAATACTTTACCAAAAGCCATTATCATGGTCAGAAAGGTGTGGAGCACTTAACATTTCCTAATTTAATTTTTAGGCGCTTTTGTTTATCTCAGCAATCCCATCCCCCAGTCGGTGTTGAACATTTAGAAATGCCGCATAGTGGTTGTTGTTAATGTTATTCTTCAACATGGTAGGTGAGAACACGTTAGATTATCTCTATAACAGTTTCTACTATAAAGAACTGTTGCAAAGGTTTTGGCTATGATTGCTGTTATACCTCGTATTATTTTTTTTAGCTGTAGAGACCGAGGAAGCAGCGAAAACTAACGACCAAACAGACGATAAGCCTCAGAAACCACCGTTTAATTTTCTCAAGTTCATGAAATTCATCAATGAATACTTCTACGGACGCAAAGTAACTCCACAGTAAGTACAAAGTGTATTGTCCTTACTTGAGTGTAGTACAAACACCAAAACCAATCACAACAGGCACTGACAATCCAATAAACCAACCAATCTTTTCGACCGAAAGCTTTTCAGAACTGACTTAGTCATCTTAAAAATTCGTTATAAAGTATATTAAAACTAGAGTTTTTTTAAGCAAAATGTCGTCTCAAAATTTTCGGAGGGATAAAAAGTGACAATTTGGATTCGAAATAAGGTCAGCATTACATTAGGATAATTTTTTCAGAAAGGCCATAAAGCAGCGAGTAAATTTGGGGGATCAGATTCCTTTCCCAAACATTTTCTGCTTCTGAAAAATTCAGCTAAAAGAACCGAAAAGCTAAAGTTGTATTAGCTTTACATAGTTTCCTTTAAGGCACTAAAACGATATTTGGAAAAACAGTACAGCACCATTCCAAGTGTTTTCCGAAACATTCCTCGTTTGGTGTTCATGATTTTATTAACATGATGACAGAAAGCGTACTCTAGGTGTTTTATTTTCCCTTGGCTACGCCTCGGAGTTTTCACAACTGCCGCCCGCAACCAGCAATTATATTTGTGTATCCTCTGAAGCATAGCAAAAATTCTGAACTAAAACTTTGTTTCGTCATTTTTAGGTTTGTAAACATCATGACGGACTTTGTGGACGCGGAGATTTTTTTAATCGATGGTGACTCTTTGCTTCTTGAACTTATGGGAGAGAGGAGCCTGGACTGGAATCATGGCGGACAGTTTCTTCACCTGACATATCTACTGGAACGATTTCTGCAATACTTTACAGATAAAGGTTAGTCCTGTCAGTACATAATATCTTTAAAAGAAAGATGTCTGGCTATGTTATGGTAATCATACGTTTTCGAGTTAAATTTGTGATTTCAGTTGCACAAGTAAGTTTTTCAAAATGCCCAAATTGCACGAACCGCTTCGGCTAGAAACGCAAAGATTCGTTTGCACATGAAATTCTGAAAGACCATTTTAATGAGATTTACAAGACGTTTTTATAAAGGATTTAAATATTTGTTATTTACATTGGTGTTACACTTTTTGCACTGGTGTTCCACTTGAACTGCATTGCTCTTAGCCAATCAGAACTGAGTGCAATTATTTTAATTGACATGTCTTTAAAGTCAAGTGAACGTCAACCGAGTTCTTGTGATGATGTATTCTTCGGTCGTTGCTATGGATACGTAGAAGGCACAATTCTTCCGCAGACTCTGCATGGGAAGGAGGCCCGGAAAGAGAGACCCTGTTTTCTTTAGTCCCTATTTTCCTGATGGATAACTGCTATGTTGTTAAAGTTATCAAAAGTCTTTTCTCACTATCACAGCTGTCTTCAGCTTGTTTTAAAAAACTTACTTCCTACTAGGAGGTATTGTCTACGTTGCAGCTTCCGAATTGGCTTTCGGTGTTTCTAGTGTCAGGGATACGTAAAAATCTTTGTGAAGCCGTTTTAGACGAGTTTAATTTAATACGTGACATTTAGTTGTGTGCATTTATTAAATAAAACTAGAATATGGCCCTCCTGAAGGTTGTTCGGCTGAGGTGAGATTTCCCTCGCGGTCATTTTCGCACTTGTGCACATGATAATTCCCTTCCATCTGGAAGAAAAATAGGGATTGCTCTGCTTGGAATAGTATTTTACACCATATTTATCTAACCGGGTATTTCAAAATTAGGTGGCGTTTTCCACATCGTCTTCTTTAAAGACATGGAGATTATCTGGGCCAGTCAGCCATCCATGCTGTTAGCTCGCCAAGCCCTTATTCTACACCTACAAAACAACACAAGTTTCACCGTTGTCACTTCAATCGACAATTTCTGGGGAAAGCATTGGAGAGATTATGTTGATGACAAAATCCCCGCATTTCTGCTGCTAACAGACGCAGAAAACATTCCGTGGGAAACTACTCCAGTGAAACAGCGAGAATTGGAGTTTTTCTTTAGAAGTCTTTTGTGTCATAGTCTTGGGCAGGGGTTGAATTGTGTGTTTATTTCCTGTATTGAGATGACTGCAACGAAAGTGATGGGATTCTACACGGAGTCTTTCGCAGAGCATAAAGGATTTTTCAGAAGGGTAAGTGACACACATTTTCTCCTGAACAACTATTATTCGCTTCACCAAAACGCTTACAGGAGTTCACAATCCATTGCCAGCTGACTAATGGAGTTCAAAGCCAACTATTTCCAAGTAGAAGCTGCTCAAGCAATCAATTAATGAATCAATGCATGAAAGCCGGACAGCGAGGCTGTCATGGCTTCAATCAGAGAAGCTACTTGTTGTGGCGTAAGGATTATCGACATGGAGCCATATGAGTAATTATCAGAAGTCCAAGAGGACTACTGGAGTTATGGATTCTATCTATATCGATTCCCAAAGAATGGCACGAGTACTTCAAAAGTACTCGTACGAGAGATCTGAGATCCTTCGTGTTGCTTACCAACCTTCCTGCCAAAAACGAAAAGCGGGATAAACCCATTTTTGGAAGCGGAATTCCAGCCGTCCACGGTACTGGTATATTAAATTTGACCTCAGGACTATCGTTTTATTTTGCTAGTTTAAGGTGCTGGTATGGAGAACTTGGAACATTCTGATAAATTCGTGCAAGGAGGCGTCTTTGGAGGAACATGGGGCTTCAGGACAGGTGTGAATTACTGACTAATGACCCACTAACCGTGGTGATTCAACTTAACTACCCCGTTCCAATAAGCGCCCCCTTCGAGTGTCGTTTTGTTAATATTTAAGCGCCCCTTTCTTTCTTTCTTGACCGCCTGTCACGAAATCTAATTAGTTGAACTGTAATCCACTTCCATCCTTGCAATCCAGCACTTTTTCTCCAAACTACTACGTCTGTTTTTAACCCGTGAATGAGCGCATGCGTAATGAACGGGTTATCGGTAACGGTGGCTTAAATTCACTCACTCACTCCTTCCTTCTGTAAGCTGTAAACTTAGCGACGTAATGCTTTGTTACGAGTGCGTTTCGTAACAAGAACAGCGTGAATCAAGCGATAACAATAACTAATTTGCTGTAAACGAATATAAACAACAATAAACTTAAAGATGTATCGCATTTGGAGTCTTTAATGTAACATTAAAATCGATCTAAAAGGATTTTTCAACCGAGACACGCGTTTTGATGCGTATCTACCTTGAAATAATAAAATTTAGTCCCTGGTAAGTATGTGTTCCTCGGTGGTCGAGTGGTTTAGTGTTGGCAATAGGAGTTGGGAGGCGCGAGTTCAAGCCCAGCTCAGGACCTTTTTCTTTTTCAGTGTGAATACATAAGCTTACCGCGATATTGCGTTACGCGTTGGTATTTTTTATTCACGAGTAGACTTTGATTCTCTATACAAAATAAGTGGTATGTAAGTGGTATTTGGCGAAATAATATGGAAATTAACCCAACAACCTCGGAAAGGATACTGTTCAGAGGCTATGTATAATCTGATGGATAACTTTGTTGTTTTGTTTTTAGATTAACTTAAAAGGAAAAGTGGAAACTGCTCTTCAATCTCCGCCACAAAGGGGCTGCCGTGAGCTGGCTACACTTCTCGCTTGTGAAATGATCCTATGTAAATTGCTCAACGACCCTAACGTCAGCAAGGTAACGTGAATTGTAATCGATTGGGTTCAATGTCGAACACTGTCGGTCTTAAATGATTAAAACGATAGCAAATAATATGAAGGAAAGATCACACAAATTCTTGTTTTTTTTACTTATAAATACTTCTGTACATTTGGGTTTCAAAATTGAAAAACAAAACGGGTGCAAGACATCTTCAAACAGAAATAGCATAAGGGAAGATACAAGCCAAATGCTCTGAAACGGATGATCATTTTTATTTTATTTTGTGTGACAGGAAACAGTGAAAGCTACAGGAGACAGAATCAAGCTTTTCCTGCTTCACTCGGTACTACTTAAGAGACTGCCTCTGAGGTACAGAGCGCATACCATAAAAGCTGACCACTTGTTGAATCGATTCTGCAAAGCAAAGGATGGTCAAGTTTACCCCTTCGACGAGGTCAGTGCGAACAAAATTTCAAGGTCGAGTCTATGCTAGTTACGGATACAAGCTGGATCTAATGTTTCAACAGTTTAATTATATTTGGGAGGGGGCTAATCTGTAACCTAGTTATGGGGGTGTGAATTGCAACACATAATTATGTGTTATATATATCCAATGCGATAGTCCCAATGCCAATAGCCCCGAAAAATATTTTCTACCTAAGGCACGAACATTAGTTACTCTGTACCTATCTCATGTTAAGCTCTTAAATCTTAAAATCGCTCGAAATGTCAGCATTCCCTTTACAGTGACCAATTCACCTTTGTAAGTAGCTCAGTTGCGATACAATCAAAATTTCGTCCTTCATTTCCTCATCCAACCACCACAATTTCTTTAGAAACCAAATGTTTTTTATGATGACATGAAACTACTACCAACAGGAATTCACTCGTGAATATGCGAAGCGTTGAACGATTTATAGCAGACGGGGACAAATATGCAAATTTTCACTCCTTCCCTCCTTCCATCTATCGGCTGTAAACTGAAGGAGAGTTAAACAGTTCAATAGGTAATTAGCAATTGCATGGATAAGTAGGGATGTTTTAACCTCCTTTTTAACTCGTGAATACGTGAAGGGTTGAACGAGTTATAGCAGACGGGGACAAATATGCAAATTTTCACTCCTTCCTTCCTTCGTTAATTCCATCCATCGGCCGTAAACGTTTCTTGGTAAATTCCCCTGACCATTACATAAGGCTTGTGCAAATGTTCTGCCCGTTCCAAATGCGAAAGGTAATGGTCACCTGCCTTACCCATGGAGACGGCGTTAGAGGAAGGGGAGGGCGAAGTTGGACGCAGAGGGTGGGGGGGGGGGGGTTTGTATGCCAGTGAAGTAAAATGCGTAGGAAAGGGGAGGGTCCGAAGGTTGTTTCGTGTTCGCAAGTTTGCTCGTAGGAGCCTTTAATTAAAAAAATACAATTTACAGTCGCTTTCTGCATGCATGGCTGGCACAACAACACACCAGGTTGTTTGAAATCTAACTCAACGATTTATGATCTCTATAAAGACATTTTTCTACTTTTCGTTTCACTAACAGATACAAAGATGTTTGTGGGAGATTTTAAAGATGATACAGGATGAGTATCCCACCATGATGGCTACCGGCCATTCACTAGACATGACTTCAATGGCTGATCTGATGGACGGTCGACTTGTCCATACTCTCTTCTGCCTGGCCTTGTCATTAGAAGGGACAGAAGGTTTCAAATAATAGAGTCATCGTTACTTATTTTAATTCTTCAAGTTCTTTCTCATCCCTGCCTACCTCCTTTACTTAATTTATTAATTTGTAATTAATCGCAGCCCTTAGTTTGCCGGAAGATGTTATGACAGAGGTAGAAAACGCATGGGGTAAAGTTGTTGCTGCTGTGAATACCACCCAACATTCTGATGTTTTGGCAGCTCAAATATGTCCTTCCTTCTTAGCTGAGATTGCGACAGGTTTTTCTAGAATTGAAGGTGAGAGGTTTTATTTTATGAGGTAAAGCATTCCATCGTATAACTAATACTCAGCCTTGCTGATCCCGCGTTTATTTGAACCCGATGTGCCAAGGTATTTTTTCGTCTATTTTTCCAAGCCTACAAATAATTTTTTCTCTAAGCAAGTCATTTGTCAGTCCGCGTGGTTTATCTTTATACTGAAAAGTGCCTGGTGTTCACAGCTAACATGGAATTAAGCTTTCCATGTTTCACGGAGGGAAAACAATTTCTATCTGAATTTAATTGTAGCAGAACTATCCAGTCTGTCTGTCAGGCCAGGATAAACTTTCACTAGTCCGATGAGGGACTGTTACTTGCAGCCTTGTTTTTCGAATCTATTTTTCGCCATAACTACGTTCACTGAAGTAAGACACAAATGTCTCGATGAAATGAGAAAATCTATGTCGACGACTCCATCACCAATCCCTAAACTTAAATGACGGACACAATTAGATGATGAAGAATGTTGTACTCAGTAGAGTGGATGCGAATACAGGTCGAACCCGAAATAAACACCGGCATCTGAAATGAAACGCAACGAGGGGGACGTTTATTCGAGGTCAGGAGTCTAATTGAGAAACTACTGTTAAATATAAATCAAGAGAAAGCTGAGATTCTGCGCATATCTTTCCTTTAGTTGTTTATCCTAGTTATAATAGTAATCTCGTAACATAAAAATTGATGAAGATTCCCTGTATCGTAATCAGAAAGCAGATGAGCTCTTGGGTGAGTGAGTTAAAAATGGTAAATATTACAATTCTTGGAGGAATAGTTATAGCTTCTGCTATTTCTGCCCTCTATTCCTTGTTATCACATCTTGAAAAAGGCCTATAGTATCAATATAGTAAGCTCCGCTAGATTAGGAAGGACACTTTTGATGATGATGATGATGATGATGATGATGACGACGATAATATGTATTGCCAAGAGAAAATAATTGGACAATTATAATCTCTTGGTATTGCAGTATACTCATACTTCGTTATTGTTATCAAAAGAGACGATTTTTAAAGTTTTGTACTATGTGATCTGTTTTTAGAAGGAAGTTTCGAATCAGAGACTTGCGTGATACTTAGACAGCTCCTTGATGTAGAAAATGATCTTGTGAATGAGTACGCTGGGGACATTCGGTCAAAAATTAACGCCTTGGCTGGGTAAGTGTAATCGGTGTTGACGTTCTGTCGACTAATTATTAGATGAATAGTTTTGCAAATTTAAACCCTGGCTCGCACCATGGCGGTGTTTAGGAGGATTTTTTGTATTTTGTTTTCTTTCAGAGACGAAAGAGAAGACATAGTGTTCAACGAGGGCCGTGCATTTGATGAACTCTACCATTGGCATTCACTGAGACCACTTTCGGATGATTATGACAGAACTAAAAACGACATAAAAGGCAAGTATCGATTCTTTCCTTTTTAACTCGTGGATACGCGAAGTGTTGACCGAGTTATGACAGTGGAGTACAATTTCACTCGATCGCTCTGTCGGCTGTTAACATTGAGCCCGTGATATATTCCATTCCTTATTTTCTTATCAATTGTTATCAGTCATTTATTTTATAGTGAGCTTCTGTAACTGTTTAGTGCGCAGCAACCCGCCACGATTAACTCTAGTTATTTGCGGGTTGCTACTATATTTTGTTTTATTATTTGAAAAATAAATCGTTGTTGTTGTTGTTGTTGTTGTTGTTGTTATGGTCACCTGCCTTACCCATGGGGACGGCGTTGGAGGGAGGGGAAGGTAGGGAGTTAGACGCATGAGGGTCTCGGTGGAGCAAAACGACTACGAGAGGGCATTGACTCTGCGATAATGTAATGATGACCTGCCTTATCCATGGGGACGGTGTTGGAGGGAGGGAAGTGGGGGGGGGGGGGAAGTTGGGGGTAGGGGGTGGGGGTTAGTAAAGCAAAAACCGTCTAGGAGAGGGGAGTGTCCGATCGTTTCGTATTCATGAGTTGGCTCATGGATAGATGCCGGCAAGCGAGGAGGTACTTTGAAAAGAGGTTTTTTGAAAATACTTTCTAGGGGCTTATGATCCGAAAGCACTTCAATTTCTGCCCCATATGTGTACATATTAAATCTCTCACACCCAAAAACAATCGCTAATAATTCTTTTTCAATTTGGGCGTAATTGATTTCTGAATTTGTCATAGCACGTGAGGCATATGCGACTGGTTGTCCTTGTTGCATCAAACATGCCCCTAAGCCACTTTTACTAGCATCAACTTGAAGCGTGGTTGGTAAGCTTGTGTCATAGAATCGTAGAACTGGTGCACTACTCAGAACTGATTTGAGTTTTGTAAGTGCAGTATCGTGCTCTGGAAACCAAGCCCAAGGTACATCACACTTAAGCAAGGATCGTAATGGGGCAGTTAATTCAGACATGTTTGGGATATACTTGCTAAGATAATTGATCATGCCCAATAACCTTTGGAGGCCTTGTTTGCTTGCCGGGGTGGGCATTTTGTGAATAGCAGAAATTTTCTCTGGGTCAGGTGAAAATCCCAATTCACTAACCACTTGGCTAACACGAAATTGGATTTTGTCACGATTAAACTTGATATTTCACTCTCGTGCTCTAGTCAAAACCTTGCGAAGGATCAAATCATGTTCTTGTTCATTTTTACCTCCAATGATAATATCATCGAAAACTGGTAATGCACCTGTGATATCACCAAAATGTTTCTCAACCATTTTTTGGGCCACTTCGCTTGCACATGAAATACCAAATGGCATTCTCTTAAATCGAAATTGACCAAAAGGCGAATTAAACGTGCATAGAAATGATGATTCTTCTGTGAGCTTTTGGTGCCAGTAACAATTTGACATGTCAACGACTGAGAAAACCTTACAACCGTTTGGCGTGTTTGAAATTGTTTCAAAGCTTGGAGGTTTGAAATCCTCCCTTTCAATAGCTTCATTGAGATCTGGCGGGTCTAGGCACAATCTCAGAGTATTGTTTGTTTTTTCAACAGTCACTAAATTGTTGACCCAGTTAACCGGTTCTTCTACCTTGGCAATAATATCCTTTTTTTCAAGATCATTAAGAGTTCCTTGGAGCTTATCCATTAATCGTAGGGGAATATTCCTTTGTGGTTGAATGGTAGGGTGACTATTAGCCTTCAACTTTATATTATATTCGCCCTCAACACATCCTAAACCTACAAAAACATCCTGAAATTCATCCAAAAGGTTAGGTGTTGGATGAACTTCATCAACACTGAGACCTACTTGCTCCACTTTGTCATTTAAGGCGATAAGCTCTAGCTCTAAGCATGATTCTAAACCCAGGAGAGGTCTCGCATTACCCCGGATGACATAATACTCGAGGGGGTTGAACTCTTAATCCCGTTTACCTTCGTGTCAAGAAAACATTTGCCCACAGTATCTTAACTGGTGCCCCCCAAATGATTTTAGTAACATACTTGTTGGTTCTATTTGAGCATTCAACTCATTTGCTAAACGCATAGACATTATGTTGCACTCGGCACCTGTATCGAGTTTGAAAGTTACGGGAATGTTATTGACTAACAAATCTGACTGAATGTTCCTTCTAGTGCTACCTTGAATTTCTTCGATGTACAGTCCCTCCAATGGTTCATCTTCCTCATTCACTTCTATTTCCACGTGACGAACTCTTCTTTCTTCCGTGCCACGTTTCGGTTTGAGGCAGCAGCGAGCATAGTGATTTCGCCCATTGCATTTATGACACGTTGCACCAGAGGCCGGACATTTTCCTCTGTCGTGAGACGATGCGCAGAATTTGCATTTGATTATCCTCTGCGGGTTTTCAAACTTTGATTTTTCCGTTTCTACCGGCGCCTGTGTCTTCTTTACAATGTCAATGTTACTCGCTGGAACAGCTGGTGAGCTGAAGATTTTTGTTTGCTCCCTAGATCGTTCCGTGATTCTGCAAAGTTTAATTGCTTTCTCGAGTGTTAAATCCGTCTCTCGCAGCAGTCGCTCTCGTAGCTTGGGATCGTTTGTGCCCACCACAATCTGACCCTTATCAGAGAATCTTTAATTTCTCCAAAATCGCAGTATTCAGCCCTTCTTCTAAGATCCGTGACAAATATGTCGAACGTACGATCTTCTTGGCTGGTCATTCTGAAGACATATCGCTCGTAGGTGGTATTTTTCCGAGGTACGCAATACGTTTCTAGCGCTGTCAAAATGCCTTCAACAGTTCTTGCTGTGATATCTTCGGGAATATCTGGTAGGGTTTTCAGCACTCGTCTTGCTTTGGTACCGAGAATACTTTGGATAGTTGCTATCTGTATGGCGTCGTCCTTTCCGTGAAGGCCACTCGATATCCGATACAATTCCCACGCTTCCTTCCATTCTTTCCACACCTCTGCGAGGTTGAGACTATCGATATCTAATTCCGAGGGAGGTTTAATACGTTCCATGCCGTGGTTCTGAGTCACTAAGCTGATTTTTTAAGAGATCCTGGTACCATGTTATGAGTAAAGATACAGACGTGTGTATTCACCAAGAGTTTATTCTCCCAGTACTTTTACAAGACATGTGATCAAACGGATCACGTGATAACAACAACTCCACAGGATAACCAACTTATCATAACACTGTCTCGGCTGAAATATCGTGTTTTCATGATTATGGCCATGAGAGCTTGCTTTAAGTTTACTTTATTATCTTGAAATTGGAAGAAAACATCGCCAAAAGTGATAGAAGCAAAGAAATATGAATTGACAAAATAACGGCTAGAAAAGTCAAAATTTCACAAGAATGGCAAGTTTGATTTCTTGACCGCTTGTCAATATAAATCCTGTAATCCACTTCAATCCGGCTTGCAATCCTGCATTTTATCTCCAAAATACTGCTTTTGTTTTGCTCTATAGAATCTTTTTATCCAACAAAGTTGTATATTTGGTGGCATTTGACGATATAACATGGAAGTCAGCTGAGCGAAATTTTGCTATTTCGGCGGGACAGTGTCCTTGTAATTCTTACGGTTTTGCAAAGCATACTGTGATTCCGGGTTACACACCCAGCACATACGATTCACTGGATCCTAATGGTATTGTTAATGGTTTGAATTTATAAAACAACAATTCCATTTGCTGGTGCAAATATGCTTAGCAGTTTCAGGGCCGAGATCGGATATTAGCATGTAAAGACACCTATTGGCAGCTGCTATCAGTCCGTTCTTGATCTCACCCCACCCATGCTGAATGTGAACAGGACAGACCACAATGCCGGAAACATATTCCCTAGTCTTAACGGCCCCTATTCGTTTATAATGAGAAGGTGTAGGAGACAAGGCCAAAGTCAATGGTGTGGACACCTTATTCAGCACACTGCCAGAATGATCTAAGACAGCTTACCATGATTACAAAGCAGACGAAGGACTGTGCATGCTCATGTTGTTATCAAGAAGAACAGAGTAAGGGATCTTGATGCCTGTCTGATATGTTAATAGAATAACTGGCTGTGGGCAAAGTACTCGAATTAAACATCGCTAAAAGTGTTTCATTATCAAGAGATCGGAAACGTAATATATTCATGTATAATTGTAATGCGAGATATCTATGTAACGATGAAACGGTTGTATTTAAAACAAATCACCAAATTCAAACCTGTTTAAGATTCTTCTAGCTCGTAACAATTACGATTCTTAGGCATATTGCAGTCCCAATGAAATATAAGTAAAATAAGAAATGTATAATGACGGTCAATATGTAGACCTTTATTGACAGGCGATCGAAATCGAATTTGAATTTTATGAACTGCAATCCACTTCAATCCTTGCAATCCTGCACTTTATCTCCAAACTACTGCTTTTGTTTTGCTCTATAGAATCTTTTTATCCAACTAAGTTGTATATTTGTTGGAATTTGGCGATATATATATCAACCTAAGCGAAATTTTCCTATTTCGACGGGACAGTGTCTCTTAAAAAAAGTTGCAAAATCGTGTAAATTTAGCGCCGCAAAAAATGTCTATTCCATGAACGTACTTCAGTGATTGCATTTGATGTTGTGAAAATTCCAAGCTATTCCATGTAATAAGGTTTATAAAAATGTCCCGGGTAGCAAAGATGCATTAACACAGCTGGATTTTCCAGTGTTACCAGTTCGTTTCAAACGTCTAAAAAGGAAATTTAAAAGAGTAACTTACGCGTAAAGCATCCTCTGATCCAAGGGCACTGCAGTTTATAGTGGGGAGAGAGGAGAGAAGAAAAGCCCTCGCCCCACTAACTGCCCCTGATTCTCCGAGGACAGAACTAGCCTTGATATGCCTTGAGTTTCTCGACTTGTTGTATTAATCGCGTCAAATTTGATCAGGATATAATAAACTGTCACGTACGAGCAAGTCAAATATATGATTATCTGCTATGCACAGCGTGACAGGCGTAAAAAAAAAAACTGTGACGGGTGACCGATGACCTTTGTTTCAATTCTCGGAAATCTTGTCGGTTTCTTAGAAAGGAAAACAATATATATATGTTTGTGTTTCGTTATTCCTGTGATCATTGTTCTTGTATTGTCGGTCGAAGAAGGTTAATGCTTGATCGAGTTCTGGATAGTTTTGCCTTTGCTAAGTGAAAAGCCGAAGTCTAAGGGAAGCTGGTCGAAAGAAAATCAGTGCCTCTTTCAGGTAAATTTTACATGTAAATGCCGTTGATAAGAAGAATCCGTCTGGACATATTTAATATTTTGTCTTCATTGGGTGGATTTTATTCATTTTAGATGTATGGTGGTCGGATTCATCGATATGCGATGTTATAAAACTGTGAACAACGTTGAAGAGTGTTTTTACACGGCTTTGAACGTTTTCTCTGTCTCTGACTGTCTGTAAATTCGGTCTTGACCGCCTGAGCTGGTGGATGAGATTCTGATCTTAAGTGAATGGTAATAAATTAATATAACAAAATCTAATTTTTTTCGAAATAAAAAGCAAACTAATGTTTCACTTTCTTATTTAGTAGTATAGTTTATGTTTATAATTTTAAAACTTAAAGGGATTTTTTATTGTCTGAGGCAAGTCTACGTACAGCTAGTAAGCTACATGTAGTATAAATGATATTTTAGTGAAATAAAATATAAAATTTGTACATCTTCCCAGTTTTCGCAGCGAGTACAGCTGTACATAAAGAAGTTTGAAATAATTTATAATTCAGTGACAAAGTACGCTCTCGATTACCTCGTGCTATCGATCTGCTTGCATGACCCAAACATGCTTTGTT
Organism: Cladopsammia gracilis; assembly: GCA_022457155.1. NCBI lineage: Eukaryota > Metazoa > Cnidaria > Anthozoa > Scleractinia > Dendrophylliidae > Cladopsammia > Cladopsammia gracilis. Next base: position 658,242 of record JAJGOT010000008.1, on the reverse strand, counting down.
ATTATGTAAACACCTGTTCATTTCATATCACATGTGTATCACATGATCCTAGCAAGATTGGCCAAAAGTTGCACATATTTATAAAATTAATTTTAAAAAAATTAAAATCAATTTGTCGTGTAGCGTTAACTTTTGTATTTCTACTTAACGTTTTTAACAAACCTTGTGTCATTAAAAATTATTTCTCAAGTAAAAATACTCAACCATATTATGCAAATTTTTCCTGCATGATTTAATTTTTTTTATATAACAATCATATTTTTTTCTTAGGTGCATGGTTAGTTTAAGAATAATATATTTAGGCATGTCATTATAATTTTGTATAATAAAATGCAGTATTGCCATCTCAAAATCGCAAATACTTTTGAATAATATCGTCTCAAATGACATGACACCCATCAGAAAAGTCATTGGACCACAATAGGAAAAAGGAAAATGGGATTGAATAAAATATTAAAATTTATAAGTCGGGATCTTGGCTGGGATCCCGGGTGAGACCAGAGGTGGGATTTTGGAACAGGATTCCGGGTAAGATGATTATTCCGGACAACATCTTGGGTGGGATCATGCAGGAATATTGGGAAATTTGTCATTAAGGTTGATCTAAGGTGGGATCCTGGGTGGATCCCTGGTGGGACCTGTAGTAATATGCTTAAATGATTACAGCCATGAGACATTTCCAAAGGAACTTGCAAGTTTCCAACCTGCAGATGGAATCTATTGGATCAAAAAGACAAATGGATTAATATAATATGTAGTTTATTTTGTTAACTGTATGTAGACTTACAATAAAGTTCTAATAGTCCTGACATTATTGAACAACATCTTAACATGTTATATTTCAGAAAAATCACAGAGAATTAAAATTATGAAAAATTACCAAAATAAAATTGTTGAAGTTTTTCCAGTTCCTCCTCATGCAGTCACTCAAAATATGTGGCCAGATGAGCTGAAAAAGAAAAGTAATATATAGTAGTTATAAGATTGCAAAAATAATTAAAATCATTTATTACAGTAAAAAACTGTTAAAAATATGGTTGAGGTTAAAACTGAAAGTTGAATACCATCTGCATTATGATTCCTAAAACAGTTTATTAGTCCAAAGTAACAAAAAACCAACAAACAATCAGAGCAAAGAATGAATTGCAATCTCATGCAGGGGCGTAGCTACTTGTACGCACGTACGCACGTTCGTACCTGAAAACGTGAAAAAAAAAAGATTTTTTGGGACTTGAGGGTAGGGGGAGGAGGTAGGTGGAGTGTTTGAAAACAGTGATCGTGCGTACCTCAGAAAAATTCCAGGCTACGCCCCTGTCACGTTGAGAACAGCTTACACTGAATTACACAAGAGGATATCCTTGAGTACCTTTTTTACATTTAGACCAGAAATGTTGGATGTGGCCCGCAGGGTCTTTAAGGGTCCCTCGGGATATTCAGAAGATTGAAGGCTAGGGATTTGTGGACACCCTTAGCCTGCTCTTCATCTGCCCTTCTGATGTCATCTGCAGATGCCAGTTCTCCAAGCTCCTGTACCGAATATAGCATTTGAAATAAAATATCAATCAGAGACTAATTAGAAGCATAATGGTACAAGACACAGATAAATGTCAAGGAATAAGATTTTTTCAGACACCGTCATATTACAATGAGGTCAGTGACATCTTGTAAGTTATAATTCATGAGCTTCTATTTAGTAGTAACGTCACCTTTCAAGGATTTTTCTTGTTATAAATGTCTCCTAAAACAGGAGATGTAGAAGGCCTGATCGTATACGTTCAAAAGTGCTTCGATTAAAACCTGCGATCAAGCTCTATCTTCGTTTTACCTCGTAACATTCCCGCTGGAAATGCGAGAGTAATATTACAAGCGCTGGTAAAGTTTGGCCATGGGAATTAACAGCATCACAGTGGAAGTGCTTGTGTTTATATATATTATTTTTTTGTATTCAGGATGGCTGAAGGAGGGCAGGATTACCTCTCTGATAACGATTCTGATGTTTCCCTCAGTGTTGAGTCGGATACTGGCGAAGTTTCAGATGACGGTAAGCAACGGCCGTTTAATAACTTACTTATTCAGTTAAAAAAAACACGATGTTTTGAATTGCATTCATCCATAATGGAGTGTGAATAAGTCTATTTCTTTTCAGCCTTGTTGCTGCAATGTACTAATCAAACCTTAAGACTGCCAGTGTAGCTACAATTGTTGTTATCACTATCTTCAACCCCCTACCCCGTTTAACGATCTACGGTCCTAAAATAAAACAAGTGAATAAGAAGCAAAGGACCGTGAACAAGAATGCTGCCGGTATACATGTACGTAGGATCTGTAACAGATCTTAGATCTTTTCAGATCCGAAATGCTGTTTATTTATTTTTTACATGGTATTGGCCATGTTCGCTGAGGAATGGTTCTGTCTATCCTCACTTCATTTATCGTGACAACGACATGATATTTCAAATTCTTTGCCCATTACTCATGGTCACGCGCCGCTGTGACGTAAGTCAATTGGTAAACATTTGAATTCGAGCTCATCTGGTTGCCATCACCACGTGCGATTTGGTAGAGAACTGGCGTTCGCGCTAGTTCTTCCATCTTTTTTCTGCTACACCCATGCTGACGAGACCCAACCAGGTCGAAACAGCTGTCCATGGTTGCATTTTGGCTTTCAGTTTGGGCTCTATCATGTCGTTGTCGCGTTAAATATTCTACATAGTATCAGCCTTGCTCTATACTTTAATAGTAACGTGCAGGTTTGCAGGCAGGAACGATGGCTGAATGAAAGGAGTAACTCTTCTCCATGTCGGATGTCTTCTATCTTGTTTAAAATATTAAAATATAAATTGCTTCTTTTCTTATGGTACATTAAAAAATATGACAAATGTTTCTTACGCATGCGCATGACATACATTTTCCGTAATTTGGTCGTAATTTGGTCGCGATCGAATTACATTTCACACGAAATTTGCATGAAACAAAGTGTATTTGCGACAACACTTTGAAGAAACTGTGAAGCCTGGAAAAAACTAATACATGGCAAAATCAAAGCAGTTATTTAAGGAACTAGCTTTATAGAAAAATTTCATTTCGATTTGGTCTTGAAATCACGGAGTTTTTTTTTTCATGATGCGTCACGCAATATTTATTTTTTAAATATTTCACCAATTTATAGCACTCATTACCACAGTTTTGACATTATAAAAGCAGAATCTCTTGAATCCGATTACATATTTTTTTCATTACCTGTAAATTTAGGGCTTCCAAACATTTATTGGAAACTGGGCAGGAGAAGGGGTCTCTGGGCTTGGATCCAGGCGGGAGGGGGTCTAGCGGGCCAGGAAATCCGAGCGGGGGGAGGGGTCAAACAATCTTGCCATCCGTAGGTGGGGGGGGGGGTGGATTCTTTCTGGAATATCCCAATGTTATAGAAATAATTCACGGTTAACGTTTGGGAAGTATTACACTGGTGTGGGTTTGATCGGGAATCAATATATGAAATATTCAAAGCGAGTACAGAAAAATTGGTAGATTCAATCAACATGTCTTGAGTGATGGCGCAATGAGTGTCACTCAAAATTCGTTGAGGGGGGAGGGGTGCGTGACCCGTTTAAAATAAAGCATAAAACTTTCCTATGCAAGCGCATGAGTATAGGCTACTGGTAGCCTCTTGTTTCACTAAAAATTCAAATTTATCAGAAAAATGCGCAAATTGCAAATATTGTTTGCTAGGGTTGCAAAATAACATACAATTAAACATGTTCATGCTTTTGGTAGCATTTTATATGTTTTTTCACTGAAAAAAGGTGAAAAACACGCATTTATATCAAAAATGGCTTGACCTCATGTTACTTATGACGTCATATCTCATTACCATAGCAACCGGATGTCGCCAAACTTTAACAAAATGTGTCTCAAGGATAAATGAACAGCTGCTGTATACGGCATGTGCTAATCGTAAATGGTCTTGAAAATATCCGAGGGTTTGCGTTGCTTGATTCGTTGGGGCGGGTGCCCCTGAATTCTTCAAGTTCTCAGGGTCCAAACATTTCTACAATTGTATAATATAGATCGGTTTTCTCGAGCTTGCAGTTAGTGGGGCAAAGTTAAAAAGGAAGCAGTACAGTCGACACAATAAAAGACGATCAGGATTCTCGACACCTCTCACCTGGTCATCTAGCCAAGCGACTACAGCTCGATTAGAGCATTTCGTTTGAGGAAAACACTGATAAATTACTTTTTTGCTATATAGATGAATTGGAGGATAATCCTCAATTTGAAGATGATGAAGGAAATTCCGATGATGAGGATGCAATTTTACAGGAAATGGTTCCAGAATCATCCGAAGGCAGTAAGTGGATCGATTTACAACCCCATACAGTGTTAATACTTTACCAAAAGCCATTATCATGGTCAGAAAGGTGTGGAGCACTTAACATTTCCTAATTTAATTTTTAGGCGCTTTTGTTTATCTCAGCAATCCCATCCCCCAGTCGGTGTTGAACATTTAGAAATGCCGCATAGTGGTTGTTGTTAATGTTATTCTTCAACATGGTAGGTGAGAACACGTTAGATTATCTCTATAACAGTTTTCTACTATAAAGAACTGTTGCAAAGGTTTTGGCTATGATTGCTGTTATACCTCGTATTATTTTTTTTAGCTGTAGAGACCGAGGAAGCAGCGAAAACTAACGACCAAACAGACGATAAGCCTCAGAAACCACCGTTTAATTTTCTCAAGTTCATGAAATTCATCAATGAATACTTCTACGGACGCAAAGTAACTCCACAGTAAGTACAAAGTGTATTGTCCTTACTTGAGTGTAGTACAAACACCAAAACCAATCACAACAGGCACTGACAATCCAATAAACCAACCAATCTTTTCGACCGAAAGCTTTTCAGAACTGACTTAGTCATCTTAAAAATTCGTTATAAAGTATATTAAAACTAGAGTTTTTTTAAGCAAAATGTCGTCTCAAAATTTTCGGAGGGATAAAAAGTGACAATTTGGATTCGAAATAAGGTCAGCATTACATTAGGATAATTTTTTCAGAAAGGCCATAAAGCAGCGAGTAAATTTGGGGGATCAGATTCCTTTCCCAAACATTTTCTGCTTCTGAAAAATTCAGCTAAAAGAACCGAAAAGCTAAAGTTGTATTAGCTTTACATAGTTTCCTTTAAGGCACTAAAACGATATTTGGAAAAACAGTACAGCACCATTCCAAGTGTTTTCCGAAACATTCCTCGTTTGGTGTTCATGATTTTATTAACATGATGACAGAAAGCGTACTCTAGGTGTTTTATTTTCCCTTGGCTACGCCTCGGAGTTTTCACAACTGCGCCCGCAACCAGCAATTATATTTGTGTATCCTCTGAAGCATAGCAAAAATTCTGAACTAAAACTTTGTTTCGTCATTTTTAGGTTTGTAAACATCATGACGGACTTTGTGGACGCGGAGATTTTTTTAATCGATGGTGACTCTTTGCTTCTTGAACTTATGGGAGAGAGGAGCCTGGACTGGAATCATGGCGGACAGTTTCTTCACCTGACATATCTACTGGAACGATTTCTGCAATACTTTACAGATAAAGGTTAGTCCTGTCAGTACATAATATCTTTAAAAGAAAGATGTCTGGCTATGTTATGGTAATCATACGTTTTCGAGTTAAATTTGTGATTTCAGTTGCACAAGTAAGTTTTTCAAATGCCCAAATTGCACGAACCGCTTCGGCTAGAAACGCAAAGATTCGTTTGCACATGAAATTCTGAAAGACCATTTTAATGAGATTTACAAGACGTTTTTATAAAGGATTTAAATATTTGTTATTTACATTGGTGTTACACTTTTTGCACTGGTGTTCCACTTGAACTGCATTGCTCTTAGCCAATCAGAACTGAGTGCAATTATTTTAATTGACATGTCTTTAAAGTCAAGTGAACGTCAACCGAGTTCTTGTGATGATGTATTCTTCGGTCGTTGCTATGGATACGTAGAAGGCACAATTCTTCCGCAGACTCTGCATGGGAAGGAGGCCCGGAAAGAGAGACCCTGTTTTCTTTAGTCCCTATTTTCCTGATGGATAACTGCTATGTTGTTAAAGTTATCAAAAGTCTTTTCTCACTATCACAGCTGTCTTCAGCTTGTTTTAAAAAACTTACTTCCTACTAGGAGGTATTGTCTACGTTGCAGCTTCCGAATTGGCTTTCGGTGTTTCTAGTGTCAGGGATACGTAAAAATCTTTGTGAAGCCGTTTTAGACGAGTTTAATTTAATACGTGACATTTAGTTGTGTGCATTTATTAAATAAAACTAGAATATGGCCCTCCTGAAGGTTGTTCGGCTGAGGTGAGATTTCCCTCGCGGTCATTTTCGCACTTGTGCACATGATAATTCCCTTCCATCTGGAAGAAAAATAGGGATTGCTCTGCTTGGAATAGTATTTTACACCATATTTATCTAACCGGGTATTTCAAAATTAGGTGGCGTTTTCCACATCGTCTTCTTTAAAGACATGGAGATTATCTGGGCCAGTCAGCCATCCATGCTGTTAGCTCGCCAAGCCCTTATTCTACACCTACAAAACAACACAAGTTTCACCGTTGTCACTTCAATCGACAATTTCTGGGGAAAGCATTGGAGAGATTATGTTGATGACAAAATCCCCGCATTTCTGCTGCTAACAGACGCAGAAAACATTCCGTGGGAAACTACTCCAGTGAAACAGCGAGAATTGGAGTTTTTCTTTAGAAGTCTTTTGTGTCATAGTCTTGGGCAGGGGTTGAATTGTGTGTTTATTTCCTGTATTGAGATGACTGCAACGAAAGTGATGGGATTCTACACGGAGTCTTTCGCAGAGCATAAAGGATTTTTCAGAAGGGTAAGTGACACACATTTTCTCCTGAACAACTATTATTCGCTTCACCAAAACGCTTACAGGAGTTCACAATCCATTGCCAGCTGACTAATGGAGTTCAAAGCCAACTATTTCCAAGTAGAAGCTGCTCAAGCAATCAATTAATGAATCAATGCATGAAAGCCGGACAGCGAGGCTGTCATGGCTTCAATCAGAGAAGCTACTTGTTGTGGCGTAAGGATTATCGACATGGAGCCATATGAGTAATTATCAGAAGTCCAAGAGGACTACTGGAGTTATGGATTCTATCTATATCGATTCCCAAAGAATGGCACGAGTACTTCAAAAGTACTCGTACGAGAGATCTGAGATCCTTCGTGTTGCTTACCAACCTTCCTGCCAAAAACGAAAAGCGGGATAAACCCATTTTTGGAAGCGGAATTCCAGCCGTCCACGGTACTGGTATATTAAATTTGACCTCAGGACTATCGTTTTATTTTGCTAGTTTAAGGTGCTGGTATGGAGAACTTGGAACATTCTGATAAATTCGTGCAAGGAGGCGTCTTTGGAGGAACATGGGGCTTCAGGACAGGTGTGAATTACTGACTAATGACCCACTAACCGTGGATGATTCAACTTAACTACCCCGTTCCAATAAGCGCCCCTTCGAGTGTCGTTTTGTTAATATTTAAGCGCCCCTTTCTTTCTTTCTTGACCGCCTGTCACGAAATCTAATTAGTTGAACTGTAATCCACTTCCATCCTTGCAATCCAGCACTTTTTCTCCAAACTACTACGTCTGTTTTTTACCCGTGAATGAGCGCATGCGTAATGAACGGGTTATCGGTAACGGTGGCTTAAATTCACTCACTCACTCCTTCCTTCTGTAAGCTGTAAACTTAGCGACGTAATGCTTTGTTACGAGTGCGTTTCGTAACAAGAACAGCGTGAATCAAGCGATAACAATAACTAATTTGCTGTAAACGAATATAAACAACAATAAACTTAAAGATGTATCGCATTTGGAGTCTTTAATGTAACATTAAAATCGATCTAAAAGGATTTTTCAACCGAGACACGCGTTTTGATGCGTATCTACCTTGAAATAATAAAATTTAGTCCCTGGTAAGTATGTGTTCCTCGGTGGTCGAGTGGTTTAGTGTTGGCAATAGGAGTTGGGAGGCGCGAGTTCAAGCCCAGCTCAGGACCTTTTTCTTTTTCAGTGTGAATACATAAGCTTACCGCGATATTGCGTTACGCGTTGGTATTTTTTATTCACGAGTAGACTTTGATTCTCTATACAAAATAAGTGGTATGTAAGTGGTATTTGGCGAAATAATATGGAAATTAACCCAACAACCTCGGAAAGGATACTGTTCAGAGGCTATGTATAATCTGATGGATAACTTTGTTGTTTTGTTTTTAGATTAACTTAAAAGGAAAAGTGGAAACTGCTCTTCAATCTCCGCCACAAAGGGGCTGCCGTGAGCTGGCTACACTTCTCGCTTGTGAAATGATCCTATGTAAATTGCTCAACGACCCTAACGTCAGCAAGGTAACGTGAATTGTAATCGATTGGGTTCAATGTCGAACACTGTCGGTCTTAAATGATTAAAACGATAGCAAATAATATGAAGGAAAGATCACACAAATTCTTGTTTTTTTTACTTATAAATACTTCTGTACATTTGGGTTTCAAAATTGAAAAACAAAACGGGTGCAAGACATCTTCAAACAGAAATAGCATAAGGGAAGATACAAGCCAAATGCTCTGAAACGGATGATCATTTTTATTTTATTTTGTGTGACAGGAAACAGTGAAAGCTACAGGAGACAGAATCAAGCTTTTCCTGCTTCACTCGGTACTACTTAAGAGACTGCCTCTGAGGTACAGAGCGCATACCATAAAAGCTGACCACTTGTTGAATCGATTCTGCAAAGCAAAGGATGGTCAAGTTTACCCCTTCGACGAGGTCAGTGCGAACAAAATTTCAAGGTCGAGTCTATGCTAGTTACGGATACAAGCTGGATCTAATGTTTCAACAGTTTAATTATATTTGGGAGGGGGCTAATCTGTAACCTAGTTATGGGGGTGTGAATTGCAACACATAATTATGTGTTATATATATCCAATGCGATAGTCCCAATGCCAATAGCCCCGAAAAATATTTTCTACCTAAGGCACGAACATTAGTTACTCTGTACCTATCTCATGTTAAGCTCTTAAATCTTAAAATCGCTCGAAATGTCAGCATTCCCTTTACAGTGACCAATTCACCTTTGTAAGTAGCTCAGTTGCGATACAATCAAAATTTCGTCCTTCATTTCCTCATCCAACCACCACAATTTCTTTAGAAACCAAATGTTTTTTATGATGACATGAAACTACTACCAACAGGAATTCACTCGTGAATATGCGAAGCGTTGAACGATTTATAGCAGACGGGGACAAATATGCAAATTTTCACTCCTTCCCTCCTTCCATCTATCGGCTGTAAACTGAAGGAGAGTTAAACAGTTCAATAGGTAATTAGCAATTGCATGGATAAGTAGGGATGTTTTAACCTCCTTTTTAACTCGTGAATACGTGAAGGGTTGAACGAGTTATAGCAGACGGGGACAAATATGCAAATTTTCACTCCTTCCTTCCTTCGTTAATTCCATCCATCGGCCGTAAACGTTTCTTGGTAAATTCCCCTGACCATTACATAAGGCTTGTGCAAATGTTCTGCCCGTTCCAAATGCGAAAGGTAATGGTCACCTGCCTTACCCATGGAGACGGCGTTAGAGGAAGGGGAGGGCGAAGTTGGACGCAGAGGGTGGGGGGGGGGGGGTTTGTATGCCAGTGAAGTAAAATGCGTAGGAAAGGGGAGGGTCCGAAGGTTGTTTCGTGTTCGCAAGTTTGCTCGTAGGAGCCTTTAATTAAAAAAATACAATTTACAGTCGCTTTCTGCATGCATGGCTGGCACAACAACACACCAGGTTGTTTGAAATCTAACTCAACGATTTATGATCTCTATAAAGACATTTTTCTACTTTTCGTTTCACTAACAGATACAAAGATGTTTGTGGGAGATTTTAAAGATGATACAGGATGAGTATCCCACCATGATGGCTACCGGCCATTCACTAGACATGACTTCAATGGCTGATCTGATGGACGGTCGACTTGTCCATACTCTCTTCTGCCTGGCCTTGTCATTAGAAGGGACAGAAGGTTTCAAATAATAGAGTCATCGTTACTTATTTTAATTCTTCAAGTTCTTTCTCATCCCTGCCTACCTCCTTTACTTAATTTATTAATTTGTAATTAATCGCAGCCCTTAGTTTGCCGGAAGATGTTATGACAGAGGTAGAAAACGCATGGGGTAAAGTTGTTGCTGCTGTGAATACCACCCAACATTCTGATGTTTTGGCAGCTCAAATATGTCCTTCCTTCTTAGCTGAGATTGCGACAGGTTTTTCTAGAATTGAAGGTGAGAGGTTTTATTTTATGAGGTAAAGCATTCCATCGTATAACTAATACTCAGCCTTGCTGATCCCGCGTTTATTTGAACCCGATGTGCCAAGGTATTTTTTCGTCTATTTTTCCAAGCCTACAAATAATTTTTTCTCTAAGCAAGTCATTTGTCAGTCCGCGTGGTTTATCTTTATACTGAAAAGTGCCTGGTGTTCACAGCTAACATGGAATTAAGCTTTCCATGTTTCACGGAGGGAAAACAATTTCTATCTGAATTTAATTGTAGCAGAACTATCCAGTCTGTCTGTCAGGCCAGGATAAACTTTCACTAGTCCGATGAGGGACTGTTACTTGCAGCCTTGTTTTTCGAATCTATTTTTCGCCATAACTACGTTCACTGAAGTAAGACACAAATGTCTCGATGAAATGGAGAAAATCTATGTCGACGACTCCATCACCAATCCCTAAACTTAAATGACGGACACAATTAGATGATGAAGAATGTTGTACTCAGTAGAGTGGATGCGAATACAGGTCGAACCCGAAATAAACACCGGCATCTGAAATGAAACGCAACGAGGGGACGTTTATTCGAGGTCAGGAGTCTAATTGAGAAACTACTGTTAAATATAAATCAAGAGAAAGCTGAGATTCTGCGCATATCTTTCCTTTAGTTGTTTATCCTAGTTATAATAGTAATCTCGTAACATAAAAATTGATGAAGATTCCCTGTATCGTAATCAGAAAGCAGATGAGCTCTTGGGTGAGTGAGTTAAAAATGGTAAATATTACAATTCTTGGAGGAATAGTTATAGCTTCTGCTATTTCTGCCCTCTATTCCTTGTTATCACATCTTGAAAAAGGCCTATAGTATCAATATAGTAAGCTCCGCTAGATTAGGAAGGACACTTTTGATGATGATGATGATGATGATGATGATGACGACGATAATATGTATTGCCAAGAGAAAATAATTGGACAATTATAATCTCTTGGTATTGCAGTATACTCATACTTCGTTATTGTTATCAAAAGAGACGATTTTTAAAGTTTTGTACTATGTGATCTGTTTTTAGAAGGAAGTTTCGAATCAGAGACTTGCGTGATACTTAGACAGCTCCTTGATGTAGAAAATGATCTTGTGAATGAGTACGCTGGGGACATTCGGTCAAAAATTAACGCCTTGGCTGGGTAAGTGTAATCGGTGTTGACGTTCTGTCGACTAATTATTAGATGAATAGTTTTGCAAATTTAAACCCTGGCTCGCACCATGGCGGTGTTTAGGAGGATTTTTTGTATTTTGTTTTCTTTCAGAGACGAAAGAGAAGACATAGTGTTCAACGAGGGCCGTGCATTTGATGAACTCTACCATTGGCATTCACTGAGACCACTTTCGGATGATTATGACAGAACTAAAAACGACATAAAAGGCAAGTATCGATTCTTTCCTTTTTAACTCGTGGATACGCGAAGTGTTGACCGAGTTATGACAGTGGAGTACAATTTCACTCGATCGCTCTGTCGGCTGTTAACATTGAGCCCGTGATATATTCCATTCCTTATTTTCTTATCAATTGTTATCAGTCATTTATTTTATAGTGAGCTTCTGTAACTGTTTAGTGCGCAGCAACCCGCCACGATTAACTCTAGTTATTTGCGGGTTGCTACTATATTTTGTTTTATTATTTGAAAAATAAATCGTTGTTGTTGTTGTTGTTGTTGTTGTTGTTATGGTCACCTGCCTTACCCATGGGGACGGCGTTGGAGGGAGGGGAAGGTAGGGAGTTAGACGCATGAGGGTCTCGGTGGAGCAAAACGACTACGAGAGGGCATTGACTCTGCGATAATGTAATGATGACCTGCCTTATCCATGGGGACGGTGTTGGAGGGAGGGAAGTGGGGGGGGGGGGAAGTTGGGGGTAGGGGGTGGGGGTTAGTAAAGCAAAAACCGTCTAGGAGAGGGGAGTGTCCGATCGTTTCGTATTCATGAGTTGGCTCATGGATAGATGCCGGCAAGCGAGGAGGTACTTTGAAAAGAGGTTTTTTGAAAATACTTTCTAGGGGCTTATGATCCGAAAGCACTTCAATTTCTGCCCCATATGTGTACATATTAAATCTCTCACACCCAAAAACAATCGCTAATAATTCTTTTTCAATTTGGGCGTAATTGATTTCTGAATTTGTCATAGCACGTGAGGCATATGCGACTGGTTGTCCTTGTTGCATCAAACATGCCCCTAAGCCACTTTTACTAGCATCAACTTGAAGCGTGGTTGGTAAGCTTGTGTCATAGAATCGTAGAACTGGTGCACTACTCAGAACTGATTTGAGTTTTGTAAGTGCAGTATCGTGCTCTGGAAACCAAGCCCAAGGTACATCACACTTAAGCAAGGATCGTAATGGGGCAGTTAATTCAGACATGTTTGGGATATACTTGCTAAGATAATTGATCATGCCCAATAACCTTTGGAGGCCTTGTTTGCTTGCCGGGGTGGGCATTTTGTGAATAGCAGAAATTTTCTCTGGGTCAGGTGAAAATCCCAATTCACTAACCACTTGGCTAACACGAAATTGGATTTTGTCACGATTAAACTTGATATTTCACTCTCGTGCTCTAGTCAAAACCTTGCGAAGGATCAAATCATGTTCTTGTTCATTTTTACCTCCAATGATAATATCATCGAAAACTGGTAATGCACCTGTGATATCACCAAAATGTTTCTCAACCATTTTTTGGGCCACTTCGCTTGCACATGAAATACCAAATGGCATTCTCTTAAATCGAAATGACCAAAAGGCGAATTAAACGTGCATAGAAATGATGATTCTTCTGTGAGCTTTTGGTGCCAGTAACAATTTGACATGTCAACGACTGAGAAAACCTTACAACCGTTTAGCGTGTTTGAAATTGTTTCAAAGCTTGGAGGTTTGAAATCCTCCCTTTCAATAGCTTCATTGAGATCTGGCGGGTCTAGGCACAATCTCAGAGTATTGTTTGTTTTTTCAACATCACTAAATTGTTGACCCAGTTAACCGGTTCTTCTACCTTGGCAATAATATCCTTTTTTTCAAGATCATTAAGAGTTCCTTGGAGCTTATCCATTAATCGTAGGGGAATATTCCTTTGTGGTTGAATGGTAGGGTGACTATTAGCCTTCAACTTTATATTATATTCGCCCTCAACACATCCTAAACCTACAAAAACATCCTGAAATTCATCCAAAAGGTTAGGTGTTGGATGAACTTCATCAACACTGAGACCTACTTGCTCCACTTTGTCATTTAAGGCGATAAGCTCTAGCTCTAAGCATGATTCTAAACCCAGGAGAGGTCTCGCATTACCCCGGATGACATAATACTCGAGGGGGTTGAACTCTTAATCCCGTTTACCTTCGTGTCAAGAAAACATTTGCCCACAGTATCTAACTGGTGCCCCCCAAATGATTTTAGTAACATACTTGTTGGTTCTATTTGAGCATTCAACTCATTTGCTAAACGCATAGACATTATGTTGCACTCGGCACCTGTATCGAGTTTGAAAGTTACGGGAATGTTATTGACTAACAAATCTGACTGAATGTTCCTTCTAGTGCTACCTTGAATTTCTTCGATGTACAGTCCCTCCAATGGTTCATCTTCCTCATTCACTTCTATTTCCACGTGACGAACTCTTCTTTCTTCCGTGCCACGTTTCGGTTTGAGGCAGCAGCGAGCATAGTGATTTCGCCCATTGCATTTATGACACGTTGCACCAGAGGCCGGACATTTTCCTCTGTCGTGAGACGATGCGCAGAATTTGCATTTGATTATCCTCTGCGGGTTTTCAAACTTTGATTTTTCCGTTTCTACCGGCGCCTGTGTCTTCTTTACAATGTCAATGTTACTCGCTGGAACAGCTGGTGAGCTGAAGATTTTTGTTTGCTCCCTAGATCGTTCCGTGATTCTGCAAAGTTTAATTGCTTTCTCGAGTGTTAAATCCGTCTCTCGCAGCAGTCGCTCTCGTAGCTTGGGATCGTTTGTGCCCACCACAATCTGACCCTTATCAGAGAATCTTTAATTTCTCCAAAATCGCAGTATTCAGCCCTTCTTCTAAGATCCGTGACAAATATGTCGAACGTACGATCTTCTTGGCTGGTCATTCTGAAGACATATCGCTCGTAGGTGGTATTTTTCCGAGGTACGCAATACGTTTCTAGCGCTGTCAAAATGCCTTCAACAGTTCTTGCTGTGATATCTTCGGGAATATCTGGTAGGGTTTTCAGCACTCGTCTTGCTTTGGTACCGAGAATACTTTGGATAGTTGCTATCTGTATGGCGTCGTCCTTTCCGTGAAGGCCACTCGATATCCGATACAATTCCCACGCTTCCTTCCATTCTTTCCACACCTCTGCGAGGTTGAGACTATCGATATCTAATTCCGAGGGAGGTTTAATACGTTCCATGCCGTGGTTCTGAGTCACTAAGCTGATTTTTTAAGAGATCCTGGTACCATGTTATGAGTAAAGATACAGACGTGTGTATTCACCAAGAGTTTATTCTCCCAGTACTTTTACAAGACATGTGATCAAACGGATCACGTGATAACAACAACTCCACAGGATAACCAACTTATCATAACACTGTCTCGGCTGAAATATCGTGTTTTCATGATTATGGCCATGAGAGCTTGCTTTAAGTTTACTTTATTATCTTGAAATTGGAAGAAAACATCGCCAAAAGTGATAGAAGCAAAGAAATATGAATTGACAAAATAACGGCTAGAAAAGTCAAAATTTCACAAGAATGGCAAGTTTGATTTCTTGACCGCTTGTCAATATAAATCCTGTAATCCACTTCAATCCGGCTTGCAATCCTGCATTTTATCTCCAAAATACTGCTTTTGTTTTGCTCTATAGAATCTTTTTATCCAACAAAGTTGTATATTTGGTGGCATTTGACGATATAACATGGAAGTCAGCTGAGCGAAATTTTGCTATTTCGGCGGGACAGTGTCCTTGTAATTCTTACGGTTTTGCAAAGCATACTGTGATTCCGGGTTACACACCCAGCACATACGATTCACTGGATCCTAATGGTATTGTTAATGGTTTGAATTTATAAAACAACAATTCCATTTGCTGGTGCAAATATGCTTAGCAGTTTCAGGGCCGAGATCGGATATTAGCATGTAAAGACACCTATTGGCAGCTGCTATCAGTCCGTTCTTGATCTCACCCCACCCATGCTGAATGTGAACAGGACAGACCACAATGCCGGAAACATATTCCCTAGTCTTAACGGCCCCTATTCGTTTATAATGAGAAGGTGTAGGAGACAAGGCCAAAGTCAATGGTGTGGACACCTTATTCAGCACACTGCCAGAATGATCTAAGACAGCTTACCATGATTACAAAGCAGACGAAGGACTGTGCATGCTCATGTTGTTATCAAGAAGAACAGAGTAAGGGATCTTGATGCCTGTCTGATATGTTAATAGAATAACTGGCTGTGGGCAAAGTACTCGAATTAAACATCGCTAAAAGTGTTTCATTATCAAGAGATCGGAAACGTAATATATTCATGTATAATTGTAATGCGAGATATCTATGTAACGATGAAACGGTTGTATTTAAAACAAATCACCAAATTCAAACCTGTTTAAGATTCTTCTAGCTCGTAACAATTACGATTCTTAGGCATATTGCAGTCCCAATGAAATATAAGTAAAATAAGAAATGTATAATGACGGTCAATATGTAGACCTTTATTGACAGGCGATCGAAATCGAATTTGAATTTTATGAACTGCAATCCACTTCAATCCTTGCAATCCTGCACTTTATCTCCAAACTACTGCTTTTGTTTTGCTCTATAGAATCTTTTTATCCAACTAAGTTGTATATTTGTTGGAATTTGGCGATATATATATCAACCTAAGCGAAATTTTCCTATTTCGACGGGACAGTGTCTCTTAAAAAAAGTTGCAAAATCGTGTAAATTTAGCGCCGCAAAAAATGTCTATTCCATGAACGTACTTCAGTGATTGCATTTGATGTTGTGAAAATTCCAAGCTATTCCATGTAATAAGGTTTATAAAAATGTCCCGGGTAGCAAAGATGCATTAACACAGCTGGATTTTCCAGTGTTACCAGTTCGTTTCAAACGTCTAAAAAGGAAATTTAAAAGAGTAACTTACGCGTAAAGCATCCTCTGATCCAAGGGCACTGCAGTTTATAGTGGGGAGAGAGGAGAGAAGAAAAGCCCTCGCCCCACTAACTGCCCCTGATTCTCCGAGGACAGAACTAGCCTTGATATGCCTTGAGTTTCTCGACTTGTTGTATTAATCGCGTCAAATTTGATCAGGATATAATAAACTGTCACGTACGAGCAAGTCAAATATATGATTATCTGCTATGCACAGCGTGACAGGCGTAACAAAAAAAAACTGTGACGGGTGACCGATGACCTTTGTTTCAATTCTCGGAAATCTTGTCGGTTTCTTAGAAAGGAAAACAATATATATATGTTTGTGTTTCGTTATTCCTGTGATCATTGTTCTTGTATTGTCGGTCGAAGAAGGTTAATGCTTGATCGAGTTCTGGATAGTTTTGCCTTTGCTAAGTGAAAAGCCGAAGTCTAAGGGAAGCTGGTCGAAAGAAAATCAGTGCCTCTTTCAGGTAAATTTTACATGTAAATGCCGTTGATAAGAAGAATCCGTCTGGACATATTTAATATTTTGTCTTCATTGGGTGGATTTTATTCATTTTAGATGTATGGTGGTCGGATTCATCGATATGCGATGTTATAAAACTGTGAACAACGTTGAAGAGTGTTTTTACACGGCTTTGAACGTTTTCTCTGTCTCTGACTGTCTGTAAATTCGGTCTTGACCGCCTGAGCTGGTGGATGAGATTCTGATCTTAAGTGAATGGTAATAAATTAATATAACAAAATCTAATTTTTTTCGAAATAAAAAGCAAACTAATGTTTCACTTTCTTATTTAGTAGTATAGTTTATGTTTATAATTTTAAAACTTAAAGGGATTTTTTATTGTCTGAGGCAAGTCTACGTACAGCTAGTAAGCTACATGTAGTATAAATGATATTTTAGTGAAATAAAATATAAAATTTGTACATCTTCCCAGTTTTCGCAGCGAGTACAGCTGTACATAAAGAAGTTTGAAATAATTTATAATTCAGTGACAAAGTACGCTCTCGATTACCTCGTGCTATCGATCTGCTTGCATGACCCAAACATGCTTTGTTATTATGTAAACACCTGTTCATTTCATATCACATGTGTATCACATGATCCTAGCAAGATTGGCCAAAAGTTGCACATATTTATAAAATTAATTTTAAAAAAATTAAAATCAATTTGTCGTGTAGCGTTAACTTTTGTATTTCTACTTAACGTTTTTAACAAACCTTGTGTCATTAAAAATTATTTCTCAAGTAAAAATACTCAACCATATTATGCAAATTTTTCCTGCATGATTTAATTTTTTTTATATAACAATCATATTTTTTTCTTAGGTGCATGGTTAGTTTAAGAATAATATATTTAGGCATGTCATTATAATTTTGTATAATAAAATGCAGTATTGCCATCTCAAAATCGCAAATACTTTTGAATAATATCGTCTCAAATGACATGACACCCATCAGAAAAGTCATTGGACCACAATAGGAAAAAGGAAAATGGGATTGAATAAAATATTAAAATTTATAAGTCGGGATCTTGGCTGGGATCCCGGGTGAGACCAGAGGTGGGATTTTGGAACAGGATTCCGGGTAAGATGATTATTCCGGACAACATCTTGGGTGGGATCATGCAGGAATATTGGGAAATTTGTCATTAAGGTTGATCTAAGGTGGGATCCTGGGTGGATCCCTGGTGGGACCTGTAGTAATATGCTTAAATGATTACAGCCATGAGACATTTCCAAAGGAACTTGCAAGTTTCCAACCTGCAGATGGAATCTATTGGATCAAAAAGACAAATGGATTAATATAATATGTAGTTTATTTTGTTAACTGTATGTAGACTTACAATAAAGTTCTAATAGTCCTGACATTATTGAACAACATCTTAACATGTTATATTTCAGAAAAATCACAGAGAATTAAAATTATGAAAAATTACCAAAATAAAATTGTTGAAGTTTTTCCAGTTCCTCCTCATGCAGTCACTCAAAATATGTGGCCAGATGAGCTGAAAAAGAAAAGTAATATATAGTAGTTATAAGATTGCAAAAATAATTAAAATCATTTATTACAGTAAAAAACTGTTAAAAATATGGTTGAGGTTAAAACTGAAAGTTGAATACCATCTGCATTATGATTCCTAAAACAGTTTATTAGTCCAAAGTAACAAAAAACCAACAAACAATCAGAGCAAAGAATGAATTGCAATCTCATGCAGGGGCGTAGCTACTTGTACGCACGTACGCACGTTCGTACCTGAAAACGTGAAAAAAAAAAGATTTTTTGGGACTTGAGGGTAGGGGGAGGAGGTAGGTGGAGTGTTTGAAAACAGTGATCGTGCGTACCTCAGAAAAATTCCAGGCTACGCCCCTGTCACGTTGAGAACAGCTTACACTGAATTACACAAGAGGATATCCTTGAGTACCTTTTTTACATTTAGACCAGAAATGTTGGATGTGGCCCGCAGGGTCTTTAAGGGTCCCTCGGGATATTCAGAAGATTGAAGGCTAGGGATTTGTGGACACCCTTAGCCTGCTCTTCATCTGCCCTTCTGATGTCATCTGCAGATGCCAGTTCTCCAAGCTCCTGTACCGAATATAGCATTTGAAATAAAATATCAATCAGAGACTAATTAGAAGCATAATGGTACAAGACACAGATAAATGTCAAGGAATAAGATTTTTTCAGACACCGTCATATTACAATGAGGTCAGTGACATCTTGTAAGTTATAATTCATGAGCTTCTATTTAGTAGTAACGTCACCTTTCAAGGATTTTTCTTGTTATAAATGTCTCCTAAAACAGGAGATGTAGAAGGCCTGATCGTATACGTTCAAAAGTGCTTCGATTAAAACCTGCGATCAAGCTCTATCTTCGTTTTACCTCGTAACATTCCCGCTGGAAATGCGAGAGTAATATTACAAGCGCTGGTAAAGTTTGGCCATGGGAATTAACAGCATCACAGTGGAAGTGCTTGTGTTTATATATATTATTTTTTTGTATTCAGGATGGCTGAAGGAGGGCAGGATTACCTCTCTGATAACGATTCTGATGTTTCCCTCAGTGTTGAGTCGGATACTGGCGAAGTTTCAGATGACGGTAAGCAACGGCCGTTTAATAACTTACTTATTCAGTTAAAAAAAACACGATGTTTTGAATTGCATTCATCCATAATGGAGTGTGAATAAGTCTATTTTTTTCAGCCTTGTTGCTGCAATGTACTAATCAAACCTTAAGACTGCCAGTGTAGCTACAATTGTTGTTATCACTATCTTCAACCCCCTACCCCGTTTAACGATCTACGGTCCTAAAATAAAACAAGTGAATAAGAAGCAAAGGACCGTGAACAAGAATGCTGCCGGTATACATGTACGTAGGATCTGTAACAGATCTTAGATCTTTTCAGATCCGAAATGCTGTTTATTTACTTTTTACATGGTATTGGCCATGTTCGCTGAGGAATGGTTCTGTCTATCCTCACTTCATTTATCGTGACAACGACATGATATTTCAAATTCTTTGCCCATTACTCATGGTCACGCGCCGCTGTGACGTAAGTCAATTGGTAAACATTTGAATTCGAGCTCTCATCTGGTTGCCATCACCACGTGCGATTTGGTAGAGAACTGGCGTTCGCGCTAGTTCTTCCATCTTTTTTCTGCTACACCCATGCTGACGAGACCCAACCAGGTCGAAACAGCTGTCCATGGTTGCATTTTGGCTTTCAGTTTGGGCTCTATCATGTCGTTGTCGCGTTAAATATTCTACATAGTATCAGCCTTGCTCTATACTTTAATAGTAACGTGCAGGTTTGCAGGAACGATGGCTGAATGAAAGGAGTAACTCTTCTCCATGTCGGATGTCTTCTTATCTTGTTTAAAATATTAAAATATAAATTGCTTCTTTTCTTATGGTACATTAAAAAATATGACAAATGTTTCTTACGCATGCGCATGACATACATTTTCCGTAATTTGGTCGTAATTTGGTCGCGATCGAATTACATTTCACACGAAATTTGCATGAAACAAAGTGTATTTGCGACAACACTTTGAAGAAACTGTGAAGCCTGGAAAAAACTAATACATGGCAAAATCAAAGCAGTTATTTAAGGAACTAGCTTTATAGAAAAATTTCATTTCGATTTGGTCTTGAAATCACGGAGTTTTTTTTTTCATGATGCGTCACGCAATATTTATTTTTTAAATATTTCACCAATTTATAGCACTCATTACCACAGTTTTGACATTATAAAAGCAGAATCTCTTGAATCCGATTACATATTTTTTTCATTACCTGTAAATTTAGGGCTTCCAAACATTTATTGGAAACTGGGCAGGAGAAGGGGTCTCTGGGCTTGGATCCAGGCGGGAGGGGGGTCTAGCGGGCCAGGAAATCCGAGCGGGGGGAGGGGTCAAACAATCTTGCCATCCGTAGGTGGGGGGGGGGGGTGGATTCTTTCTGGAATATCCCAATGTTATAGAAATAATTCACGGTTAACGTTTGGGAAGTATTACACTGGTGTGGGTTTGATCGGGAATCAATATATGAAATATTCAAAGCGAGTACAGAAAAATTGGTAGATTCAATCAACATGTCTTGAGTGATGGCGCAATGAGTGTCACTCAAAATTCGTTGAGGGGGGAGGGGTGCGTGACCCGTTTAAAATAAAGCATAAAACTTTCCTATGCAAGCGCATGAGTATAGGCTACTGGTAGCCTCTTGTTTCACTAAAAATTCAAATTTATCAGAAAAATGCGCAAATTGCAAATATTGTTTGCTAGGGTTGCAAAATAACATACAATTAAACATGTTCATGCTTTTGGTAGCATTTTATATGTTTTTTCACTGAAAAAAGGTGAAAAACACGCATTTATATTCAAAAATGGCTTGACCTCATGTTACTTATGACGTCATATCTCATTACCATAGCAACCGGATGTCGCCAAACTTTAACAAAATGTGTCTCAAGGATAAATGAACAGCTGCTGTATACGGCATGTGCTAATCGTAAATGGTCTTGAAAATATCCGAGGGTTTGCGTTGCTTGATTCGTTGGGGCGGGTGCCCCTGAATTCTTCAAGTTCTCAGGGTCCAAACATTTCTACAATTGTATAATATAGATCGGTTTTCTCGAGCTTGCAGTTAGTGGGGCAAAGTTAAAAAGGAAGCAGTACAGTCGACACAATAAAAGACGATCAGGATTCTCGACACCTCTCACCTGGTCATCTAGCCAAGCGACTACAGCTCGATTAGAGCATTTCGTTTGAGGAAAACACTGATAAATTACTTTTTTGCTATATAGATGAATTGGAGGATAATCCTCAATTTGAAGATGATGAAGGAAATTCCGATGATGAGGATGCAATTTTACAGGAAATGGTTCCAGAATCATCCGAAGGCAGTAAGTGGATCGATTTACAACCCCATACAGTGTTAATACTTTACCAAAAGCCATTATCATGGTCAGAAAGGTGTGGAGCACTTAACATTTCCTAATTTAATTTTTAGGCGCTTTTGTTTATCTCAGCAATCCCATCCCCCAGTCGGTGTTGAACATTTAGAAATGCCGCATAGTGGTTGTTGTTAATGTTATTCTTCAACATGGTAGGTGAGAACACGTTAGATTATCTCTATAACAGTTTCTACTATAAAGAACTGTTGCAAAGGTTTTGGCTATGATTGCTGTTATACCTCGTATTATTTTTTTTAGCTGTAGAGACCGAGGAAGCAGCGAAAACTAACGACCAAACAGACGATAAGCCTCAGAAACCACCGTTTAATTTTCTCAAGTTCATGAAATTCATCAATGAATACTTCTACGGACGCAAAGTAACTCCACAGTAAGTACAAAGTGTATTGTCCTTACTTGAGTGTAGTACAAACACCAAAACCAATCACAACAGGCACTGACAATCCAATAAACCAACCAATCTTTTCGACCGAAAGCTTTTCAGAACTGACTTAGTCATCTTAAAAATTCGTTATAAAGTATATTAAAACTAGAGTTTTTTTAAGCAAAATGTCGTCTCAAAATTTTCGGAGGGATAAAAAGTGACAATTTGGATTCGAAATAAGGTCAGCATTACATTAGGATAATTTTTTCAGAAAGGCCATAAAGCAGCGAGTAAATTTGGGGGATCAGATTCCTTTCCCAAACATTTTCTGCTTCTGAAAAATTCAGCTAAAAGAACCGAAAAGCTAAAGTTGTATTAGCTTTACATAGTTTCCTTTAAGGCACTAAAACGATATTTGGAAAAACAGTACAGCACCATTCCAAGTGTTTTCCGAAACATTCCTCGTTTGGTGTTCATGATTTTATTAACATGATGACAGAAAGCGTACTCTAGGTGTTTTATTTTCCCTTGGCTACGCCTCGGAGTTTTCACAACTGCCGCCCGCAACCAGCAATTATATTTGTGTATCCTCTGAAGCATAGCAAAAATTCTGAACTAAAACTTTGTTTCGTCATTTTTAGGTTTGTAAACATCATGACGGACTTTGTGGACGCGGAGATTTTTTTAATCGATGGTGACTCTTTGCTTCTTGAACTTATGGGAGAGAGGAGCCTGGACTGGAATCATGGCGGACAGTTTCTTCACCTGACATATCTACTGGAACGATTTCTGCAATACTTTACAGATAAAGGTTAGTCCTGTCAGTACATAATATCTTTAAAAGAAAGATGTCTGGCTATGTTATGGTAATCATACGTTTTCGAGTTAAATTTGTGATTTCAGTTGCACAAGTAAGTTTTTCAAAATGCCCAAATTGCACGAACCGCTTCGGCTAGAAACGCAAAGATTCGTTTGCACATGAAATTCTGAAAGACCATTTTAATGAGATTTACAAGACGTTTTTATAAAGGATTTAAATATTTGTTATTTACATTGGTGTTACACTTTTTGCACTGGTGTTCCACTTGAACTGCATTGCTCTTAGCCAATCAGAACTGAGTGCAATTATTTTAATTGACATGTCTTTAAAGTCAAGTGAACGTCAACCGAGTTCTTGTGATGATGTATTCTTCGGTCGTTGCTATGGATACGTAGAAGGCACAATTCTTCCGCAGACTCTGCATGGGAAGGAGGCCCGGAAAGAGAGACCCTGTTTTCTTTAGTCCCTATTTTCCTGATGGATAACTGCTATGTTGTTAAAGTTATCAAAAGTCTTTTCTCACTATCACAGCTGTCTTCAGCTTGTTTTAAAAAACTTACTTCCTACTAGGAGGTATTGTCTACGTTGCAGCTTCCGAATTGGCTTTCGGTGTTTCTAGTGTCAGGGATACGTAAAAATCTTTGTGAAGCCGTTTTAGACGAGTTTAATTTAATACGTGACATTTAGTTGTGTGCATTTATTAAATAAAACTAGAATATGGCCCTCCTGAAGGTTGTTCGGCTGAGGTGAGATTTCCCTCGCGGTCATTTTCGCACTTGTGCACATGATAATTCCCTTCCATCTGGAAGAAAAATAGGGATTGCTCTGCTTGGAATAGTATTTTACACCATATTTATCTAACCGGGTATTTCAAAATTAGGTGGCGTTTTCCACATCGTCTTCTTTAAAGACATGGAGATTATCTGGGCCAGTCAGCCATCCATGCTGTTAGCTCGCCAAGCCCTTATTCTACACCTACAAAACAACACAAGTTTCACCGTTGTCACTTCAATCGACAATTTCTGGGGAAAGCATTGGAGAGATTATGTTGATGACAAAATCCCCGCATTTCTGCTGCTAACAGACGCAGAAAACATTCCGTGGGAAACTACTCCAGTGAAACAGCGAGAATTGGAGTTTTTCTTTAGAAGTCTTTTGTGTCATAGTCTTGGGCAGGGGTTGAATTGTGTGTTTATTTCCTGTATTGAGATGACTGCAACGAAAGTGATGGGATTCTACACGGAGTCTTTCGCAGAGCATAAAGGATTTTTCAGAAGGGTAAGTGACACACATTTTCTCCTGAACAACTATTATTCGCTTCACCAAAACGCTTACAGGAGTTCACAATCCATTGCCAGCTGACTAATGGAGTTCAAAGCCAACTATTTCCAAGTAGAAGCTGCTCAAGCAATCAATTAATGAATCAATGCATGAAAGCCGGACAGCGAGGCTGTCATGGCTTCAATCAGAGAAGCTACTTGTTGTGGCGTAAGGATTATCGACATGGAGCCATATGAGTAATTATCAGAAGTCCAAGAGGACTACTGGAGTTATGGATTCTATCTATATCGATTCCCAAAGAATGGCACGAGTACTTCAAAAGTACTCGTACGAGAGATCTGAGATCCTTCGTGTTGCTTACCAACCTTCCTGCCAAAAACGAAAAGCGGGATAAACCCATTTTTGGAAGCGGAATTCCAGCCGTCCACGGTACTGGTATATTAAATTTGACCTCAGGACTATCGTTTTATTTTGCTAGTTTAAGGTGCTGGTATGGAGAACTTGGAACATTCTGATAAATTCGTGCAAGGAGGCGTCTTTGGAGGAACATGGGGCTTCAGGACAGGTGTGAATTACTGACTAATGACCCACTAACCGTGGTGATTCAACTTAACTACCCCGTTCCAATAAGCGCCCCCTTCGAGTGTCGTTTTGTTAATATTTAAGCGCCCCTTTCTTTCTTTCTTGACCGCCTGTCACGAAATCTAATTAGTTGAACTGTAATCCACTTCCATCCTTGCAATCCAGCACTTTTTCTCCAAACTACTACGTCTGTTTTTAACCCGTGAATGAGCGCATGCGTAATGAACGGGTTATCGGTAACGGTGGCTTAAATTCACTCACTCACTCCTTCCTTCTGTAAGCTGTAAACTTAGCGACGTAATGCTTTGTTACGAGTGCGTTTCGTAACAAGAACAGCGTGAATCAAGCGATAACAATAACTAATTTGCTGTAAACGAATATAAACAACAATAAACTTAAAGATGTATCGCATTTGGAGTCTTTAATGTAACATTAAAATCGATCTAAAAGGATTTTTCAACCGAGACACGCGTTTTGATGCGTATCTACCTTGAAATAATAAAATTTAGTCCCTGGTAAGTATGTGTTCCTCGGTGGTCGAGTGGTTTAGTGTTGGCAATAGGAGTTGGGAGGCGCGAGTTCAAGCCCAGCTCAGGACCTTTTTCTTTTTCAGTGTGAATACATAAGCTTACCGCGATATTGCGTTACGCGTTGGTATTTTTTATTCACGAGTAGACTTTGATTCTCTATACAAAATAAGTGGTATGTAAGTGGTATTTGGCGAAATAATATGGAAATTAACCCAACAACCTCGGAAAGGATACTGTTCAGAGGCTATGTATAATCTGATGGATAACTTTGTTGTTTTGTTTTTAGATTAACTTAAAAGGAAAAGTGGAAACTGCTCTTCAATCTCCGCCACAAAGGGGCTGCCGTGAGCTGGCTACACTTCTCGCTTGTGAAATGATCCTATGTAAATTGCTCAACGACCCTAACGTCAGCAAGGTAACGTGAATTGTAATCGATTGGGTTCAATGTCGAACACTGTCGGTCTTAAATGATTAAAACGATAGCAAATAATATGAAGGAAAGATCACACAAATTCTTGTTTTTTTTACTTATAAATACTTCTGTACATTTGGGTTTCAAAATTGAAAAACAAAACGGGTGCAAGACATCTTCAAACAGAAATAGCATAAGGGAAGATACAAGCCAAATGCTCTGAAACGGATGATCATTTTTATTTTATTTTGTGTGACAGGAAACAGTGAAAGCTACAGGAGACAGAATCAAGCTTTTCCTGCTTCACTCGGTACTACTTAAGAGACTGCCTCTGAGGTACAGAGCGCATACCATAAAAGCTGACCACTTGTTGAATCGATTCTGCAAAGCAAAGGATGGTCAAGTTTACCCCTTCGACGAGGTCAGTGCGAACAAAATTTCAAGGTCGAGTCTATGCTAGTTACGGATACAAGCTGGATCTAATGTTTCAACAGTTTAATTATATTTGGGAGGGGGCTAATCTGTAACCTAGTTATGGGGGTGTGAATTGCAACACATAATTATGTGTTATATATATCCAATGCGATAGTCCCAATGCCAATAGCCCCGAAAAATATTTTCTACCTAAGGCACGAACATTAGTTACTCTGTACCTATCTCATGTTAAGCTCTTAAATCTTAAAATCGCTCGAAATGTCAGCATTCCCTTTACAGTGACCAATTCACCTTTGTAAGTAGCTCAGTTGCGATACAATCAAAATTTCGTCCTTCATTTCCTCATCCAACCACCACAATTTCTTTAGAAACCAAATGTTTTTTATGATGACATGAAACTACTACCAACAGGAATTCACTCGTGAATATGCGAAGCGTTGAACGATTTATAGCAGACGGGGACAAATATGCAAATTTTCACTCCTTCCCTCCTTCCATCTATCGGCTGTAAACTGAAGGAGAGTTAAACAGTTCAATAGGTAATTAGCAATTGCATGGATAAGTAGGGATGTTTTAACCTCCTTTTTAACTCGTGAATACGTGAAGGGTTGAACGAGTTATAGCAGACGGGGACAAATATGCAAATTTTCACTCCTTCCTTCCTTCGTTAATTCCATCCATCGGCCGTAAACGTTTCTTGGTAAATTCCCCTGACCATTACATAAGGCTTGTGCAAATGTTCTGCCCGTTCCAAATGCGAAAGGTAATGGTCACCTGCCTTACCCATGGAGACGGCGTTAGAGGAAGGGGAGGGCGAAGTTGGACGCAGAGGGTGGGGGGGGGGGGGGTTTGTATGCCAGTGAAGTAAAATGCGTAGGAAAGGGGAGGGTCCGAAGGTTGTTTCGTGTTCGCAAGTTTGCTCGTAGGAGCCTTTAATTAAAAAAATACAATTTACAGTCGCTTTCTGCATGCATGGCTGGCACAACAACACACCAGGTTGTTTGAAATCTAACTCAACGATTTATGATCTCTATAAAGACATTTTTCTACTTTTCGTTTCACTAACAGATACAAAGATGTTTGTGGGAGATTTTAAAGATGATACAGGATGAGTATCCCACCATGATGGCTACCGGCCATTCACTAGACATGACTTCAATGGCTGATCTGATGGACGGTCGACTTGTCCATACTCTCTTCTGCCTGGCCTTGTCATTAGAAGGGACAGAAGGTTTCAAATAATAGAGTCATCGTTACTTATTTTAATTCTTCAAGTTCTTTCTCATCCCTGCCTACCTCCTTTACTTAATTTATTAATTTGTAATTAATCGCAGCCCTTAGTTTGCCGGAAGATGTTATGACAGAGGTAGAAAACGCATGGGGTAAAGTTGTTGCTGCTGTGAATACCACCCAACATTCTGATGTTTTGGCAGCTCAAATATGTCCTTCCTTCTTAGCTGAGATTGCGACAGGTTTTTCTAGAATTGAAGGTGAGAGGTTTTATTTTATGAGGTAAAGCATTCCATCGTATAACTAATACTCAGCCTTGCTGATCCCGCGTTTATTTGAACCCGATGTGCCAAGGTATTTTTTCGTCTATTTTTCCAAGCCTACAAATAATTTTTTCTCTAAGCAAGTCATTTGTCAGTCCGCGTGGTTTATCTTTATACTGAAAAGTGCCTGGTGTTCACAGCTAACATGGAATTAAGCTTTCCATGTTTCACGGAGGGAAAACAATTTCTATCTGAATTTAATTGTAGCAGAACTATCCAGTCTGTCTGTCAGGCCAGGATAAACTTTCACTAGTCCGATGAGGGACTGTTACTTGCAGCCTTGTTTTTCGAATCTATTTTTCGCCATAACTACGTTCACTGAAGTAAGACACAAATGTCTCGATGAAATGAGAAAATCTATGTCGACGACTCCATCACCAATCCCTAAACTTAAATGACGGACACAATTAGATGATGAAGAATGTTGTACTCAGTAGAGTGGATGCGAATACAGGTCGAACCCGAAATAAACACCGGCATCTGAAATGAAACGCAACGAGGGGGACGTTTATTCGAGGTCAGGAGTCTAATTGAGAAACTACTGTTAAATATAAATCAAGAGAAAGCTGAGATTCTGCGCATATCTTTCCTTTAGTTGTTTATCCTAGTTATAATAGTAATCTCGTAACATAAAAATTGATGAAGATTCCCTGTATCGTAATCAGAAAGCAGATGAGCTCTTGGGTGAGTGAGTTAAAAATGGTAAATATTACAATTCTTGGAGGAATAGTTATAGCTTCTGCTATTTCTGCCCTCTATTCCTTGTTATCACATCTTGAAAAAGGCCTATAGTATCAATATAGTAAGCTCCGCTAGATTAGGAAGGACACTTTTGATGATGATGATGATGATGATGATGATGACGACGATAATATGTATTGCCAAGAGAAAATAATTGGACAATTATAATCTCTTGGTATTGCAGTATACTCATACTTCGTTATTGTTATCAAAAGAGACGATTTTTAAAGTTTTGTACTATGTGATCTGTTTTTAGAAGGAAGTTTCGAATCAGAGACTTGCGTGATACTTAGACAGCTCCTTGATGTAGAAAATGATCTTGTGAATGAGTACGCTGGGGACATTCGGTCAAAAATTAACGCCTTGGCTGGGTAAGTGTAATCGGTGTTGACGTTCTGTCGACTAATTATTAGATGAATAGTTTTGCAAATTTAAACCCTGGCTCGCACCATGGCGGTGTTTAGGAGGATTTTTTGTATTTTGTTTTCTTTCAGAGACGAAAGAGAAGACATAGTGTTCAACGAGGGCCGTGCATTTGATGAACTCTACCATTGGCATTCACTGAGACCACTTTCGGATGATTATGACAGAACTAAAAACGACATAAAAGGCAAGTATCGATTCTTTCCTTTTTAACTCGTGGATACGCGAAGTGTTGACCGAGTTATGACAGTGGAGTACAATTTCACTCGATCGCTCTGTCGGCTGTTAACATTGAGCCCGTGATATATTCCATTCCTTATTTTCTTATCAATTGTTATCAGTCATTTATTTTATAGTGAGCTTCTGTAACTGTTTAGTGCGCAGCAACCCGCCACGATTAACTCTAGTTATTTGCGGGTTGCTACTATATTTTGTTTTATTATTTGAAAAATAAATCGTTGTTGTTGTTGTTGTTGTTGTTGTTGTTATGGTCACCTGCCTTACCCATGGGGACGGCGTTGGAGGGAGGGGAAGGTAGGGAGTTAGACGCATGAGGGTCTCGGTGGAGCAAAACGACTACGAGAGGGCATTGACTCTGCGATAATGTAATGATGACCTGCCTTATCCATGGGGACGGTGTTGGAGGGAGGGAAGTGGGGGGGGGGGGGGGAAGTTGGGGGTAGGGGGTGGGGGTTAGTAAAGCAAAAACCGTCTAGGAGAGGGGAGTGTCCGATCGTTTCGTATTCATGAGTTGGCTCATGGATAGAGCTGTAGCAAAGCATTGACGACATTGACGATAACCTTACAGATTATAGAAAACAGGGGAAGCAGAGATGGTGCAGTGCTGAGATGTAGCCCGAGTTTGATTTCCGGATCCAGTGTCATATGCGGGTACTCCGGTATCCCTTCTCAAAAAGTAACAACACCTGCTAAATTCGTGGATTTGAGTATCATAGTAGACATGATGGACCTCTGCACACTCAGTACATGTAAACAACAATGTCTGTCATGTTTGTTTTTGTGTCCAGATAAACCTCCGAAGGATCCAAAGCAAAGAATTTGGTATTTTAAAAAGAAGCAGCAACTCACGCGCTTTCACAGGCTATATGGAGATTCACTTTCTGGTGGTGTTGACCAGGCGAAAATAATCACCGTCACTGAACCTGAAACTAAAAAGAAGAAAGGAAAAAACAAAGAAGGAAAAATGGTTAGTTGCGCAATGAACACAAGTGAGTCACTAAAATCTCAAGTAAGGTCTTCAATGACCTAACATGAAAAATCAACCGTCAAGTTTGAAATGTTATTTTTTATTTCTATTTTATAACTGTCACAGCTATACTCCATCATTCATATGTCTCTCTATATTCGTTTCATCTTAGACAATCTTGTCCTGTTAAAAAGTTTCTAATTTTTCGTTTTTTACAGAGCATGAAAGCAGCAAAGATTATTGAAGAAAATGAACGGAAACACAGAGGTGTGTTATAGTACGGATA
This sequence comes from Cladopsammia gracilis, assembly GCA_022457155.1. Classification (NCBI taxonomy): domain Eukaryota; kingdom Metazoa; phylum Cnidaria; class Anthozoa; order Scleractinia; family Dendrophylliidae; genus Cladopsammia; species Cladopsammia gracilis. The sequence continues at coordinate 627,639 of JAJGOT010000008.1, read as the reverse complement.
GTACTACGTATATCAATCCCGACTACGTCACAAAGAACACAACAGAACGACAATAGCATAAGATAGACTTGATGCAATCGAACCCCGCTTTACGGACACCCGGTTCTTACGGACAGTTGTCTCGGTGCTAGCCAAACGCCCATACATTTTCTCTAAAAGTTACCCGCATAATAAGGACACCCGTTTAGTTAATATGGACAACGGACAGTTTTCCCGTCCCGATTAAACGATTATTATGGACGGACCATTATATTTTTGACGGGGGGGGGGGTAGGGTTAGGGTTTAGGGGGGGGGGGTCAGAGGCTAATAAACACTGAAATAAATTGTATACAAGAAAAAAATTGTTTGTTGGAAGTATGGCAGTTGGACGGAGACACAAAATAAATTGTTTGCAGCAAGAACCGCATATAAAAAAGATGTTTGCATGTGAAAATCCCCCCCCCCCCCCCCCCCCCACCGTCAAAAAACTAATGGTCCGTCCCTTAGGAAGCTTAAAGTCCCAATGCAATCAAATTTCAAATTTCATTTTTGTGCATTTTTCGTAAGGAAATAATGTATTGGATAGGCTGTCCAAACCATTTTTCAATCCGATCAAGGGAAAACTTTTTTTTTCAGCCGTACTTTCTGCCATTCACACGGCCACCATTAAGGTGGCTTAACTTGAAATTTTGGCGACATAACATCCCAACTTTGAACGTCATTGAATTTGGTATTTTACCCAGCATGATCTAAATGGTCAGTATGGATCGCGTGTCGAACGACAATACAAGTATGCTTTAAGCATTTTAGGTGTTTCCTAGTTTCAGAACTTTAATGCTTTCCAACTAACAAAGTTCACAATTCACAGAACAAGATCAGGAAAAAGACCAAGAAAAATGGACACATATTGTTACGGAAATCGACAAAAGTCTGAAGGGAGATAACTACATTAATGCTCTGCAGTTGGTTGACAAATTTATGGCAGATTGTAAGTCTCCAGTGTTTCATCTTCAAGCGCTAATGAAAAAAGCACAGAGTTGCTTTGATGCCTGGCAAGATACACGTAAGTTACACAGCAACGTTTCTTCTCATCCTCTTTCCTTCCGTTCTTTTCTAATCTTTTCTTTTCTTTTCTTTTCTTTTCTAATCTTTTCTTTTCTTTTCTAATCTTTTCTTTTCTTTTCTTTTCTAATATTTTCTTTTCTTTTCTTTTCTAATCTTTTCCTTTCTTTTCCTTTCTTTTTTTTTCTTTCCTTTTCTTTTTTAATCTTTTCCTTTCTTTTCCTTTCTTTTCTTTTCTTTTCTAATCTTTTCCTTTCTCTTCCTTTCTTTTCTTTTCTTTTCTTTTCTTTTCTAATCTTTCCCTTTCTTTTCCTTTCTTTTCTTTTCTTTTCTTTTCTAATCTTTTCCTTTCTTTCCTTTCTTTTCTTTTCTTTTCTTTTCTTTTCATTTCTAATCTTTTCCTTTCTTTTCCTTTTCTTTTCTTTTCTTTTCTTTTCTTGACCCGAATGCGGCGAATTCGGTCCAACAGTAGGGAGTTTGAGATACAGGACGCTTCGGTTCTTCTACGCGGTCTGGATTTGTTACAGAAAAGGCATGTTGCGCATGCCTCGCACTGCGGTTCTTCGCGTCGCCGGAATTTTATCCTTTAGGAGCCTCTCTCTTCTCGTTTTAGGATGAACAAAGCATAATCGGCAATATTTTTCAAGTGAGAGTCCATTGTCATCCTGGCCATGAGGAGCCAAAGACGGTTAATACCTACGTTCTGTGACTAGCCAATATTGTAAGGTTTTTATTCACGGAAATATGTATGTTAGCTTTTCCAAGAGATACCAAAAATAGGTGATGACTTTTTCCCTTTCAGGTACTGGGTCTAAGTAGTATTGTGTAATTTTTTATGGTGTTAATTATTCCAGGCTCTTGTGACGCCAATTCAAATGACATGAAATATCCAGTTCTTCTCATGGAAAGTGTTCAGAAAATAACAGACAGACTTAATGATCTTCTCACCGACAAAGATAAAAAGAAACTAGCTGGATACATGCAAAAGCTAGGATTTGATGACATCTCAGCCATATTTTACAGTCTGAATCCAGAAACTGGCAAAAAGGTAAATAATTATCTACTAAAGCCGTCATTTAGTACCTGTGTGTTTTTCAGGGGCCTACTTTTATGTATAGTTGAGCTGCAATATCGGACACAATTGTTGAAACACTACTTTCGGTCCTTCTCCACAATGTTGATAGCAATGACCTGCAATGTTAAAATCAGTTTAACTCAACATTGAGGAGGAAGTGTTTCGAGTAATTGTGTCTAGGGGCCGATTACATGGCGAATTTTAGCCCGGGCTGAAATTTCGTTGTCATTACATGACAAATTTCAGCCCGGGCTGAGATTTCAGCCCGGAAGCCAAGTTTGAAATTGCGCGGAAGATTGATAACGAGAATCAAAATGGCCTTACTGCGCATGCCCAAATTCACTTTTCAGCCCGGGCTAAAATTCTGATGCGATTACATGGCGAATTTCAGCCCGTTTGGTCTGGCTGAAAATTTCAGCCCGGGCTGAAACTTTGTTCATGTAATCGCTAACTTCATTTTAAGAGGATTTATTTCGGAAGCCGGGTTGAAATCTCAGCCCGGGCTGAAATTCGCCATGTAATCGACCCCAGTATGGATATGAATTTATGAAAATCATATTTGGAACTGCGAATGAAACGTGACTGAAATTTGATTCTCGCGGTGTTCTATAACGGGCTTGAACGGGCCTGTTATTTCAGGTCGCTTTTTCAACTTCTTCAATTGATAGCACACTGCGATGATCAAATTTCACTCACGTTTCATTCGCAGTTCACAAATATGATTTTCATTTCATATTCATATATTTCACTATCATCTGTATCCATTTGGCTTGGTGCTTAGTGGATAGAGCATTGCACCGGTAATTGTGTCTTGTATTGTGACTTTCTTATCATAGGCTGGACAGCTCTCAGTTCGCACAACAAGCGCAAGATTCCAACTAGAGCACATGGGACATTTGCTGAAAAGGGACGAGCGAACTGATCCCGACCCTCGGGTCGACCACTTCATCCCTGACACGTGGCAGGTACGTTATTGGCCACTCATTTTAATCAGCAGCTTGATCAATTTCTGTAATATTAGGAAGCATAGACATGTCTATTGGCTTCTGTTACATACTGTCCGTAACATGTCTTGGGTTGTTTGGCTGGGTGGAGAAGTGTATGGTGTGATATCCTATGTATTTTACCGACTTATATATATGGAAAGTCCGTATATTGAAGTATAGACCGACGTAAGACCAGACCAGCTTCAGATTTGTATCAGTTTAATAAAGGTCCTTCTTAATAATTTATTCAGTTTGAACATACAAAATCATAAGCGTGACGGTGGTTTGGAAATGCGATCTTAATTAGCATAGATTTTGAAGATTTTATTCCTTCGTTTTTTCTGTATTTAATGATCAATTGGAGAAGCTATATCAAACACTCGAAAGAGTGTTTCATCGGGATTTCCAAACACCGAGAAGTTGTTTAAAAAAAAATCGGGCGACCCCGTAGCTGTTCAAACGACGTCTGTGATTGGCGAACGATTCAATTGATTTATCACTTGAACAATGCCCCTTTCCCTAATCCCATTCCCAGCGGGATAAAACTATTTTTTCCTTAGCGAATCACAGGCATCGTTTGGACAAGTGCTGGACTACCCCGGGAGGGGGGGGGGGGGGGGTGCTGGACTACCCCGGGAGGGGGGGGGGGATTCGGCTGCGCCTCGTTGTTTAAGCCCACTTCTTACTTGGTGTTTGGAAATCCTGATGAAACACTCTTCCTCGTGTTTGATATATTACTCCCCTCCCCTCCCCCCTTGTTTTTCAATCCACTTCTTGGTGTTTGGAAATCCTGATGAAACACTCTTCCTTGTGTTTGATATATTACTCCCCATCCCCTCCCCCCTTTGTTTTTCAATCCACTTCTTGGTGTTTGGAAATCCTGATGAAACACTCTTCCTTGTGTTTGATATATTACTCCCCTCTCCTCCCCCCCTTGTTTTTCAATCCACTTCTTGGTGTTTGGAAATCCTGATGAAACACTCTTCCATGTGTTTGATATATTACTCCCCTCTCCTCCCCCCCTTGTTTTTCAATCCACTTCTTGGTGTTTGGAAATCCTGATGAAACACTCTTCCTCGTGTTTGATATATTACTCCCCTCCCCTCCCCCCTTGTTTTTCAATCCACTTCTTGGTGTTTGGAAATCCTGATGAAACACTCTTCCTCGTGTTTGATATATTACCCCCTCCCCTCCCCCCTTTGTTTTTCAATCCACTTCTTGGTGTTTGGAAATCCTGATGAAACACTCTTCCTCGTGTTTGATATATTACCCCCTCCCCTCCCCCCTTTGTTTTTCAATCCACTTCTTGGTGTTTGGAAATCCTGATGAAACACTCTTCCTTGTGTTTGATATATTACTCCCCTCTCCTCCCCCCCCCCCCCCCCCTTGTTTTTCAATCCACTTCTTGGTGTTTGGAAATCCTGATGAAACACTCTTCCTCGTGTTTGATATATTACTCCCCTCTCCTCCCCCCCTTGTTTTTCAATCCACTTCTTGGTGTTTGGAAATCCTGATGAAACACTCTTCCTCGTGTTTGATACATTATTTTATATCACTGAATTTTAGATAACGCTGCGTAATTCCATATTGATTATTATTTTACATCTGAATTTGATTATTAGCGTGAACTTCTTGATGCAGTGGATAAGAATGAGTCAGCAGTAATAGTAGCGCCGACCTCATCAGGAAAAACTTACGCTTCATATTACTGCATGGAAAAAGTGCTTAGAGAAAGTCACGATGGAGTGGTGGTTTATGTTTCTCCCACCAAGGTATCATCCTTAGATCTGTCTGATACTTTAATTTCCACGTCTGTCACTCTGTCTTGCGTTATTGTACAATATACTTGTAACTTGGGAAGCCTATTTTTTTAAGTTTTGTGATTACTTTTGAGTTTCTCTTAACTTTCTACAGTGCATGTCGTATTTTATTCTACTGTGCGATTAAGTTAATGTTGTTGGGGAGGGGGTAGTGACCAAATTGACCAAGTTTATGTCTTTTAACGTTTTATTCTTCTAAAAAAATTGTTTCTTTTACATGGCAGGCTCTGGTAAATCAAGTTGCTGCCACGATTTACGCCCGCTTTCATCGTAAAAAACTTCCAGAAGGACGAACTGTGTTTGGTGTATTCACCAGAGATTTTCGGGACAATACTTTGAACTCTCAGGTAACCATAACCAGCCAATAATTTCATCTGAAATCTGTGAACAAGCCAATATCTATCATTCCTTTGATTTACCACTTTACTATAGAGCGGTTTTAAATTGAATGTCGAAAGTTATTTCGCGATTGCTTTGGTTTTGCATTGCTAACGCTTTGTGATTGGCTAACTTTCTCAGCCAATTAAAAGTAAGAACAAAACCAATTGTGATTTGATCGCACGCGTTTTCCCGCGCTTAGCCCCGGCTTCATGTATTTGCTTCATGTATTGGTTTAGTGGATTGTGTGCCTCTGTTTGATTGGGCAGAGTTTTATGACACTCAAGTGTCTTACTGACAGCCACACTTCACTCAGCTCAGCCTGAAATTTCTACTGTTTCTTCTTTTAAACATTTCTTAACTCAATGTACAGAGACCAGCTTCACGACGTTTTTGACCCCAATATGCCCTTTACCTGGAGTATCTATCGTAGCTGTGGTTGCCATCGGCAACAGTAGATTACAGAATTATTTAAAGTGAATTTTAATGATTTGGGGGGACGCTTCGCATGGGACTTTAAGGCCTGTTTGCGTTCCACCCATTTGGGTACTTCAATCATATTTTTTTCTTTTTTTCTCTTTATATTATTTTATGTAATTTTTCATAGTTTTTTTTCCTTTTTGTCTTAATATCATTTTAATTTGTAATCAAAGTTGATTTTCTTTGCTTTTTATTCGGCTGTAATTCTTTGTCGCTTTAAACAAAACTGATACAGGTGACTATAAAAGGAAGATCTATTAAATAATCACGTTATGAACAAAACACTTTTTCGTAAGCAGGATTACCTTTTTGCATGATTGACTTTATGGCCTTGTCACACTATTGCGTATCGCACTGGCGTATGCCAGCGTATGAAAAATATCACTCATACGCTGGTAAACGCTGTCATACGCTAGGGGTACGTTAGGCGTAGGTTGTATACGTTTGAAGGACGGTCGCATACACTGGCATACGCTGGCATACGGCGAGCGTATTCGGACGTATGGTTTATACGCTAAGCATACGCTAGGCATACGCTGAATACACGAGAGTTGCGCTAGAGGTACGTTGCTTATAGGTCAAGTACGCTGGTCATTTTGTGCGTATGAAAATTATTTTATGAATTTTCATACGCAACTCATACGTTTCTCTCATACGCAATAGTGTGACAGGGCCTTTACAGTCAATGACAAAAGCCATCTTGGAATTGTTACGTACTTACAGCTTTCCTTAATTCCAGGCCTAACAATTTTAATTGATTCACTCAACTTTCATGTTACTTTCGTGTTAGTCGTCTATCCTTCTTTTTCTATCGTTACCATTTAACTATTATAGCGCTCAAGCTTGCGTGATATCGCCTGATTGATAACAAAGCACAGTTTGAAGAAAAAATATCGAGGCCGGTCCGTCATTTTTGCATTCTCTTGTCAAAATGCAAAATTTACCGCCATCGTTGGATATACGTCATGTAGACATAGCGTATATCGATAACTTTTTTACCATATTTGGGCATCAATGCGTTGAATTATAATAACGGTTATGTTCCGTTTTCAGATTCTTGTTACAGTCCCACAGTGTCTGGAAATCCTTTTTCTCTCACCCCGGAGACAGGACTGGACAAAAAATATCAAATATGTGATCTTTGATGAGGTAATGTGTATTTTGATTTCATAATAACCGTCGATTTTTTAAACAGGGCTTACCAAAAAAGCCTTAAAAAGTAGGCTTACCTGGCTTTCTGGGTTTCATTTTTTGGCTCAAACCTGGCTTTCAGATAAATTTGAACCAGGCTTTGTAGGTAACGTTTTCGAACCAGACTTCAAATAAATCTTATACAAAAAGGTTTAAATGGCTACCTGGTTTTAAACATGGATTTCCCGGCTTTTCATCCTGGAAGACCTGGTTCAATTACGTCTTAGCAGGCCTCCCAGACTCGACAGTTTCGGCTACAATCCATTTTATCGTTTGCAGGTTCACTGCCTCGGTCAGGAGATTGGGGCTGAAGTCTGGGAACATCTTCTTCTTCTGATTCGCTGTCCCTTTCTGGCGCTTTCAGCTACTATTGGAAATCCACAAGATTTACTGCAGTAAGCCTTGAGTACATCATTGTTCTTGTTCTTTTTTCACGAAATCTTGGTTATTTTAACAAAAATATCACCGTGTTAATAGACCATTTTGCAGTTGTGTGCTTAGTACCCTGGCGTTGGAGTAAAAGCGAGGCTGGAGTTCACCTTGTTTTGATAAAAGCCTTCCAGCTTTTCATATGTACACTGTAAATCATGTTGAACAGAAACTAGTTAGCATAAGAACAAGATGATTTATATATGAAAAACAGGAAGGTTATTTGTATCAAAACAAAGTCGACTCCAGAGTCTCAAAGGCCAGGTCACTAAGGAGACAACTGTAAATTTGGCTATTGTCCATTCATTAAAGCAATTGAACACACATTTCTTTGACGATTTATCCCATAAGCCACTGAGCCATAAGAATTGTTCACTCGCTTTCGGCTCGTTATTTACTTTGTCTTGATCCACCAACGTTCCAAAGTGGTTATTGAGTCAAATATACAAAATGCTGAACCGTTTAGCTGCGTTTGATTGATATAAAGACACATATGCAGCTTCTTTTTCCTAAAGTTTGTTGCTTTTTGTAATTAAATTGTATGTTGCGCTAATGTAACACATGATGTCAAGTCACATGATTCTACTAGCACCCTGCTATTGAGGCATACCTTGTCTTTTTCTGAAACGAATATGTTTGGCCTGAAGCTTACACACGTCGTAACAGTGCAAACATTTTAAAGAATAAAATAAAAAGGATTTTTGTTAATAAAATTGCAGTTGGTTGCAAGCAGCGCAAGACTTCCGTGAACATCAGGACAAACAAGACAATGGCAAACTTAGAAAATCATACAGAATCAGGCTAGGTATGTGCTGAAGGATTTAATGATGTATTACCTGTACAATTAGTCTGTTCAACTATAACAAGTAGCCTAAACCAGAAGAAGTAGAAAAATTTCTAGCTCTCTCAACGTTTTCCGCCTGGTTTTTAGTTTCCCCAATGCATGTACTCTTATTATATGGCTAATCATAATTAGTATGCATTTTGATTGGCTACGCTACTAGGGGTCTAATAGTAATAGTCATCGAGTAGCGAAATTCGCCGGTTTTATTTTTCGTTTTATTCCCAAATAAATATTTCTTCAACTTGCAATTGCTTTTTTTTATTATTGCCTCTTTCTGTCCGACTAGTTGGGTGATACTAAAACAATTAGACCCTTCGCCCCCAAGGGCCACGGGTCAATAGCCCATTCGGCTTCGTCTCATGGGCTATTGACCCGTAGCCCTTTCGGGCTACGAGTCTAATTGTTAACTATTTCAATTTCCTCAATTGTGATTGGTTCATAAACCCTCTGTATTTTCCACTAATTCACTTGTAAAGCTGCAATCGGACAATGTAATCGGACAGTTTGTTGTAATCCACTCATTTCTATTACCGTTATAAATTAGACCATGATTATAATGGTTTTTGAAAAATTTTGTTGACGCATCAGTGCATCTGTTCTCGGCCAACGCACGCGCCACAGTTAAGCATATTCTTGCATTTTTCAGGTCACTTTGAGAGAAGTTTAAGTGATAGATAAAATATGAGCGAGAGATCTGTATTTCGGCGAGCCATTGTAAACGCCCATACAGATCTCTCGCTCATATTTTATCTGACTTATGACATGAAACAATGAGTAGAGATCTGTATGAAAAGTTAATGCATACTAATTAGCTCAGCAGAGATCTTTATGAAAAGTTAATGCATACTAATTAGCTCAGCAGAGATCTGTATCAAAAGTTAATGCTACTGTTTAATAATTCATCAACTCAGTTGATCTATATTGGGGTTTACAAACCTTCATTAAACATTCATTTCTTTTGTATTTTCCTTATGAATTATTAATGAATTTTATAACTGAAATTGTCAAACAAACAGTTCTCTTTGTTCAATGTTTTAGGATTCGGGCGAAATGAGTTTGCGAGCGGTCCATCTTAGCGGTCCGTATTGCAAAATTCAGACCGCTCAGGCAACCAATCAGAATGCTCCTTTATATCTAATAAAGACTTTATTGAACTAGCTTGTTCGGTCCGTATTGAGGAATATCGGACAGAACAGGCAAGTTCAATGACATCTATTCATTGTTTCTGTTGCTGTTTATAAGTTACCTGCGAGGAACGATACTCAGATCTGGAAAAGAGCATCTACCTTCCAAGTCCCAGTAATGGGAAATTTTCAAAAGAGACAATGGAATACGAGAATTACGATGTTAAAAGCACAGAGGAGTTTGCCAGACTTCATCCATGTGCTCAGCTTGGAACCAAACAGGTTTGGATGTATTGCGTTGATTGTGACGCTTATCTTTACGGTTAGTTATTGTTTTGCTTCAGTACTGTGGAACCACAAAGAAAAACAGAAAGTTGTGTTTGCAAAGAAAATTAATTTAGTACACTTACTTTCAACTAATTTATGACTACTTTATCCGACTACTTTAGTTAAATTAAGCTGCTTAAAACTTCTTACAAACTACTCAGTAAGGTTAGCATACGACTTCTGCAACTCGGGCCACACAGGCAATGAAACACAATCAATTATTGCGGGCGGCTTTGCGAAGAATTCTTTGTATACTCAAAGCAAAAGTTAAAAAACAATATTGTTTTCATTCAGAAATGTTGTTTGAGTTTGTCCAAGTGGTATATTTTAAAAGTGCTGCTTAAAACAACTTTGTTTGTCCCAGATCATTTGGTCGAGAATTATACATGTTTTTATAATTCATTGCATAATTTCTTGGACAACGTAAAATGTTAAACCTGGGTGCTCTAATTTCCTTTTTTACACCAATCTCTATTTTACAATCAATGAGTGTATTATTTTTCTTTTCTCTTCTCTTACTTTAGCTGAGGGAAAACGGTTTTCCCAGTGATTTGTCTCTCACTCCTAAAGAAACTCTTGAATTGTATGACGTCATGCTTCAGCACTGGCCTGACAAAGAATCATTGAAGGTCAGCGGGTAACTCGTGATGATGTTGCATCAAAAAACATGTATATTGGTTTAATCTGGTTTGTATTAAATTTATGTTCTCTCGTAAAGAAAACGATACTCTTTGGGTGGGGATTTCAGTTGAATCCCTGGCCAGGAGACTCGACGGGGATGGCAAACGCATGGTTGAGCAAAATTTAAAGAGTGATATTTGTTGGCCAAAAGAGACCACATTCACTTCAATTTTCTCGACCTCCCATTCATCAATCCAGGCAAACTTTAGTCTTTCGTTTTTGCTTTTCAAGTTACCAGGAGCTCTACTCTTTATTCAGGAAAAACAACATCCTGCAAAAAGCGTGACCCAGACAGTTTAGGATACTATACTGGAGATAATAATTACATGAGCCTCGCACTCCATCCTCCAACTGTCGAGTGTTTTCAAACAACATATTTCGTTTTATAGGGACTTTCTCCTGAGCAATATTTTCAGGAGAATAAGTTCATTCACAGAAAGCATGCTAAAGAGTACGAGGAGAAGCTGAAAAAAGAGTTCAAGTCCTGGACAGATCACACACAGTTGAAAAAGGTAAAATTTCGTTTACGCGCAATACTAAACCTATCTAGACCCTCTCTAAAATGGCCAGTTACAAACAGCGGTGGCCGTTAAGTGAGATGTCAATAACATGCCGAGAAAGCAGATAAAAATTTGTCTGTTGCATACAGAGGTAAGGACTTGGTAACAGTAATGAGCATGAATTCAAATACAGGCACGTGTCATTTGCATAAGCCGCCAACATTGCATGTTTGAATTCTACCATTTAAATAGTAGCAACCTATTTGAAATGTTATTCTCAAACTCATTAATAATTCATGACGAGAACACAAAGGAAATCACTACCGTGAAGGAGGTTTTGAAATCGTTTCTTAATTTGCATAGATTTTGGCGATTTTATTCCTTCGTTTTCTCCGCATTTAACGATCAGTTTGAGAAGCTATATCAAACACTCGAAACAGTGTTTCATCAGATTTCCAAACACCTTGAAGTGGTTTAAAAAAACTCGGCTGCGCCTCGTTTTTCCAATCCACTTCTCGGTGTTTGGAAATCTGATGAAACACTGTTCCTCGTGTTTGATATATTACATGACAGATTTTTTCACATATTTCTGACTGACGCCTGTCTTGAAAACTTCCTTATTTGCACTTGGAAAGTTACCTCCGGGTAACTGGGCAAGTTACCGAGTTTGGCTGGTAAGAAGATCGTTTTCAGGTCTGAAGTGAAATTCTACCATTTCTTTTCAATATTCCCATTTGTATCAGCTGCAGAATCTCAGAGATCGGTAATCCTTAGCTATATAATTTTTTATTGTTTTTCTTCATGCAGGCAGAACCCGTGATTGAGTCGCTGAATTCCGTCTGTTCAGAGAAGACGACCTCAACTGGTGAAGAATGGAATAAAGTGGGGATGAGTTCGTCGGATAAACTTTTCATCATAATAAACTTTCCTAAGCTTGTTGAGCAACTCAGAGCACAAGATAAACTACCAGCCCTGGTGTTTAGGTATGATCGGCTATGAACTGTTCTTCCGGTGATTGCAATTGTAGTCATTTTTTAATACGCTTGGAAAATTGGGAGAACATTCAAACACTTGAATGTACTTGTATTCTCCTGTAATTCTTCGATGTTAATAAGCTATAGAATTACGTCAATTGGCCAATGATTGGCCACTGTAAAGAGATTTAACTTTACTTAACTCATGATCAGTTGATACCCACCTTTAGTGTTTCACTTTTACAACGCCGGACGCAGCACCGCAGGTTGTTTATAAACTAACCCGGCCCTAGATTTTGCGAAAATTTCATAGTATTTTATACCGCTCTTCGAGATTATGCTTGTATACTAGGCAACTCGATTTTATAGTTTCCAAAGTGTTAATTGACTATCTGATAAGAAAAGCACGTGTTAAGCTCTGCTCATAAATGTTTTGTTTTTGTATGTGCATCAGCTTTGACCGAAATTTTTGTGAAACACTGGCGATAGAACTTGCCGAGGAATTTCAAGACAGAGAGAACGCCATTAGAGCGGGCACAAGAAAGGCTGATGAGAAGAAACGTTCACAGGCTGAAAAGAAAGTGAAAAGAACAAGAGATGAACTAGGGAAAGAAAAAGATAAAAGGTATTTGAAATATTTTAAGTTGTTTTAAACAATATATGCACACCTAATTGCAGAAACACTGTCATAGAAAACACAAAACAAAAAATAGGAAAATAAGAACTGATTACCATAATGATATTGGCAAAGTTATTCTTTCGCATACATCACCTTTCAATTGATATTTCTTCCAAACAAATTTCTATTAAATAAATAATCAGTTTACATCTCAGGAATGAATAGTTTTCTATTTCTTAAAAACTTCTCTTCTTTTATCGTCTGTTACTATCACTAAGGTAATTAATTCCTATTTGGTATTTTGTATTTTCTATGACAACGTTTCTGCAATATAAGGTGTATAAATATTTATTTTATTTTTTTTTTTTATTTTTACCGTGACAGTATTTTCATCTCATCAGATCGAGAACCCAACGAGATAAACTGGAAGAAGCACAAGACGAGCAGGATTTGTCAAAACTGAATGAACCTCTGCCAGAATGTACCTTGTCCTTTAGCCATGGAATTGGAAACCAGGTAAGAAATGTAATGGGGGATATAATTATTGCATTTTTGTTTTACTTTTTTAAAAATCAGAAGGAAAAAACGTTCGCCGATTCACTCACAGCTTTTATTATATAAAGGCGAATTTACATTAATTGGGTCCAGACCGGTTAAAAACTGTAATCGTCAAGTTCAACCATAGGCAGCCGAAGAGAGCAGTGGGACTCGCGTTGTGTTGTTTTATGAAATATGAAGGCAGTTTGTATGGGAACTTCAAACAGTGGTTATTTTTTTTTTCAGACAAGACCAATTTTGAGTTCAAATGAAATAATATAGTTTAGCTACACTAACCTTGCATTCCTTGTGTGGTATTTGGCGTTAGTTTTATTCTCTGACCGCTATTTCCTGTTTTATTCTAAATTGAAGTTCCGTGTGTTTTCGAAGTGGCAATGCAGAAATCAATCCAGGATGAATAAATTAACCATCTTCACTAAGATAGAAATAAATACCGGCCGAAATATCAAATTTCAGTCCGGTCATTATTTTTAAGAAGGCCTCGGAGCTCGGGCATTATCCCTTAATTGGTTTATGGTTTATCGGCCCAATAGCGAAGAACCGAAGGCGAGTGATTTACCAGCTTTTTAATTACAACATCTCAAGTGGTTTATTGCACGGGTAAATAATAAACCATTGGAATGTGTGGTATATTGCTTTTATATAATAACTTTTTAATCTTTAAAAACTACATTTTCCATTTGGTTTACTGGTTTTAGAGTCACGTCAATGCTATGCATAAATGTGTATATATGAAATCGAACCATTAAGTGAACTGCGGATGAAGCTTGTGAGTAAAGTGGAAGATTCTCGCAGTGATTTCAGCAACTTGAGCAGTTGCAAAGAAAAATGAAGTTGCGAGTATTACTACGAGGGCCTTTAATTCACTCATAAATACCAGTCAATCAAGTTGTAATTACGGACAGAAAATCAAATGTGACTATTTTTATTTTATTCTCCCCTGTGACATTGAAATTTAGCATGTACATCGTACATCCAAATTCATTGACATTCAGCTTGGTAACATGATATGATGACGTCACATGGCGTAGGAATTACGTCAGAACTTATGAACAGCCACCATCTTGGATCCATCATCTTGAATTTCCCGATTTTTCCATGATATCAAAAAACGAGCAAAAGAGGAAGTTAGAAAAAAGTAGAAATGACACTTCACTGTCTTGCCCACCATATACCTTCTCGGGAAAAAATTTTCCCTAGAAGGAAATAAAATTTTGCTTTCTTTTCGTGGCACTTTTTCCCACGAGGTTTTATTTCGCGATTTTTTAGTTTTGAAGTAAGAGGGACCCAGTAAGCGCACCAGACAACTAATTTTCTTGCATGTTTTTTTTTTTTTTGCACTAGGGTTTAAAGAAAATAATGGATCGTATTCGGAAGATCCCAAGTAAGGACCCATTCAAGTGTACTTTGAGACGGGGAATCAGCTTCCATCACGCTGGAATGAACAACAAAATGCGCTCGGTCGTGGAAATGCTTTTCAGGGAAAAATACCTTAAGGTAAGATAGGAAAAACCGGAATCTATAATTTTACAGCCATGTGTTGCTACCCAAAGTTTTTTTTAAGGTTCGAAGTTCATTAAAAATGTGCAAGAATTTGGTTAATTATTAGATTTCTGAGGGTGATATCAATGACCATGTCCTTCTTCGTATTATATCGTTCTCTGACATGAGTACGAGATTACCTCGAACACTTTTTTTGAGCTAATTCGCTGTAAATTCATTAAATATCAAAGAGACAAGTAAATGAGCAATCTATTCTGCATTTCATTTTTTCCTGACCCTTTTGGTTGGTAATTTTCAAATTCGTCGATAACTGATGTAAATAAAATGTCTAAAATCTAACTAAGAAAGCTCTTTCTCCGACAACACGTATAAAACACGTATACAACACTTATACAACACGTATACAACACGTACACAACACGTATACAAGGTTGAATTTCATAAATTGTACTGGACTTCTGACGCATGTTTGGCTCCTGATTGCTTATTTTGAATCGTTAGGTCGTCACGGCAACAGGCACTCTCGCCCTTGGCATCCATATGCCTTGCAAGACTGTGGTGTTTGCTGGAGATTCGCCGTTCTTAAATTCCTTGATGTATAGACAAGTAAGTAGGCGAAGAATGTCAAGAAATTTAAAATTCGTTTTAATAAATATTTACAAATGCCCCCTTCTTGTTGGATACAAAGAAATTCGTTTTTCCTAACAGATGTCAGGCAGAGCGGGCCGTAGAGGGTTTGACCCAGTGGGTAATGTGGTATTTTTTGGAGTTCCATACCGGAAGGTTCAACGCCTCATGACTGCTAATATACCAAAGCTTGTCGGTAACTTCCCTATCAATGTTTCACTTGTGTTGCGCCTGCTCCTGATGACGTCAACGGGGGACGACAAGAAAGATGCGCTGACTAAGGTTAGAAAGTACATTATATATTATAATATAATAATAAAATAATATTTTAAGAGGAGGCCTCCAATCAACTAATGGTGGTTTTCAGGAGGGTCCTCTAAATGAAGGTCAAAAATACATTAAAATAAAACTAAACTACGGCTAAAAACTAAGACTACAACTAAGGTTTAAAACTAGAACTAAGCGACCATCCAGAATATATGGCCAAGGTGGACGCTTACGCTTATAACAATAAGGACTGGTTACTACTAGCGACGTAATCGCAATCGCAATCGCAAGAAAGGTACGATCTAGTGGAAAAAATCCGACAGAAACGGATAGTAAGCCGCGACGGAAGCAGAAACGGAATCGGAGTTAAAAGTAAACCTCTTGATTCTTCTGATTTCGATACCGTCGAGCTTCCGATTCCGCTTGCGACCCTGTTGTTTGATTTACACTAGAACGAAAGGCTCCTTACGCTTCCGACTTCGACTCCACTTCCGAATACGTCGCTAGTGGGAACCAGTCCTGACGAATAACATTAAAAAGGAAATTACATAAGAAATTTAACTTAACTTTGATCAATCTATTTAGTTGCATAAAAAAGGGTTTTAAAGCTTTAAAAAGATTTTAAAAATCTTAACAATTTCGAATAGAATCCGACTGTTGAATCAATTCGAAGCCCATTGTCTTGGAAGCAACCGGACCAGACAGTAATTATGATTAACCGGCCTAATAATGTAATCATAGGTCGTCAGAAAGTTATATACATAAAAAAACATTCCATTAGTCGTGTTACCTACACGTAAAATTTGCAGTAACGTGGATCTCAACTTAACCCAGAGCTTTGAGACGAGAGGAGTGGACATCTAACGTTGCAGGTTAAAGTAAAAAGAATTGCATTAAACAACGGTTGTTTTAATTTGAGAGATTGATGATCTAGTTTTCTGTGAATTTCGCTGTTAACTGTGTGCTGAAGATGGTTTTTACAGGCAAGAGAAAAAAATTTGAATTCGAATTATTTTCTCTTGTTGCATTTAGGCCTTGTAGTTTAAAGAATTATACTTCCGTCGATCATAAGCATGCATTTGTTTCCAGGGTTTAGGTTTGCTGTCCCACCCGTTCATCTGCCAAAAGCATCCTGAGATGAAGAATCAAATCAAGAAACATTTTCTCTTCAGCGTCGAACTTCTTGCTAGATTGGTGAGGAACACAAAATTTTATCTACCAAGTTTGATGTTTTTATGTTTCCGCGTAATTACAGTGATTAAAAAAGAAACGTTTTCGCCAGCATTACCAAAAAATCCTTGGAATAACTCATCTTCAGATAGTCCAGTCAATCCAGCAAAAAACGAGTCGGAACATTACACAAATAGCAATGAAAACAAGAATAGTTTCACTAATATCATGAATTTGTCTCTCTCATTATATATTCTATCCCAGGGTCTTATTAATAAAGCCACAGGAGCGCCTCAGGAAATGGCGGGACTCGCGACCCATCTTCACTACCACGAGCCGTCCAACTTTGTGTTAGTCAGCTTTCTGCAGCGTGGCCTCTTTCATGAACTTTGTCAACCGGGAGAAAACGGTTAGAGTGCAAACAACGTAACTATGTCGAACTTGTATGCTTAAAAACGTTACGGAACACATGTAAAATTATTTGATGTGAGATCGAATTTAGCACTATCTGGTTGCAGTCGACTTAAAACTGTAATGAGATTGGAGCACGTTATGCGTTTATTAAACAGGAGGAAACAGGATACCCGTGCTAGAACATAAACGTAGTCATAAAAATCGGAGGAATTAATACCATTTATTGGTCCATCCTATTATGGAAGACTGTGTTTGCTTCCTCAACTGGCGGGTCTATTTTCGGAAGTCTGTACTATGCAATTTTCAAATAAGCTTTTCTCTCTATTGTTCATTACAGGAAAATTTCCGGAAGACGTCATGAGGACGATGGTGCTTGTTCTTAGCCATTTGTTTGCTAGAACATTCCTTCATGCTTCTTTCAAGCGAAGAATACATAAGTGCCCAACCTCAAAGGTACGAATCTCTCCATCTGGGCATCATTGTCCGTAGTCAATGATTGTCTTCCAATTGCTTTTCATTTCCAGTATGGCCTTTTCTCTAACCATTGCTAGTCACGGAGGGTTTGCTTGCTTTTCATTGCCAATATGGCCTTTTCTCTAACCATTGCTAGTCACGGAGGGTTTGCTTGCCTTTCATTGCCAATATGGCCTTTTCTCTAACCATCGCAAGTCACGGAGGCAACCTCGTTCCCAGGGCTTTTCCCATCGAAAAGCCCGGGGAACGAGGTTGTCACGGAGGGTTTGCTTGCCTTTCATTGCCAATATGGCCTTTTCTCTAACCATCGCTAATCTCGGAGGGTTTGCTTGCCTTTCATTGCTAATATGGCCTTTTCTCTAACCATTGCTAGTCACGGAGGGTTTGCTAGCCTTTCATTGCCAATATGGCCTTTTCTCTAACCATCGCAAGTTTGCTTGCAATCTCGTCACGAGGCCCTTCTCCGCTTTCAAAATGGCGGGCCTGGCGAAGAATTAACCGCGGTCAAACGAGAGGAATTTGCAAAAGTTAAGCAAAGTACTTAAAAGTTAAGGTTGTCATGTTCACTGTTTAGAGTTTTTATATTAAAATATATTGCCAATACTGACTTTCAATTTACCAAACGTTTTGAAAGTTTACCAAAAAAGTTCTAAGCGTATAAAAACTGTGAACTGCAGAATTGTCGGCGCCATTTGCCAACAAAATTTTGATCAGGCGCAAAGAAGTTAGGTCAGTTTTCAACGGAAAAAAGCTCATCATTTTGAGAAAAATTAAAAGATAGTGATGCCAACTAATTTTTTTTACACATCCTTGCCCATATTTCTGTTAAATTCCACTAAATAAAACGAAAAACGCTTCAGACGTTTGACCGCGGTGGAGGCGTAGAAACCCCTTTTTTACCAGGCTGTCAAAATACCACAAGAATCGTGGAGTATTTTGTCACGTGGCACTCGATGAATTTGACGTTTTCAGAAATTCTTTTCTTGTTTGTTGTCTGGCAAACTAAAACCGTTGTTCAAACAAAACGAAGACATTTCATAACGTCTCTTGGCGTAATGTCATGATTACACACTTAGTTAATAGAGCAGTTTTCAATTGAGTGTCGAAAGTAATTACACAATTGCTTTGGTTTTGCATTGCTACGCTTTGTGATTGGCTAAAAAATTTCGCGCCACTTTCTCGACCAATCAGAAGTAAAACCAAAACCAATCGTGACTTGCTCGCACGCGTTTTCCCGCGCTTGGCGCCGCCGATATGTAATTGCTTCGAGCTCTGATTGGTTCATTGGATTGTTTACGACTGCTGTGATTGGCCAGAGTAATTACTTTGGTTTTGGGTTTACGACACTCAATTGAAAACTGCTCTAACTATTTTAATTCGTAATCCTTTACAATTATAGTTTATCTTAAATTTATACACTACTAATGAAGTTTTATTTTGTATCGTTTATCTTTATTAAACTAGCTCTTAAGCTAAGCGTACTGACCACGTTCAATAGAGGTTTGCACGGCAGCAATCTTGCGTGGCAGGAACAATGAAAATGTTTTGCATTAGAAAGAACATTCTTTCCCATAGGGAAAAGAATCTATTGTTCCTGCCATGCAACATGGCCGCCGTGCAAAACCTCTATAAAGGATTGATTGATTGATTGATTGATTGATTGATTGATTGATTATATTTCTCGCTATGTAACGTGTGACCTTATTTCGTAAACACAACATCAAGAAGCGAAGTTTATCATTGATGAAGGCGCGGTGATGTAAAGGTTAGGGCGTCGGTCCTTAGTGTCAGTGACTCGAGCCCTGCATGGTCTCTGCCATCGTGATGTATTCTTTGCCACGGTGTATAAATGGACACCGGCGAACATCCAAGGGAGAAACTTGATTAGTGACTTTAAGATACGCTACGGCGAGGTGCTACTACGGCGCAAGAAGATGAAACTCACTTCCGGTGACGTCATCACACGTGTTCTAGTACGGCCTTCCCGCGGTAGCTCGGAGCTTAAGCAACCACGACGGCGACGGCAGCGAGAACGGCACAAAACAAAATAGGTTTAATGAGCGAAAACAATGCCTCTGCACGTGCGTTTTACATTTTGGTACATTTCTTTGCCGTTCCCTGCAAAACAACAGCGTCAAATAATCAAATTATAGGTTTTATGGAGAACACGAACACACGACGGTTAATTTTCTTTTCTCCATTTGAACCGGAAAGCCATCTCTTCAAATTCAGCTCCTGGACAGTCCGGTCACATTGGACAAACTAAACAAATTGGAACAACTGCAAAGTAGTTTAAAATAGCGCGAATCCCTTTTTAAAGTGACGTTTTCCTTGACGTTGCCGTCGTCGTTACTTAAGCTCCCTGCTATGTTGTCTGCTACGGCGAAGTCCAAGGTTTGTCGTACTCTTCACTACGCGAGTATAAACTTCTGTTTTCGGTCCATTTTAATGCTTATTTAACTGTTTTGAGTAACCCAGTTCAAAGATAAAGTACTAAATCATAACATTGTGTGCTAAGACAATTGTTGCTTTGTGATTTTTACCAAAATAATTGAACAATTCAGCACAAGCAGGGCTGAACGTCGAATGGCTGACAAGAAAGCTTCGTAAGTACTAAGTAGCTTAATATAAATTTCTTGTTATTGTAAAACTGTATTTCAAATAAAACATTAGAATAAGTTATGAATGTTTGAGCTCATCAGTTCTCTGAACAGCCGTGCTGAAATTGTGCTTATTGAAATTGAGTTTATTTGCTTTGTTGTGTTTTTGGATCACATGCGCTTCGCTTCTAAAAGAGCCAACACCCTCTTAGAGTTATCAGTATCTTAGAGTTATCGCATTTTAGTAGTTGCATCGCGAATCCTGCAATTAGATTGACTGAGCTGGTTACTGTCAATTCTGTGGTAGATAGCTGGAAGAGAAAAAGCTGCTGTTTTCGCTGAAAAACGGAACATTTGCAGCTTATGAATCGAAATTCTGCCAAGCATTCATCTTCACTGAATTCATCTACATCCTGACTCCGGGTAGGAATCATACGGCAAATCTAAGTTTTGGGAGCTGTAAGATGGATATAGCAACAAGAAATCATCGTCATCAATCAAACCCATGCCATGCGAGAGTAGAATAAGGTCTCTGGTGTCCTTGAATAAAGTCATTTTTGCAAACACAGCTTCGATATAAAGTTTGTTTACGCTGAGGCTGTACGCGCCGTTGCCGTGCTGCCAAATCTTAATCATTTGAGTTTGGCAGGTAGAACGTCGTTTTCACCCTAGTCCCTCTCGGCTGAAGTAGCCGTAGTAGCACCTCGTCGTAGCCTATCTTAAAGTCTCTATTTTCATGCTACCGTCAAACCGGGTTAACCTCCGGCATTTGTAAGCCAATTGTTTTCATAACATTTAATATTGCCAGAAACCTCAGAGTTTGGGATGTGTTGATTCTTGGCTTTAACTCAAACTAAAAAAACAATGTCAGTGGCCAGGTTCACTCGCTTGGACCAATTTATGTGACTTTATATATTTTTTCTCAATTTTAACAGGTTATTTTAGAAGATCTCCCGAAAGAATTTGCAGAAGCTCTTCAAGATTACAACGGGCAGGTTACAAAAGTATTCAGTCAGTATCTGGCTACAGTGGCAGCAGAACATGAAAAGGAACGAGGAGAAGAAAACAAACTTCCTTTATCGGGAATTGGTAAGAAAGAAAACTCACTTACAAGAGTAAGAACTGTGTACAACCTTAAAGGCCTCAGACCTCATCAGTCCAAACTAAAACTGTGTGAATATCAGTAAGGTAAATACTTGAACTTTAACGTGCATTGTTACCTATGTTTAGTATAGGCCGAAAGACATAAAACGGTCCAGTTTTTATTAAATTAACTTTGCTAGTGCATTGAAACAATTATTTATTGTCTTTTGCTTCAGATAGCTTAGGATGGAGTTGGATGATACCTCGAAAATTTGACCAATTATTTGCTGTTCTTTGAAGTATCTGTAAACTGAACTGATCATTGTTTGGTCTACCTTACATGAAACACTTGATATTTTTCTCTCGGTTTTCTTGAAGTGCGATAAGCCAATTACATATGTTCACACTTTTGATAAAAAAATAACAGCAAACTCCTCGTGATATTGCCACTTTTAATAAAAAGGTCAATCCGATTTTGCATTGCAGAGTTTCCAAATCAAGCGAGCATTAACCTCATCGATGAACATGGCATCATCAAAACCCTTGGGCGCACTTCGATAATGTATTCCGCATGTTCGTCATTCGCAGCATTATCAGGGAATTCAGACTTGCAATTGCATTCTACAATACAAGCAGAGCAAGATGAAGAAGAAGAAGAAGAAGAAGAAATGGAAGAAGGAAATGCAGAAGACGTAGATTGGGACTCTTCAGAAAATTCGAAAAGTGAAAGCGATGAAGAAAGTGATGACGAAATTGAAAGTGAAGATGAAGAAGACGATGTCGAATGTCATCGTGAGCCCATCAATCATTTGCTGAAGGTAAAACTGTTTTACGACGTGTCATATAACTCTATTTCTGCATGCCCATTTTCATTTAAATGAGCCAGGTTCACGAGGGTTATTCCAGGAGACAATTTCTTCCTGGAAAGTTTGTTGAAGGTGTGCCACCCATTTATTAGACCATCATTGACTTTTAGTCCACCAATTCAATCAATTCAGATCAATGACCTTTTGGATTCTTCGTTCTCTTTTTCAGTCGGTCTTAGGAGCCAATCCTCATTAATATCAATAACAAGGAAGAAAGGCCAAAAAGAAAATATATTTACCACTATATTAAACTGAAGCTGCTCGCAACCCAAGCGTGCCGAATTCAACCACCTCTCATCACCCGACCTCAAGGAGATGGGGGTGGAGGTTGGGCGGGGGGGGGGGGGGGGGTTCACTCTACTCCATGATAGGCATCACAAGTTAACCTGTCATCATCTGTAAAAGTTCACCATAACACACATAATTCTGTCACCTCAAGGGACCTCTAGGGTCTCCTACTGGCCGGGAGCATGAGAGGTGGCTATATTGACAAGCTAGGCATATTCTATACTCTTTGGGGCGTTCCTACCTCTATAGCTCATATCAGGCAATGAAGCCGAAATAGAGCACTGCGAGGTAGATTTCATCAAGAATTTTCGTCGCATACAACACTATGAACATAACACCTTGTAGATTTCTAAGATGTTTCTTGGCTGAAACGTGGTACTGCCGTCTAGTAAGGTAACAATCAATCATCAAACAACAATCAGCCACAAACATGATGGTCAGAAATGGGCGACCCCGTAGCTGTCCAAACGATGTCTGTGATTGGCGAACGATGCTATTGATATATCACTTGAACAATGCCCCTATCCCTAATCCCCCTCCCATCGGGACAAATCTATTGTTTTCTTAGCGAATCACAGACATCGTTTGGACAAGTGCTGGACTACCCTCAGAAATGGGTGTTTTCCCTCCCACATAGTTCATAGAAACATAAATAATCCAAATGAGATGAAACTTGGCAGGACAATTGTTTGAATAATTATCCACATTTATTGGTGGTAGTTTTATAGTTTTGATTGACATTGTGATGCCATAAATGGCTTCCAAATTTGGCGCCAAAATTTAGAACAAGTAAAATCATTGCAAAAACTACATAGACGTGTTCTGTATTCAAAGAGAAGCTTTTCAGTAAAAAACCCTATCAAAATCCATTAAAATGGGACAAAGTTACATGTAATAAAGTGAGACAGTGTGGTACGAAAGCAAGGCTGATTAAACGGTAAAAAATCCTGTAAGACCCTGAAGAAGAAAGGCTGTGCCTTTCGAAATATTGGATTCAAATACAATTTCGGTACCGTTTAATCAGCCTTGCTTTTGTATCATACTGTTTCATTTTTACAGCTGATTAGATCCTTTGGCATACAGGATCCGGTGCTTCTATTTTGTTACGGTGGTCCTTGCAAACACAGTTACGTTTTTAATAAAGTGAGTCGCAATAAAAGAAGGAATTTGAATAATTAAATTGTTTTATTACCTTATATATTCAAACTTTAATTTTTACGGGTATTTACAGTTCAATACGATGAATGAAAATTAAAAGAAACAAAGTGGATAACATACTAGAGCGAATTTGTAGTTTTTTTGAATTTGGGACTTCATAGGTATTTTTACCTCTGACGTCATCAAGACGTGAAAAAATGACGTCGACTTGTTATGAAATGACGTAATGCACAACCTGATACCCCATGTCCTAAATTCAAAACACTACAAATTTGCTTTTGTGCATGGCTCGCTTAGTTCCCATATTGTTTCGTTTAAACAGCTCGAGTTTAAATACCCCTAAAACTTGACTATATATGGCCAATTCCATACATTTGGCGGGAAATTTGAATTTCTTCAATTAGCCATAACTTAATGACATTTTAACGGATTTAAGTGGGGTTTTCACTGGAAAGCACCTTTTTATTATAGATTTCATTTATACAGTTACTTCAGTCGAATACTTAATTCCAAATTTTGGCGCCAAGTTTCAGCGTCATTTATGACGTCATGCTGTCAATCAAAAGTGTAAAACTGCCACTATCACATGTGGATTTTTCCAGGCTATGTTCCGGCCAAGTTTCGTTTCATTCGGAATATTCTATCAAATTTTACTGTCTCTAATGAACCAAGTGGGAGGAAAAACACCCACTTCGGACCATCGTGATATCATTGTCCATCGTGTTTAGCCATAAAAACAAGTTCTATATACAATAGTGCATCGTGAACAAGGAGCTCATGTGAAAAGGAAAGAATGAACAATTCACTCAGTTTTCATTTCCATGTTTTCACCAAAAAGCTTTTATTTTTCCAGTTTGGTCATTACACTGTTAGAGAAAAGTTGAGTGAAATAATCTGGCTAAACTTGTAACGAAACAAAACTGCTTCGTTACAGTTTTAAGTTGATAAGAATCTTTACCATGCAGATTGTTCGCCAAGATGTCTACACAGACGTGCACGTGGTTCCCATTCTCCCGCTGAAGAAGCTCGACTCTTTCGGGCGTGTTCAACATTTGAATGCTTATGCTCTGGATTTCTTCAAGCACGGGTCCAAGAAATGCATTGAGAAGGAGAATGGGTTTGTAACAAAATTATTCTCAGCTTGCGAAAAGGCTTTATTTTCCATTGCCCAGAGAAATCTAAAAACTACCTTAAGCCCAGCGTGCATAACTACAGTTATCAATTTTTTTTCCTGATTAGCAAGAAAGAGATAAGGAGATTGTTCTTGTCAAGTTCAGGATCATGAAACATAAATGAATACCACAGATGTATTTTCTTAGTTTACGAAAAGCATTCAGCCCAGTAAACATTATTTTAATTATTTCATTATTATCACAATGACTTGCATGCTAATACTGCGGCTGTATACGAGGTTCTTATCTTTTTCCCAAATCTCCACTGCAGTCACCTTGTTTTCTCGATAATGACATTTCACGATCTATCTCATGTAACAGTTTAAACTGGTGCTTTTTTTTTCTTCTTCTTCTTTTATTCCTCTATGTTATTGTCAAGCGCCTTTGAATATGTTGTTATTTGATTTTGTTAGGTAAAATATCACTAGTCTGTAAAATCGGCTATAAAATAAGCCATGCAATGCTTTGGTCAAGTAAGAATAATACAAGTTGGAGTATACAACCAATCTCATGCTTTTCTTATAGAATCAGGTCCGGTGAAGTTTTCAATGCATTGAAGGACTTTTGCCTGACCATTAAATCAATCAGGTATGAAATATAAAAATTCTCCTTATATCCAATGATGTCCCATGTCTTGCAAATAATTGTAAAAGGGTATCCTGGAATAGCGCACCACTAAACTATTTTTACGTTCTAATTCACTACGTTCAAACGAACGTAAATTATTTTCGCCTTAAACAATCTGTAAAACAGACATAAAACAGCAACAAGAATTATGATGGTTGGATTCTCACAAGCAGAATCGAGTTTATTTTAATACAAGAATGCTAATGGTCGATTTACAAATGGGCACAAATCAAAGATAGGCATCAGTTATCTTCCACAAACGTCTTCTTGTTCGTACATGTCTTTTGCAGTATTTGTTTTCCAACGGCCATGCAGCTGCAACAATTGTTTGGAAATTGAATTGTTAGTATTACAAACAACTAAGGTAATGTTCCCAGCTCTTAGACTATGTATTTCACGGTGATATCCTAACTCTTAAGCGAACTGTATTTCTCAACATCTTGAATAGGATAATTTGCCTTTTCTGAGACTATAAATACCTTACCGTTTATGATAAGAGGTCTAAATAACGGCAAATCAGAACGGAAATCAATATAAGCTGCTTTTATGTATTTCATTGAAACACTTACCGGAAATACTTATCATTTAACTTATTAATTTTGACAAGATTTCCTTCCCTGTACACGTCGGTTTTACTATGAGAAATCGGAATTGTTTGGTAATCCTCAGAACTAAATGCATATGGAGAATGTACAAATTTCATTATATCGGAAAAGACCTGAAAAATCTATCTCACAAATAGCAGCAATCCTAGATCCCTTAAATTAGATACAGACAGATAATATATTTATCTGGTATCCTTATAATCATTTCTGAAGAAACAGAGCATTTCTTTGTTACTGGTTTAGATCTTAATCGTTTCGGTATTATCCAGAGGGTCTCAATGGGGTTAAGCGTGTGGCGTGAAACATCCAAAAAATTAACCGTGTGTCGTGAAAAAGGGAAAAAATTAACCGTGTGTCGTGAATTATTTTTGTTCAGATAACCGTGTTGTTTGTAGCTTATCCTAAGCTCTGAACAATTATTTTATGTATGTGGTCTATTTGGTATTTTTAGTTTGTTTCTCAGACAGAAAAAACATTTATTCGATATATAGACAAAATCACCACAGGCATCCCAAAGAACACGAAATAACAATGCACATTGTGTATGACGTCATTTTTCAAGATAAGCACATGGCTGGTGGATTTTAGAGTCTGTCTGATCGTCCCGGTCGAAAGTCTTGACGATGAGTGTGATTAAAGCCATTGTAAGTGTCTTTAGTCAAGGGCAAGAAAAGCCAATCGAAAGATATAAGTCCAGAATTCTGTTAAGCGACGAGCACAAGGAGTCGTTAAATGCTTTCGAAAAGCATCTTTCTGATTTTTTGGGCCTCAAGGATAAGATGCGAACCTTGGGTCTGGGCCAATACACATTGAAGCTGTACCGTATAAGCAAGTGCGATGGAAAAGTTGAGAACTTTGACATATCTACCCTGCCGCAATACAAACTTGAACTACCATCATTACTTACTGGTGAAAGTGAATTGAACGGTAAGTGAAAAGCTAAATCAATATGTATTCGATATAAAACTTTAGTGTTACTAGATGGCTTCGCGGGGTGCTGCTTTTCAAACCTTTACTGTAGCGCCAATATTTTGACTCTAATAATGCGTGGCTTCACACTAGAATCAAGTTTTGCTTAGTAAAATTTCAAGTAAAATTTTGCAAAGCAATTTTCTTTTACTAAAGTTTTCACATTAGAATTCGAGCAAGAAAATGTTTTACTCGATCGTCTGAGGTGCTGACAGATAGAGGAAACGTGATGCGACAGGAGAATTGTATGGTCTTGTACGACTTGAATTGAAAATGGATCGCAGAAAGTATTTTGCATTTGTTGCAGTGTTTTTTGTTTTTGCTTTATATCGGTAGTGTAGATGATGTCATGTGTAATGTAGAAGATGTACGCAGAATATGAGGCGAAAACACTACCTAAGGAAACTATTTAAGGAAACTATTAACATTAGAAAGCGTTCGTAACAAGGATAGGATGGCAATCGACCCTATCATTCGTTTAACGAGACCGGAAGTAATAGAGGTGTTGCAAAAGGTAGAGCTAGTTGTGCACACCATAGTACCTGAAAAGTACAGATTTTGGGCCTCAAACCAGCAAGGCGTTTGCAAGCATCCTGTCGCTCTGTCTCCAGGTCCTATCGGTAACATTCTCACCATTGATTACGATTTCTCTTCTTCGTCCTCGCGTTTGTTGAAAATCAGGCTTCACCAGCCTGCTGAAGTATCGGAGTTACAAACTGGGATGCGTGATGCAAGAGACGTATGCTTTCGTAACGGAGTAGCGTATGTAGCAGAGCGTGGAACAGGATGTGTAAGATATTGTGACCTCGAGGGGAACGTTAAACTTAAACCTGGCTCATTACGCTCGCGTGCGGACCTGGAGCAAGCACTTCTCAGGTACAATTTGTCAACAAATGGAACTGTTCCGATGTTACGTGAGCGCCTCTCTGTGCATTTGCGAAAGTTAGAATCGAAAGTGAGAAAGAACGTGGTACACATTGTCGACGTGCAACTGTCAAAACCCTCGGCCCTGTGTATGGCTAGCGATGATGTGCCATTGGTAGCCGATGATGGGCTACGAGTCATACATCAAGTTTCGCTCGAAAGAGATGGTGTAACAATCAGGGGCAAATTACCCTACACATATAAAGTGTGGAATCCATGACAATCTTGGAATCAAACGTATACTTTGCAGGATCAAAAAACGACAAATGTCAAGGAGGTCTATATTCTGCTAGCATGGAAACCACCCTGATGGAATGTGCTATCCAGAATGGTGATGAAAGTTGCAAGGAGATCAAGAGGGTATCCAAATTTAATGAGCTGCTAGTCTTCACAGACATCGGTGCTCGTGATGTGAAGTCATTTAACCCGCACACCAACGAAGTTGTACATCTTGCTGGCGACGGATGTGATGCACAGGATGATGGTACTGGACGATGCTCATGGTATTTGCTGGACAAGCTCATGGCATTTGCTGTATTTCGAACACTATATTTGTCACAGACGCAGCAGCAGGAAAAGTAAAACTAGTAGTTAGCATGAGTGGAACTTTGTCCTTTCTTTATCATTTGGGGCTTCTTTATGACAGTTTTGGAATTACGTGTAAAGGAAGCACTCCTGCGCAAATGACTCCAGAATTGGTGGTGTCGAATGTACGTAAAGTACACCAATACGTTCAATCGACAGTGCGCAAAGTCAAGGAAAGTAATCAACTAAAGGAAGATGCGTCGACAAATGGTCCTCAAGGAACTGTTTCCAAAAAAACGCAGACCCCAATTGAGCTTTTGTTGAAAGGTATGACCAATCTTATGATAAATCTCGAAAACGTAAATCCAGAATTCAAGTACAACGTTGTTTTCAAAACATTGTTAACAACTGGAGTAGAAAATCTGCATGCAGTGTCACACTTTAAGAATGAGACATTTAGTACTCTTCAGTACGCCATGGACTTTGGCACTATAGCAAAAGAATCTCTTAAACGAGTTTCTAAATGGGCGGCAAAGTACTTCACCCATCCAGCGTCCTATTATCCAGTTCCCCAAACAGGAATGTTGCTCGGTGACATCAAGTTTATGTCGCCACTCCCATCCAAGACGCTCTCCAATAGGGAGGAAGATGCAATGCGGGGATGGGTTGACAACTTTCGCCCTGTGAGGCAAAGAACTGTCCGATCTGAGACCACAAAGGATAAAGCAGGAGCTTTGCCTCCTGCCGTCTATACAAAGCGAGCCGATTCTATAACAAGATTATTCTTTAGACGTGATCAAGAGATAAGCGCAGATCTCCCAGATAAGACAGATGCTGAAGGCCCGAATGTACCCGTGCCCGAGGGCGTATCTTTAATCAGCTTTGTTGATGATTGTACCATCGAAGTTGTCCACGCAACTCAGTCAACTCAGGTATCCAACTCAAATTGTGATTTCGGAGAGGAATATGAAACGGACTCAGACGATAGTTTGTTTTCCGATGACGAACCTGATTATGTAACAAACAAGCCAGTAATAACAAGATCGGGAAGACAAGTCAAGGCCTGGGCAAAGTTTGATGTTTAATCACCGTTAGAAATGTAAGTACATATTTCGTTGTGCCCATAGTTAAAACTCATAAGAATGCAAACATAGTTAGTAGAGGGAGACCGCTAAACTATGATGGAAACAATCAAAAAAAGCAAATAGCTCTCAGATGCTCAAAAAATAACATGAACAATAAATAATTCATTGTCTTAATTCTGACATTCGTTTTTACTGTTTAGCACCACTTTGCCAAAATACACTAATGTTTTTGTTGTTTTCCTTGGCTGTTTTTCTCGGGGCCTTCAACATGCATTGCAGGAGACGTTTTTTTTTTTATATAAAAATTGCATTTCTACTACTTTTTGTGCCTGGAACCTGATTAGACTGACTAGATTTGCTTTTTCATTATTTCAGGGGTCAGTATCGTCAGTGCCCCCGATTATCAATGCCACTCTTTAGAAAGGGGGACAATATTTGTTGTTGTTGTGAATTTTTGAATAGTAATACGTGTATGCTAATCTTAGTTAACCGTACCGAAGAAAAATTAAGCGTGCACCGTGAAATCGCGAAATTTTTAACCGTGTACCGTGTTTGCTACACCCCCATTGAGACCCTCTATCCAGGGGATTAGAATCAGGTACAAATGTATGTATCCACTATAATGCAGAATAGGCTAAAGTGACGGATGAACTAGATTTTGCCCGCTCCGAATAGAATGGCAAATAGACATCCAACATAGTGGGGGGGGGGGGGGGGGGGCGGTGTCTGAAGAGAAACTTGTTAAGCGTGGCATCAGTCGAAAAACTTCTTAATTTCGAAATTCTGTTCTTCGGTAAAAGTCTCCAGGAAGGACCTCTTAGTTGGATCTGTGAGCGCGGAAAAGAAAATAATACGACAGTTAGTATGCAGCAATAACTAAGTAAACATAGTGTATAGATGGTAGGAAAACTTTACTTATGAAAACAAACTCCTATCGATGCCTAACGTACATGTAGACAGCTACGTACAAAACGTGGCGGCCAGTGCCATTCGTAACCACAATTCTTTGGCAATCATACAAAGACATACAGGCCAGCGCTATTCATATACAAATAGGCCAGTGCCCAATGAGTACAAACATACAATAAGTATATAGGCCAGTGCCCAATGACTATTGTTTAAGGCCAGTGCCACTCATACCTTTCAACCTGCAGAATGCATATAAATCAACTCAGCCGGTGCCTTACAAACAGTGGTGGCGTAACAATATAGGATTAGCCGGTGACATTGAGCGAAATTGTGACCTTTAGTATTTGGTGAAATATTGATTAAATAAATATTGGAAACTAATGAAAATAAGACCGTTCGGCCATAATTTCTAGAAAAAAAAATTTTTTTTTTTTTTTTTTTTTTTTTTTGGGAAACCCAACCGAGAATTTCAATTTTTCCCTGTTCCAAAAATTTTATTCCTATGAATAGTCTATAATCAACAACAAAGCCACTATAATTTCTGCAAAGCAAAGACCTAAAGGAGACAACAGTTGCGACTGCCAACTGCGAATATAAATAATGAAGAACCCTAGTTACTAAATACACCAGGGGCAGCACCAGACAATTTTCGCCTTGAAGCCTTTGAACAACGAAAGTAAAATCTACACAAGAGCAACCCGGATTCCAAAACCTACAACACACCATGGAATTCTGAAATTATAATAATTATCAAAGTAATCAATAGTATGGGGCACCCACAAACTGTCCAGGTGATCAAAAAATGTGTTAGAAATCTACCAGTCATCTGTATCAATGAAGCGGCTAACAAAATCAGCTCTTTCTGTTTCGGTACGAGGGATCCATTGTTTCCCAAGATGGATTTTATGTGTAATGCAAATTAGAAAAATCTGAATGTAAACCCATTTTATACTGCCGACTTCAACAATTCTTGCGGCGGATTGGATGTCAGTGAACCATTTAACACAAGAACCACTCAATAGAGTGGCGCAAAAGCATAAAGTTCCTTCCATGTAGAACTTCTATAATTTTCGCCATACTCCCACATACCGTGGTGAATATATTCATCATTTAAGCTCATGTGCGCCCCGAACCCGGACGCACCAGCATCAGAGCAAACCAAACGATTTTGGAGTTTTATCACTAAAACAGTAACAGTAACAGGGGCTCTCCCCGTAAATCCCAGAAAGGTTTGTTGAGGGCTCCTGCTCCTTTTTAAGACACTGTAATATATCATCTTTGTAAATAATATTATTGGGGCAAATAAATATTGATTGATCGACAGTATATAACATTAGCATAGCCAAAATTTTTGGTTCCAACAGTAAATATCTTTTCGAGAATACTCTTCTGAAGTAAACATTGAATCCCGATCTTGGACAGCGACTGAACCGACATGGAACAATGCCTAGACATAATTCTGCTGTTTATACCAACAACTGCACACGCAGAAATAATCTTTCCGCCAAATGAAGCCAACGATCTGGCAGAAACCTGAAACTTAGAATTAATGACATTATCGACATCGAAATATTTTCAACAACTCTATCTACGATCGGTAATATGAACCGTCGCATCGTAGAATTCCAAGATAGACACAGCCATTCAATACGTTGACAAGCTTCCAAAAAAAACTTATCGTTGCTACAAAACCAGTACTGGGAAGATATATATAAATATATTTATTTTTGGTTGATACCCTGAATTCTCCAATGCTTAACTAAAGGTCGTACACGCTTAGTGAAATATGGGGAACTGTAGATAAACCGAAAAGTAACCGGCACAAACGCAAATAAACGGAATTTTCCTAAATTGCAAGATCCCATGAAAAACCCTAGAAAAATTTAATGTCGATTAACAAAACTCTAAATGATGGCAACCGCTCTTTAAATCGACCGTAAACATAAAAGAGTCCTTTTCAAAATAGCTAAGAGCAATTTACAAAACCTCATACTTGGTGCGTTTTTTATATATATATATATATATATATATATCAAACATAATATGTTGGTGTCACAAGTCAGGTATATAGCTCTTTTACCAAAGGTTGGATAGAAACAGATAAATGATTGACAAAATGTGGCGGCGAGTTAACCTCGAACACGGCCAGCCTTCCGTAATTCCGCTATTGTTTTGCTAACAAACTCATTGTGCAATCTAGCAGACTTATTGTTAAGGAGCTTAATCTTACTAGGTTCCTCAAAGAAGGGTAACTAATAGCCGTCTCTAATGACATCTAATATAAAACTTGACACACCCATATGTTCAAAAGTTCCGTTCCTCTTCAAATTTCCTTAAACCGTATTGAAAGCAGTGCTTAGATTCTGGCACTCATATTAGACATACCTCAGAAAGCTCGTGTTCCAAAACAGTGATCAGATGGGTGATTACTTTGGTGCCGTTCCTGATGTAGCGTTTCCTGTTGATGTGGGATAGAAGGAACCTCCTGAATAGCTATGATGGCCGGCGGGAGAGGTCCAACCTGATCTGCCAATCTCTTGCCCAATGACTGTACCGAAAGCATTTGAATCAGCAAAACTTGAAACTTGGAATAGATTCTAAACAGACTGTGAGGGTGGGTGGGCGGGAATGTAATGCGTTATAAACTCGATTAGTTCTGCGAGAGAGAGAGGGAGAATGAATTCTGATTCACTCTTATATACACATCTGAAACAATGGAATAACAGACAAACAATAGAAGCACGCTGAGGCGTGCGAACCTCGCAATGTCTTAAGAAACATCTAGTAACACGTGAAAATACATTTACGTTCTAATTCACTACGTTCAAACGAACGTAAATTATTTTCGCCTTAAACAATCTGTAAAACAGACATAAAACAGCAACAAGAATTATGATGGTTGGATTCTCACAAGGAGAATCCTACGAGAAATCACAAAGTAAACGCGCAAACATTGAACGCGAGTAAGAACTCACCAAGCCACGAAAAAGAAACTGATTATCAGCAGCATATTTCGGCTTCTTATCTTCGTTAGGTCTTCCATCGGAGTTGACCTTTGCTTTCCTCGACTTCTTCTCGTCTTCCAGACCCGATGCCAAGTCGTCTGACTCGTACTCGTTGACTACTAGCCAGCCATGTTTATTCCTGTCGGCAATTCTGATGAACTTTTGCCTTATGTGAATAAGGGTTTTGCTTTCATCAATAAGATTGTTAATTACTGGAATATCAGTCGACGGATTAATAGAACTCTGAATTTGGATCAAAATAGAATTTAATTGAGCGTTAAACTTGAATTGTTTCGGGTTTTCTTTGAATTTGTAATTCGACCGTGTCTTTCTCTATCTTATACTTCGATTTGCTTCCCCTTCCCTTCAAGCCGTGTGTTAAGATACGATTTAAACAAGCCAAAGACCTGCTGAATAATCACTGGATTCGCCTTGGACAGTCGGAGTTTAAGGCTGAACACCACGAGAAGATTAACTGCCCGTTGTTTCGTTTAACCTTTCCGACCTTTCGAACCTACGCTAACCGAAGAAATGTGCACCGCGAAAAAATTCACCGCGTGTTGAACCGTTTATACTCTCAGAATCGGACATCACGGTAACATAATGTAATGCGTTATAAACTCGATTAGTTCTGCGAGAGAGAGAGGGAGAATGAATTCTGATTCACTCTTATATACACATCTGAAACAATGGAATAACAGACAAACAATAGAAGCACGCTGAGGCGTGCGAACCTCGCAATGTCTTAAGAAACATCTAGTAACACGTGAAAATACATATTTTATTTTATTTTTGTGTATTTATTTTATCCTGCTTTTCGTTCACTGAATCCTCTCGAGACAAACAAGAAACAAAATATTTTGAATATAATATATAATATAACATAGCATAACATAACATAACATAACATAAAATAACATAATATATTTTGAAAGGTTTACAATGAAATTATCTGCAATGTATGTAGTGAAATCAAAAAGCATAATATGCTTCGAGCGTCAGCACATTCTCAGAGCAAATAGGAATTGTGATTCAAATTTGCGTTTATTGCAGGGCTATACAATTGTGATTACCAGGACGACCTTGAATTTATAGACCTCCAAAAAAGTTTCCTCGCCATTTATAATTATTTTTTCTTTTCTTTCCTTTTTTAAATAGTATATAATTTATGTGATGTTGTTACTATATATTGGCAAATAAATAAATAAATCCAAGATTCAACGAGCACCCAGACCATTGTTGAAAAATTTGAGCGCGAGAGTAGATTTTTTAAGATGAAAGCTTGAAGTAAAAAATATCAAGGCAAGTTAAAAAAACTCAAAACGGTTGTAAAAAAAACTATCTACGACCGCTCTGGGCCATGTCGAAAGTATTTTCCTTGACACTGTTTTAAACAAACTCCAAACTCATGCAAGAAGAATCACGAGAAACCGACACCGACCTTTCCGATATTTTTATTCCGGGATGGTCCATAATTCTTGAAAGGCTCTTTCTCAAACTCATTAATAATTCATCAAGTTACAAGCCAATCAGGATATACGCCAATTTGGTCAGGTGCGCGTGGTTTGAAACCCCGATGAAATACTGGACAGAGGCCTTTCCACGATAGTTTGATGAAATATCAAACTCTAGAGTTTGATAAAACGTCAAACCCATATGGTGCAGGGTTATCCTAATTTAAATATTAATGGAACAAACACCGAAGTGAATAGACAAGCTTTAGTAATCCCAAAAGGCAATTAAAGAATATCCAAAAACAACTGAGCAAAATAAATATAAAATTGCTTTCCTTACGTTCATTCATTTTTGGATAATCTGTTTCATTAATGATGAAAGTCGTACGTTTTAAATAAACCTGCAACCTCGACAATTGGTACTTTAACCAGTCGCTGCCTTTGCCACTCTTCAAATATTCCATATTCTCTATTTTCGAACTGCCCATAATACGCTTTGTTTGCCCCCCAAATTTTGTATAAACTATTGTTTGTAAATGCTCTTGGGAGGACCGCATATTCCCAAGAACATTTTAAAACAATAGTTTATGCAAAATTTGGGGGGCAAACAAAGTGTATTATGGGCAATTCGAAAATAGAAAATGCGCATTTATTCTTGTACTGAGTCGATTTACCTTCTCTTCGGCTGTTTTGACATATTTGATTAACAATGATCGAATTGAGATCAAACGGATATATATGTGTTCCGCTTAAAACAATAGAACTTTTCAGGGACTTGTGACACTACTGTTAAAATGCTAAGTACTCTAAAACAATACCAAAAAAAGGAATAGGTCATTTCCGAGTTGCCTTTAGTCTCTCTATCAAAGCGAGGCTAGGTGCGAAACCTTTCATATGAAAATGAGTTTTCATTCACATGCAAATAAAACGTTTTTGCATGTGAATGAAAACTCATTTTCATATGAAAGGTTTCGCACCTAGCCTCGCTTTGATAGAGAGGCTAAAGGCAACTCGGAAATGGCCTATTTATATTCGGCGTTATGATGCCAAATCAGTGGGACATTTTTTCATTGTTCTTGGTTCATGATGCATGTTTGAGAAGCTATACCAACAACTCGTGCTTCGGGTTTCATCAGGCGTTCCAAACACCTCGAAACAATAAAAGCACTCAGCCGAAGCGGCCTCGTGCTTTCATCTGTTTCTCGGTGTTTGGAACCCCTGATGAAACCCTCGCACTCGTTGTTGATATATTACTTCTAAGCTTTCAGTGCAAAAGTGTCCTCAATAAAAGGACAAAACAGAGACACGTTAACACCCACATTATTTCGTTATCCATTACTGATAATTAACAATTATTGGACAGCGTTGATCAAAATATCGTGATTTGGCGAGCAGATTAATTATTTGCCTCTGCCTTCGGTATCGGCAAATAATAGATCTGAGAGACACTGACAGAGATTACGATATTTTTCTAAAACCGATTCAATAATTGTTTATCATTCAAGCAGTAAGTTTGGTTTTTAGTTATTTATTCATAACGGCTGTATAAGATTATGATTACGATTATGAGCTGCTATTGTAAAGGACGGTTGTGGGACAAACATGCGCATGAGCAGATCATTATTTGCAGCAAAACAAAATCAACCTTGCATCTTGGTGGGCATGGGTAGACCATTATTCGTAGGCAGATATTGGCAGGAGATGTAATGGTCTCTAGACCAATCAACACATCGGAAAAAATAACTTGAATGATAGTTTTATTTTTTAATGAATTTTTCCGTATTTGTTCTCGATCCTAAAATGTAAAGTAATTGTTCCCTTTCTTGTTTAATTTCTAGTTGCTCATTGGAGGAGTTAGGGCCTGAAACTGACAATGTTGTGCTGGCTTTTAAACAGCTGGCTGAAGAGTTCGGAGAGAAGTTCAAGAAACAGTTCCATTGTGACATTTGAACTTTTTTTATTCAGAATTATCAACTTAAGACTGAATAAGAAACTAAGTTTTCAGCAGTGACTGCATTTGAATTGTTATACTTTTTCAGGCTAAACCTTAAAATAACTTGTGTTAATCAGAGTTCATATATTATTTCAAATTGTCCATAAACTTATGAGGCATGAGTTCTCATTCTTGTCAACTAAATTAATAGAATTTATTGGTTATTATGAAACAGTTATGAACTTGTAACTTAAATTCAGGAATAAAGTAACCGTTTCTGGCGTTTTGAACTGATATTAATATAATTTACATTAATCAGAATTAATTTATTCTTTCAGACGCAATATTATATTACAAAGTTCATTTAACTTATGAGACACGAGTTCTATTCTTGTCAATTAAATTTTAAAATAGAATTTGTTGGTTCTTGGAGCGATTTTCAATTGAGTGTCGAGAGTAATTTCGCAATTGCTTTGGTTTTGCATAGCTACGTTCTGTGATTGGCTAAAATTCTCGCGCCACTTTCTCAACCAATCAGAAGTGTGGTGGTAAATAAATAATAAATACAAATATAAGTATAACAAAAACCAATCGTGATCTACGCGCCCCCCTTTTTCCCGCGCTTGGCACCGGCTAGCTGTCTTTGCTTCGAGTTCTGATTGGTTGATTGGATTGTCTGCGTCTGTTGTGATTGGTTAATTGGATTGTCTGCGTCTGTTGTGATTGGTTCATTGGATTGTCTGCCTCTGTTGTGATTGGTTCATTGGATTGTCTGTGTCTGTTGTGATTGGTTGATTGGATTGTCTGCATCTGTTGTGATTGGTTCATTGGATTGTCTGTGTGTGTTGTGATTGGTTGATTGGATTGTCTGTGTCTGTTGTGATTGGTTGATTGGATTGTCTGCGTCTGTTGTGATTGGTTCTTTGGATTGTCTGTGTCTGTTGTGATTGGTTGATTGGATTGTCTGCGTCTGTAGTGATTGGTTGATTGGATTGTCTGTGTCTGTTGTGATTGGTTCATTGGATTGCCTGCGTCTGTTGTGATTGGTTCATTGGATTGTCTGCGTCTGTTGTGATTGGTTGACTGGATTGTCTGCGTCTGTTGTGATTGGTTGATTGGATTGTCTGCGTCTGTTGTGATTGGTTGACTGGATTGTCTGCGTTTGTAAAAGTCTTCTTAATTTTTTACGGCTCACTGGAAGACCACTTATAGTGAATGTGACACCGTGATGAAATAAGGATTGTAGTAGTAAAAGATTGTAGTAGTAGTAGTCTGTTGTGATTGGTTGATTGGATTGTCTGCGTCTGTAGTGATTGGTTGATTGGATTGTCTGCGTCTGTTCTGATTGGTTGATTGGATTGTCTGCGTCTGTTGTGATTGGTTGATTGGATTGTCTGCATCTGTTGTGATTGGTTCATTGGATTGTCTGCGTCTGTTGTGATTGGTTGATTGGATTGTCTGCGTCTGTTGTGATTGGTTCTTTGGATTGTCTGCGTCTGTAGTGATTGGTTGATTGGATTGTCTGCGTCTGTTCTGATTGGTTGATTGGATTGTCTGCGTCTGTTGTGATTGGTTCATTGGATTGTCTGCGTCTGTTCTGATTGGTTGATTGGATTGTCTGCGTCTGTTGTGATTGGTTGATTGGATTGTCTGCGTCTGTTGTGATTGGTTCATTGGATTGTCTGCGTCTGTTGTGATTGGTTCATTGGATTGTCTGCGTCTGTTGTGATTGGTTCATTGGATTGTCTGCATCTGTTGTGATTGGTTGATTGGATTGTCTGCGTCTGTTCTGATTGGTTGATTGGATTGTCTGCGTCTGTTGTGATTGGTTCATTGGATTGTCTGCGTCTGTTGTGATTGGTTCATTGGATTGTCTGCGTCTTTTGTGATTGGTTGATTGGATTGTCTGCGTCTGTTGTGATTGGTTGATTGGATTGTCTGTATCTGTTGTGATTGGTTCATTGAATTGACTGCGTCTGTTCTGATTGGTTGATTGGATTGTCTGCGTCTGTTGTGATTGGTTGATTGGATTGCCTGCGTCTGTTGTAATTGGTTGATTGGATTGTCTGTGTCTGTTGTGATTGGTTCATTAGATTGTCTGTGTCTGTTGTGATTGGTTGATTGGATTGTCTGTGTCTGTTGTGATTGGTTCATTGGATTGTCTGCGTCTGTTGGGATTGGTTGATTGGATTGTCTGCGTCTGTTGTGATTGGTTCATTGGATTGTCTGTGTCTGTTCATGCTTGTCCAATACTCTGACAAATTTATGCATAGCATTGTACATTATGTTGTATTATGCCGTTCTAGAATGTATTGTTAAACTATTGTCATGGTCATATAATACAATACAATGCTATGCATAAATTTGTCCGAGTATTGGACAACCCTCAGTAATTACTTTGATTTTGCCCATAACGACACTTAACTGAAAACAGCTCTATGAACTTGTAATTTATATACAGATAAAAAGGTCAAACAGTCTAAAATTATAATGTGCTTAAAACATGAAAAAAAGTGGTAAAAAGTGTCAGAGTCAGTGATTGAGTTCACAAAAATAGGCCCATTGTTTCCTGTACAATTCATCACGAACACCTAACGAGAAATGTGAAAAGTTTGGAAAGGTGTTGTACTGTTTTCCATATCATTTAAGTGCTTTAAAAGGAAACCATGTGAAAGCTAATACAGTTTGATGTTTTCGGGGTTTTTTTAGCTGAAGATCTCCGTGGCAGAAAATTTTAGGGAAACGAACTTTCATTTCATACTTATTGAGATTTTCGATTGAAATTTGGCGTAAGAAAACCCCGTTTACGAATTTTTAAGATGACTGATGCCTTCTGAACAGCTTTACACCTAATCTCGTACCCAGATCTCCCATTTCAGTATAGTAGCAAGCACGAGTGAGATCTGGATACGAGATTACTTTACACCGAAACGATTTGAAGGGTGCTCCTGCAGTTCAAAACTTCGTGTACGTCAGCTCGTGACTAGTAAGAATTTCAGTCTTGAATCAGCACAAGTTATCTTCGGTTTTGCTTTCTTTTTGCCTAAAGAACAGTTAAATCGTGATACAAAACTAATTGCCATTTTGAGACGGCAATACTGCATTATATTATACTGTGACGGCGTTTGATGAAAATACTCAATCTCCGTATTGGGCTCCGTCGCTTTGCGACTCCGCCCAATACGATTTTTTTTTTCTTTCCTTCGGTATTGCCGTCTCAAAATTGCAATGAGTTATACAATTGTGGCTTGTTTGTGTCTGTTTTCAGTCCAGTAGACCGTAACTAATTACCAACATCTACATTGAAAATCCTTGCCAGGACGGTTGCCAAGTGCGGTAAAAAGATAGAGAAAGAAGTGCAAAAAGATAAATGCATAAATGCATGGGTGTGTGCTGTGCCAACTAACAAAACATCTGAGAAGGTGGGCATTCACTGCCTTCTTGAAGCACTCCATCGATTCACTAATGAACAAAGAAAGTGAAGCTCTCTTTGTTGAATATACATTGTCACACTGAGTTCTTTTAGTTGGCCGCAGGCCTAGACTATATATAGACACAGACAAACCAACAATGTGCCTCATTATAATCCTCGGTAGGAAGGAATTAAAGGAGCATTGGATAAGATTAGATATTTGTAAGTTTGTATACTATTTCCTTTAACAAAACGTTGTGAAAAATATCAAATTGAAACGTAAAACTCGAAAACGTGAACTTAAACTAAATTGTATCAAGTTATCACGTGTATGGGAAACCTCTGTGAATTACAATTATAGATGTAGATGTAGATGTATCAAAGGCATCGTCTATTCACTTTTGCATACAAAGCAGTTATAGTATCAAAGTCAGTGAACTATGAAAATCAAAACACACTCAATGCATAACACTGAAATACAGAACGCATTACTGATGATGTCATTACTCAAACTTAAGCTAAAATAAATATGCATGTCGATGTAGATTTAAAAGGTCTCCTCGAGCCCCAAAATAGGGACGTTCAACTTTCGGTGAGAAGATAACTTAGCCATTTACAATGTAGCTATGTTTGTCCAAATAATAAGGGTAGAATTTCCCTTACAGGAACAAATAAACGCTGAATACATGAGAGGCTATAAACTACATCCAATGGTTAAATTGACTTTCAAGGTGGGCAATCACACAACAACTGTCGA
Source organism: Cladopsammia gracilis (assembly GCA_022457155.1). Classification (NCBI taxonomy): domain Eukaryota; kingdom Metazoa; phylum Cnidaria; class Anthozoa; order Scleractinia; family Dendrophylliidae; genus Cladopsammia; species Cladopsammia gracilis. The sequence goes on along the minus strand of JAJGOT010000008.1, from coordinate 586,784 downwards.
GAATTTATCCATGAAGAGTGGAATAAGCCTTCGAGACTCAGGGCTAATTCTGCATTTGGGACTAAAAAGATCTCTTAAATTTACGCTGTTTGTTATAAAATACCATATTTAAGTACGTGGTGGGTCCCAAGTCCACAGTTGCCATGAAGCCATTATGGTGATAGCCGGTAGGGCACATTGTATAATTCCATGTATATAATATATATAATAAATGTGGAGGTAAAGTCTACCTTGGCATAAAGTGCTCAATGCTGCGGTAGCAGAGCTAAGTAGAAGTAAGTTGAAGAATTAAAGTGGACGCATCGATTCTCTGTGACTCTGAGTTTCGCGCCTAAGTGCTCGTCAGACAGAACTTTATTCAACTAAGAACATACCTTCTTATGTACAAGGTAGGTGAGTGGCTAATTAATTCGCTACTGTGCTAATCTGCATGCTCTACGTGTGAAATGATCAACGTGTGAAATAAAGATTCTATAGAGCTATTGTTGGCGGCTTATGAAATTTGCTAAGTAAAACTTATTCTCGTGGCGGCATTTAGAAATGAGTTCATTGGACATATGATTGGTGTTGTTTCACAACAACACCAATTTTACAATTAACTGGAGCATTTTAGCGACCGCTCCGGCCTACAGCAACAAAAGCAAGCGGTGCCACTTGTGCCTCACAGAAAAACTCTACTTAATTAGAGCCAAGAAACCGTCTTTATTAAACAAAAGAACAGAACTCATTTCTAAATGCCGCCACGAGAATAAGTTTTACTTAGCAAATTTCATAAGCCGCCAACAATAGCTCTATAGAATCTTTATTTCACACGTTGATAATTTCACACGTAGAGCAGATTAGCACACTAGCGAATTAATTAGCCACTCACCTACCTTGTATATAAGAAGGTATGTTCTTAATTGAATAAAGTTCTGTCTGACGAGCGCTTAGGCGCGAAACTCAGAGTCACAGAGAATCGATGCGTCCTCTTTAATCCTTCAACTTACTTCTAATATATATAATATATATATATATATATATATATAATTTGTCAAGCCACCGTTCTAATCCCTGCATAGTGTTAACCATATGAGTGTGAGTGTATTGAGTGTTTCAATGAGGTTATAACCGTCATAAACTGTAATATTTACTGTCAGCCGTCAATGTCTGACCGCCGAAGGCTCGATTGATAGTTATTTCACCGTTAGCTTAAATTGTTGCTTCATTTCGTCATATGTCCAAGTTATCCTCCGATTAAGATTATTGATAATCTTTCTTTTCAGAAAGTTTTGGGGCGCTTTGACGAAACTGGAGACATCGTTTGCTCTTTAAAGTGAGGATGTTTGCGTTGTTCCGGCTTCAATGTCTTTTTCATCCTTTTGAGGTGTGTCAGTCAGGGAAGTGACACTTGCTGCTTTATTCTGTACTCCAGTGGCCTGCGAACTCACCACATTATTCTCCAAATCAGTGTCTTGTTGACGAATACGCGCCTGCTTTAACGCGATGAGCTTTTTCCAAGGGACACCAAATAGAAAACAGTAACCCACTACCACAGACACCAGCATCTGAAATCCGACAACCAGGTTATCGGAGATGAGGAAATGGCGCAACGAGGTGATTTGAACACCTACAAACACCACCAGAAAAACCGAGGACATGAAAAACATTGAGACTTTTATCTTGAATATAGTTGCCTTTTTACACATCAGTAAGCCACTCGTGGCCAAGTTTAGCAAAACCATGCAAATCTGAAATCCACCGTAGCCGGCACCCGATGCTAAGCCAATGTTGAAGACAAGCTTGTAGCATATCACATCTACAGTTTCTTCTTTCGCTGCAGTGCTGTTACAATCGACTCTCTCCCTTGAAAACTGCTTAATGGTCTCCCATTTTGCCAGGTCCAACATACTGTACTTAAAACAATCTTGCTCGACCTCGTTTGGATCGCAGCGGAAGCGGACTTCCAGCAGCAGTAGATGATAGAACAGACCGATAACTCCACCGAATAGGACCAGGAACAGAAAGAAAAGGCTGGAAATCACCCTAGTCAAGATCTTCTCCTCGTGTGTAAGATCGATCCCTTTCAAAAGCCATCTCGTTTCTCTACTCTGGTCAGTTTTTTTCTTGATCATGCGGTAAAATGCGTAGGTGACAACCCAGGAGTAAAGACGACGGCCTCTAAAACCCATCATAACCAAGACAAGGAAAGGACCGTATGCTGTTCCCAGGGCCAACGAAAGAACTATAGTCGAGTACACGGCTTCCCTCATTGTTAGAAAATAAACTGAGAAGAGGACCAAAATGCAAAGTATTTTTAGTCGTCCGAAGCGTATTTAAACATTCTATGGCAATTGTCATGAGCTCATTTACATCAATGTTTTCGCCTTTTTATGCACTAGACTGTGACTTACGGCCGACTCGTGAGGCCGCCTCTTTGCTGAAGCCATTGTTCTGAACGATTTGCGGTTCATACTTAAAGAAAAACAAATATCATATTTCGCATATGTAGAAATAACTTATAAAATGTAGGTAACCCAGATTAAGCGGGGGGTGCCGGGGGGGAAACTGGACAAATGCTCGACTAGGGAGGTGTGGTCGGGCCGCTCAAACCTTGACCATGTTAAAGACACAACTCTCTGATTATCTTGTCTGTTTATGACATTAGGCTATGTAAAGATACCAACTGAAGATAACAACTGATGAAATCGATACCCGTTCAAGACAAAAAGATCCATGGCAAAAAATTAGGTGACATTTGCCTGTATAGTCTTTTCACTCGTCACCAGGCTCCCAATTTGACCCTTAAAATCATAGCAAAAACGTCATTTTTTGAAAGGAAAATCAAAATTTCGCTCATTTCTGAGTTACTTTTCTGAAATCCACACTCGGATTCCAGTACTATGGTTATTATTCTACCTAGAAACGTTAATGCAATAACTATCGGGGTGGGGGAGCATTAAGTAAAATCAAAGCAAGGGGGGCTCAAAGTAAAATAGGTCAATCAAGAGGAGGGGGCTTAACATTTTATTTTAAGTGTTTATAGTTCTCACTGAAAGGCTTGATGATCTGTTCTGTGGCTGAACTGCAATTTCAATCTGTTGCTATACAATTATGCATTCCTCTCTATCTCGATAATATAGAGACGAATATTGTGATAAAGCGTTGCTGGCTTTTTAAATTTGAATTGTCAACAACATTTGAACAGTAGAATAAAGTTATACACCAGTTCAAATATTTTGCTCCAGTTCAAACAAAATTTCTCACTGATCAGAAAGTGGGGGGAGGGGGGGGGGGGGGGTCAATAACTAAATTCACGATGCTTCGACTGAGTGCATTTTGGCTTCCTTTGGTCAACATCGTGTGTACGTTCGCTTGTTCGTCTGTCAGTGCCTGGCCTTGCGGTGAGAACGAGGGAGATCAGAAGGAAAACGGAAATCGCGGCTATCAAGGAAATCCCGCACTTCAAGGTTACATAAACAAGTAAGATAGTATTGATATCGGAAAGATTTCCGTATAACCCCATACATTAGTTATGCATACCGTTCTTAAAACTAAAACAAAAGCCACAACAATAGAAATCCAAAAGCAAAACAATAGCGCGCAAGCCCGGAGCAAATGTCTCGTCTGAGGGGTCAATATTTTATTTTCAGTGAAAACCATACTCTAATGGTCCCCGATAGCCAAGATAAGAAAGTACCCCCCACCCCGGGTTATCGTAATGGGATTAAAGAAAAAAGAATTTGCAGGTTAAACAATAAATTCAATTGCAAACTGCAATACTTCGTGTACAGATGTTTTACATGTTTTATGGCTGTGTGGCACTTCCTGCAATTGATCATGCAACGTCGCATACAAATTTTGCGACACGTGAAAACTTTTAGACCAAAACCCTAGTTACACTTGATCTTGAATAACTTAAGCAGTTATTGTCTCTGAGGGTGGCAAAGGAGGGTGAGAGGGGGGGGGGGGTGGGGGGGCGGGACCGATCACGCATCACGCCGAATTTTTAAGTGAAATCACGCATCACGGAGAAAATTTTTAACCAATCACGCATCACGTAAATAAGGAGTAATCCGGCATTAAAATGGTAACAAATCAACTTAGGCCTACCCGATTGGATGCATCAATATTGTATATTCAACGTTTTTTTTTCTAGAAGGATTGCATAGTACTTGATGAATCTTAATTTTCATATTAGTTATGGAATAGGTATTGAATATGACTTACTCGTTGGAGCGAAAAGAGAAAGTATATATAATCTGGAATACCACGCGGTCGAAACAAAATAGCACTGAAGAGTCCTGTTACATATTAATTATTGCGTTCGACGTTGGGAGAACGCCATCCTAATTTCAAACGGATTTGGGGATCCTGTGGACGATGGGATACCTGTGCATGCCAGGCGTGAAGAATCGAGATTTTTGGGTGTTTCTTGGTGTTGCGGAAGCCATTGTTGGTTAGCTTTTGTGTTGTGGTGTGGGTATTGTTCAGGGTCTTTTGAATCTTTTGTTTTACGTCATTTGGTGATCACACCATCCGCAACACCAAGAAACTACCAGATTTTTGGTTCAACGGGCCGGTAGAGTCTTGATTCCATAACTCAAAAGGAGGTCGCGGTGCCCAGCGGTTTTAGTGAAAACAAGGTTTGGGTGGGGGTGCTCAGTCTCGCGGGCTCAAAAACCTCCTTTCGGGCCATGTTCAAAATCTGCGCCATTTTGAATAATTATTATGCGCGCGCACCAATTTTAAGCCCAAAAACTGGCCAAAGAAATTGCGGCTCCACCTAGCGTAGATATCTTTGGATTATTCGGTAAGTGCAATCATTTTTCTCAAACTCCGTGCGATTTTTCTTAAAAAGTTCATCGCTTCAACTTTTCAAAGCCTTACCAGGAAAGTTATTAGTACTCCAAGAGCATGTGGAAAGCCCGACATGGGCGTCCCAACTAATGTCCTCGAGTTTGCCGAACAACAAAATCAACCGATTACTCTGATCCATAGCGGTCACAAATACAAACCATACAAACCGAGTCATTGTACTTGGTGGCAAACCGAAGACCTTCGCTGCTGTCCTGCTTCGAATTAATGTCCTCGAGTTTGTCGAACAACAAAGAAAATCAACCGATTACAAATCGACCAAGCCATTGTGCTTTATTGACCCATAGCGGTCACAAATACAAACCAAACAAACTGAGTCTTTGTACTTGGTACTTGGTGGCCATTGCGCCAAATTTACATATCATGTTTTGTTACATTTTCCCTTGCAACTACAGTATTTGAGTTTATACTATTATTTATGTTACCGTTACAAAATAAGTCTAGCACAATCAGTATCTGAACTACATTGTAACTAAGTAGATAGACATGTTTTGTTACATTTTTTGGTTTCACTATTAAAATTACTGTTGTTCATGTTGCTGTTTAGATACTTCGTGTTTCTCAATTAATGTCTCAACTATCAAATTACATTTCACCATGAAATTTGCATAAAAAAATTGTGTATTTGCGACAACACTTTGAAGAAACTGTGAAGCCTGGAAAAAACTTATTACAGATGGCAAAATCAAAGCATTTTTTAAAGAACCAGCATTTCATCTTCATTTCATTTCGATTTGGTCTTAAAATCACGAGATTTTAGTGAATGCGTCACGCAACGTTTATTTACAAAATGTTTGACCAATTCATAGCAATTATCACCAAAGATTTGAAAACTTTAAAAAAATCCCGAATCTCCTGAATGCGATGCCCTGTTTACTCAGGGCATACAAAAAGTCAATGGCAATCCGGGCAGGAGGGGGTCTCTGGGTTAAAAATCAAGGTGCGAGGGTGGTTCTGCCTGGCCGGGAAATCCGGGCGGGGGAGGGGTAAAAAAATCTTGCATCCGTCGGGGGGGGGGGGGGAGATTTTTTTCTGGAATAACCCATTTTACACAGGTTGCATGCGATTAAGTAGCCTGTTCCAGGCTCCGAGATAGTGGGGAACGCGCGAAGTAAAAAAAGGAGGGAAAAATCGCGGGGGGACTGCGAGAGGGAGGTCACCCCAGTTCCCCCGCGATTTTTTTCCGTTTTCTTTTTTTTACTTCGCGCCTTCCCCACTATCTCGGAGCCTGGAACAGGCTAGCGATTAAGTAACACAGGAATACTAATTCGTTATATTGATTATCAATTTTCTTTTTACAGCATGTGGGCCACATGCAGTCCTCGACTGACTATTTTTTAAGTAGTCTTTTCAAATGTAACAGAAATAATTCACTGCTTGGAAAGTAATAGACGAGTGTGGATTTGATCGGGAATCAAATATTAAAAGCAAGTACAGAAAAATTGGTAACTTCAATCAACGAGTCTCATACGCATGGGTACAGGCTAAGTGTAGCCTCTTGTTAAAATCTGAATTTTCTTAGTTGTTCATTACACTTCTTGTACGTAAATGCAATAAAAAACTTGAAAAGTACCAATAAAATTATCTATTGAATAAGTCGCGCTATAACTTTTTAAGTAGAATACGTAAAGTAAGCACCTGATTTAATTCATACATTACGTAACTTCAACTAAAAGGCCAATCAATCCAGGTCCGATCTTTATTTGGCTTGGACCTAAACTAAACAACAATGGCTACTCGATAATGAACTTCCGAGCTTTATCTGTATCGAGAACTTACAATCTCACACTTATTTTTATTTTTTCTAGCCATTTGTCTTGTCCACAGACGTATGTTTACTGTGTTTTGTACCGTGGCTGTTAACTAGAAATCTTACAAACCTTCCCTGCAGTGAATTCAAGTGACTAATGAAGAACAAAAATATCTCAATGCTGAAGGTCAAACTACTACACTTCTTGGGGTTACTATAGACAAGCGACTAAATTTTAGCATTTATATTTAAAAATACAAAACGGCGTGCCAGGGTGGTGAAGTAGTTGTGTGGATCACCAATCAGGAAGTAAATTGTCGCAATGCTCAACAAATACAGAATGCGTTTTTCAGGCCTGAGGGAAAACATATATTTAGGTCGGATTTAGGTACATATACCGAAATCAGTAAATCGATATTTCAATTCACAGAGGCAACCTGAAGCCTTTTGAAGATCACAAACGCTTTTTCGTCCGATTTCTTAGAGTAAATACAGTAACTCCTTAAATATGTCGTCGCATTCCTCAGTCGTTAAAACAATCCTTACCCAAAAACTTGTTATTAGGCAATCATGCGTGCGTGTTTGCTGTCTGTTAAGACTTCACATTTAACGTAACAATAATCAACAATTATAATAGTCCTTTCGTGGATGGGACCTTCGAAAAATGATAAAAAAAAAAAAACACTATAGATACGCTTCAACGCCACTTGCGTTTTGCAAATACTAGAGTTTATTTACAGTGCAAACTAGAAAACCTCGAAATCCGTTTGTCCTCCAAAGAGGGACTGTTGGCTTTGGCCATGCACATATCGGTTCTGTTTATCCTTTTGGAGGTGCAATCGGTTAAACGGCGTCCATTGCGGTATTTTCGACAGCAGTGGCTTCTGGCTCGTTTTGTGCATTCCTTAACTTGTACTCGATGAGGTCTTTCCAAGGGACTGCAAATACAAATACACATCCAATAAGAAGTACTCCAACCATTTGAAGGCCATTCGCCAGGTTATCGGACACAAAGAAAACACGCAAAGAGGTGGTTTGAACAACTATGACCGCTGCCATGACACCCACGTACAGCAAGGCTAGGATAATTCTGATCTTACAAATAGTCTTGGTTTGTTTCATCATTAGCATAGCAATTGCTGCTATCTTTAACACAGCCAAAGAGATTTTGAATGTACCGTAACTGGCACCCACCGCCAAGCCAGCATTGAAAACAAGCTTGTAGCATACTACTTCTATGATTCCACTCTGAATCGCAGTGCTGTTACAATCAATGGGATCGTTTGAGTGTCTGTTCGTATCCCATAACTTGTATTCAAAGCAATCCTTCGTTTTGTCATCCAGATCGCAGCTGTAGCTAATATCAATCAAGAGCAGCTGATTGAATACCACCAATACACAACTGAGCAGTGTAATGAACAATAAGAGAAGGCTGTTGATAACCTTAGACAGGATAATTTTTTCATCTTTATCTTCTTCTCCAAGTTCGATGTCTTTCAGCAGCCATTTTGTATTTCCACTCTCGTCCGTTTTCTTTGCGATGATATCAGAAAATACGTAGGTGGCGACCAAGTGGGAAAGACGGGTCATTTTTTCCCCATAAAAATAGCCTGTTATAGACAAGACCATCATAGGAACAAGAACTATCAGCAGAGGAGGTAAAACGATAATTAAACTGTACGAACCTTCCTTCATAGCTGGACAAACGAATGCAAAACCAAGCCAAATACACCCACTTATTTTTTATGCGTTCGACAAGCGATTAAATATTCCACTGTAACTGTGACCTCTAGCTAGCCTAGCTAGCTGTACCTTTGTTAAGTAGACCACAACTGACTCATGTCAAATAAGGTAGCGTTTACACAGATGCTGTTTAATTAATAGCCGCATCACTTTTTGATGCGGTCAGGTCACGCCATCCGTTTTCACAGCTCCTGATGCGATCGTTGAAAAAGGCCGTCAAAATAAAGCTTTTTAAGAACGATATGGTTTCATCTATAGACTTAATACCAAAAACAGTGTCATATCGAAAATACAAACATAGTGAGCAAAGCTGATACTACCACAGGTAGCCCAAGCTCAAGTGATGTTTACAACAGGTAACTGTTGCGTAATAGCGAATTTATAAAGATTTGTATGGTGAAAATTCACTTCGAATTTGAGCGTAAAATAAGGAAAGATGTTTAAATAAAACTGGCTCACCTGAACTTATTTGTGTGTTTACTTGTGTCTTGAGTGGTTTTGGGGTCGATTCAAGCGATTCCAGTGGGCGGCACGGTGGTCTAGTGGTTAGCGCGTCGGACTTTCAACCTGAAGGTCGGTGGTTCGGTGCCTGGTCTCTGCCGTCGTGTTGTTTCCTTAGACAAGAAACTTTACTCCACACTGTCTCTCTCCACCCAGGTGTATAAATGGGTACCGGCGACAAAATGTTGGGGTAACCCTGCGATGGACTAGCATCCCATCCAGTGGGGAGTAGCAATATTCCTAGTTGCTTCATGCTAACAGAAACCGGGTTAAGTTCCGTCCGTGTGGGCCATCGTGGCTCGTGTGCGACTTTACGTTACCTTCAAGCGATTCCAGCGAGTTTTAGTTCAACTGTCTCTTCCTCCCTAAAAAAAAGAGAGGAAGAGACAGTTGAACTAAAACTCCAGGGGGCGGGATGATGAGAGACCCTGGGAACGAGGTTGGGCCAATACCATGTTAAAGCATACACTGTAGTCGGATCTGAAAAGACCTACGGTCCCAAATAATACAATAGTAGAACAAGGAGCAAAGGATCGCGAACGAAAATGTTCTACGTAGTAGAACATTGTTGTTCTACGTAGTATCAGTTTTGCTCACTATGTTTGTATTACTATTTTTGGCTGATCACAATTCTATAGATCCTACGTATTCCAGCAGCATCTTTGCTCCTTGTATTATTATTCCTACTATTATATTATTTGGAACCGTAGGTCTTTTCAGATTCGACTATGCTGCTCATTTTTTAAGACCTTTTAACATGGTATTGGCCGGGGGTATTGGCCATGTATTCGCTGAGGGATGGTTTATGTCTATCCTCACTTTCTTTATCGCGACGACATGATATTTCAAATTCTTTGCCTATTACTCATGGTCACGCGCTGTGACGTGGGTCAATTGGCAAACATTTGCAGGAATGGCTCCGAGTAGTCTCCCACGCAGCCGTTATTTGTCTCGTCATGCAATGCTCCTCCCCACTTGTGGGGAGGAGCATTGCGTGACGAGACAAATGACGGCTGCGTGGGAGACTAGGCTCCGAGCGACACTTAGAAAATTTTTCACCAATTGTAGAATTTTTTTCCTATCAGAAAAAGAAAAATGCAATAAATCACCTAGAATCGAATCCGGAACCTCCTGCGTGCTAACATCCCTCCTTCACCACTAGACCACTGGGTTGATCCGGCAAACCCAACAAAAATTTAATTATAAAAGGTGACCCTATCCCTAAATCTAACCTAATCGCGAATCTACAAAGCTTAGATCTAATAATCGCTTTGCCTAGGACTAATTTTATCTGATAATAAAAGCCTACTTTCGTTCTAATCCAGGCTACACCGTGCTGACGAGACCCAACCAGGTCGAAACAGCTGTCCACGGTTGCATTTTGGCTTTCAGTTTGGGCTCTATCATGTCGTTGTCGCGTTAGTTGTTCTACGTAGTATCAGCTTTGCTCACTAAGTTTGTATTACTATTTTTGGCTGATCAGATCTTCTATAGATCCTGTGTATTCCAGCAGCATTTTCGTTCGCAGTCCTATGCTCCTTGTTCTACTATCATATCGAAAAGCCTTGTTCTCCTTTCAAGTTTCAGTCAATAAAATTACGTCTAATTGTAACGATTTCATCCAACCCCCCCCCCCCCCCCGCCCCCCCGCATCTCTTCTGCCCTCCCAAGTCCCTTAGCCTTTTCATTTTCTGCCCTGCCCTTCAACTTCCTTAATGATACTTTATTTGTTACTTTGTGAGTTGTGAACCAGCCAACTTTAGATTGTCATGCATTGGATTCTTATCTACTGAGCCCAGTCAAAGTTACTATTTTAACGTCAGACTTTAGCATTTACGTCCGACGTTAGTCTCCCCTCCCCCCCCCCCCCCCACGTTACGTTTTATGCAACTGGCGCCAAAACGCTCTAAACATCTTTCATGACCTTGTCACGATGTGAACAGTTCAAAATAAAATAACTTATTACCTTTGACAAACTTGGCGATTTTTGCGGCGAGCGAGCACTGCAGGCGTTTTTAGGGGCGAGCGAGAGCTGAGTATTAGGTAGTACTTTCTTCTTCACGAAATGTTGGGCGCCATCTTGGAATACGAAATTCGAGTAAGACTGAGGAGAGGTAGTGTGTTTCCAACTGACTGACCAACACGGCGCGTATTATTTTTTTAGATAATTGATGTTGTCATTTCTCGTTGCTATGGTCTTCGATAAAAATATAGTTTAGCTTCCTTCCAACGTTAACTTAACGTTGGTTCTCGTGCTCGTCCCAACGTATTGGCGCTAATACATCGCATCGTATTTGGCATGTTGTACGTTTATATCACTTCCATTACTTCTTGTTATATAAATGCTTAATTGTCACAATTTTGCCAAAACGAAAATGAACGAGTTTGTCCATTTATAGCGTCCAACCTGAACGAGCGGGCTGCGCAATGAGTTATGAGGACATGTTGATCTGATCTATTCATTAGATCAAGTCAGTTAGCCCGCCTGTATACACAGTGCGGACCTATTTTTTCCCCAATAACGATGCCGTATTTTCTCGATTAAACGCCGAGGGCGTTCATTTCAATATCGGCCTTGCGGACGCGGCGTTTATTAGAACCCGGCGTTTTTTCGAGGCGTATGTTTTTTATCCTTTTTAATGTTCAAACATTTACGTTTTTTATCCCTAAATTTCCAAGCTAAAAAAGCTAAATTGATCGAAATGTTCCTAATATCTCGATGAAAACAAGAACAAGAAGTCTCAAAGAGACTATATAGTTAATAAACTGTAACAATATTTTAACCAGAAATTCAACTGATGTTCCCTGACCTTGAGACAGAAACGATGGAGCGTTTTCCGGGATGATTAACTTTATATCTCGATAACTTGAAAGTTCTCTTGAAAGTTCTCTCTCAAAAGATTTTGCTGGATTTGAAAAAATCCAGCAAAATGGAGACTGCACAGTGACTATTGTTGTCATTATGTTTCTTTTTTCCATTTATATCAAAATAGCAGTTGAAAGCGGCTATACCGTAACCATTAACATGATATTCCAACTAAAACAAAACCTACAGAACGTATCGTTAGCTGGAATGGCCACTGCAGTTTATTTCACCTAAAACTACTACGTTATTTCATGGTAACAATCAGTTACACAATTCCGAATTTAAATAAACGCCGGTACCTCGTATAAACTTAACCTTGTGGATCCGGCGTTAATTTGAACCCGGCATTTATTCGGGGCCCGACGTTTAATCGAGAAAATACGGTAACCTTAAAACTACAGTTTAAAACTGCAGTTTTATTTTGGAGGAAACCAACGGAACTAACGGTAAGTACTGTTCAATAGCTTTCATATGAATGGTCACACTATAGAATTTTATCCAGACTCAAACGTTAGAACCACTTTGTACAGCATAATAAACAGCAACACAGGCAGTAAAGTACTGCTAAACCGCATTCATCCGAATTTACACGAGTAGCTTCGTGGTTTTATTTCTCTTATATTTATATTATGATAGTTGTTTTAGATCTTGGCATGCTGTGGCTGTCATCTCATTTGATTCGAAGAATCCACCAGAACTCTACCATCCCGATCCTTGACCCGCACCCGTCCCGTGGCATAACGGGTCTCCGTGCGACCATCAGGATAGACTGTCTTCACTGTCCCGTCAGGGTACTCTCTTTTCTAAGTATAAACAAAATGAAGGACAGACAAGTTTTGAACTTTTATTTTAAAGATGTGCAATCCGCTACAAGCCACTTGGGGCACGACATCTTGTTTTGTCGTTGTTTTTGTTTTCCGACAAAAGAGCTCAGGTCAGCTATGTCATGATGTTCTGAGGTTTTTGGGTCAAACAGCCCAAGTACCTTTGTCATACAAGAAATACTTATAGAACACTTAGAGGAAGATATCAAGTGAATTTAAGAAGAGAAAATAAACCATAATCAGAGTTTTGGTGAGTTTTCCAAGACACAAGCGATAAACTTGAAAACATTACCCTAATTTTTTCAAAATGCATCCATTTCCATCCTGGCCATCTGCAGCCCAAAACAATTATTTTTACTCTTAGAGCACTAGTACAATAATTTTAATCAACTGGACCATTATTTTTGGGTTTTCACTGATATAAAGATGTCTTTTGGCTTTTTAAAGTAACAGTAAAAATGATGAAATAGTCCCTTTAAGTCTTAAGGCCTGAAGTTGGTGTATGGGAATCATTGTGTGAATCCTGTGGTTTACAAATTGTTTCTATTATATTGTGACTAAGGAATGAAACCAAAACAACTTGCAGAGCACCCATATGGTACCTGGACAGCCATGACTTCGACTCCTGTTTGTGCTGCTTAGAAACTTCTTTTCTGAGCATTTGGACTTGAGAATATATATTCATTTGTTCACTTCGTGTAAGTCAACAATTCACTTTACAGAACACGGACACTGATTGCAAGAAAAATACACCAAGCTTGGAACTCTTTATTTCTGTTCTGCAGGACTAAGTATGAAGACCCGTTTACAGTAACTGATGTAAAATGAAAACCAGACTGACCACCACTTAAGTTGCCAAAAACGAAGGCCCGAGGAGCCGAACATTTGTTCAGTCTCTAACATTTTAACTCCCCCCTTCCTTAATCATACCGGGCCCCACCTTACGATGGAGCCTGGATCCACCCCTGATAGCAAATGCTCAAATTGTATCAGTCACAACAATAACAAAGCTTCTCTCTACTTACTTTATAGTATTTAGTGTGAGTTTCCCGTTGTCCATTTGGGAATTCAATAGTTCTTTCTCCTTCCACGCTAACCTTCTGAATTGTACCGTCACTAAACACGCACTCTTCCGCTCCATTAGTGTACAGGTACTTGATGGTCTGATCTGGAAAGATTACCTCTTTTGTACCATCGCGGTAGTGCTTTTCAATTTGTTTGCTGAATAAAAGAGAAACAAAACTCTGCGTTTTTGTACTTTTCGTTTATCATGGCAGGCACAATAACAGACAAAAGTAGTTGGGAAGGTTGTCAAAAAGAACAGCATCAGTGGGGAATTAGATCAATGTTCTCCTTATATAAAATAGAAATAATTAGTTAAATTTCTGAGTTTCCCCCTACCCCCATCCAATGTTGGGATCTCAGCGAACAATTACGCACTAAACATGTCCCGTTATACACAACATTGTAACAGGGGGAGGGGAGAGAAAGAGAATAATAGTGAAAACTACTAATCTTCCCAACACTTTTGTCTATGATTGCAGCTGATCTACTTTAATTGCTACGACCAAAGGGAAGAAAAACCTTAAACACTGGGCACTTCAGACTGGTGGTTGGGCATAGAAACAATAACCTTTACATTGTAGGAAGTACCTAGTTTACAGAAACCAGAGATTCTTGAAAACTAATTAATTTCCACACGTATTGACTTCTACTGCGTGTTTACACATTATACAAACCTGGGAAACTGTAGCACTTCCAGTCCATCAGGGTAGGTAGTGTGGGTAGTTTGGGCGTCAGAATAATAGTAAATCTGATCAAGAAAATAAATGAACAGTTCATTTTAAAGCCTGATATTTGTTAAATACTTCGATGCGTTTATCTCATTGTATCACCTTTCTATGGCGGGCAAACACTTGTTCCTTGCTGCACTGCCGTCCATTGCTACTTCATCCTCGAACATTCTCCCTCTAAGATTGACACTTCTCTAATGTGAGTACTACCATCCATAACTACTACATCTCACATCATTCTCCCTCCAAACTTATAAGCACTTCTTCTCTACCGTCCATTACTACTTCATCTCCGATTAATGTCCCCTTAAGATTGACACTTCTCTAACACAAGTTCTACCCTCCAATACTACTATAACACCGATCATTCTCCCTCTAAGACTGACACTTTTCTAAGGCGAGCAACAAGAGCCCATGCGGGTGTTACTTTCCTACGACCTAAAGAGCTTGTTTGGTGTTTAAGCTGTTTTGCTTTCTACACTGAAATTTAGTGGGTTATACCATACATTTATGTTGTCAAAGAAAACATATACTCACTTTAAAAACTAAATACCGTTTAAGTGAGAAACCAATCTGACTTACCACTCTCTGGTCAGGCATCATTTGCTTGACGTCTCCATTGAAGAAAGTTACGATAATGGTTTGACCGTCAGCGCTGATGTCTTTTCTTGTGCCGTTGGCATACGAAATGACACGAGAACCATCACTGTTGACTTTCTCCACCTTAAAATAGGTTAACAACGAAATTATGTCACTGCTTTTCACAAACCGTGCTAATAATCATTGGGAATTTGATTTTAATTATAATTTGGAGTCCTTCACTTTCAACCATACCAACTTGACTTTGCTAATGTAGAAAATTCGCAAAGATAGACGTGGACCACGACGAAGCTTCTCGGTCATTTTGTGTTTGTTTTTTTTCTTTCTACGTTCAGCGCTGGTTCCCACAAGTCGGAAGTACCACTAGTGTCGGAATCGGAATCGGAATCGGAATCGGAGGGAACGGAAGGTTTCATCGTTTTTCCGATCCCGCTTCTGCTTCCGTCGCTAGTGGGAACCAGCCCTTACGCTTCCGACACCGGTTCCTCTACCGATTGCGTCGCTGGTGGGAACCAGCACTTAGTATGTGACTAACTGACATCACCTTTCCATCAGAATGCATGATTTCCCGTTGGTCTGGCCTCCCTATTCCATCTCCAGGTCCACTCTGTGTAATGGTCTCCTCGTCCTGGAAATGAACGTTTCTCTTCATTTTTTCATTGCTGTCTGGTGTCTTGCTCCGTTGCCTTGAACTGCTACGCGGATGACCAAAACGAATTTCAGTTATTTTATACGTGTAAACATCAATGTCCTTACAAACACATGGATTATTAAAAAAGGTTTGCTCCTTTCACCAGATTTCTCGTTAGATAAATCAATAAAAAGTCAAACCTTCGTTTAGATTGCTGGACATCGTGGATAGGATTCCTTTCAGGCGTTTTAACAGGGGCTATTTCTGTGCTTTCCTCGTTAGATTTAGAAAGTGAATCCGATGATGTGTTTTCGTCTCGGCGAAGACCCGCAGCCTGATTGTTATTAGCATCCAAACCAGCAACCAGTGGCCTGTAAAAAATACAAATGCAATGTTGTAGTGGTTATCTAAAGACCGTTGTAAAACCAAAATCAATTATCACATCTGGGCAATCAGAACAGACGCACATAATAGGGCAGTACGCAGCTGTTAGAAGGACAACAATGGACCCTAAGCCCTGAAAAGAATAGAGCTGCGTGATACCCAGGTCCAATGAAATAAGAGGTTGTAAAGAGCTGCGTGGTATCTGCATAATGCACATAATGCACATCAACAAGCGCGAAAAATGCATATAACGCAATGAACCAGTCCGAACGTGTAAAATGATCGATATGCCAGTGACAATCGAGGTAAAACGTCAGTGCCAAGTCATGAATGCTGGGATTTTCTCCTTGTTTCTCTTTAGTTACAAACAATAGCGACATTTATGGCAAGAAAATAAGCCGCGGCTTATTGAAGCATAGGGTTTTGGGGCTCGTCTTATGTATGCCACAGCTTATACAAGACGGGAACATGGCCGTATAAATTAGTTTGCACCAAACTCTTGCCAGATTGCAGTACTATGCCATGGTATACTAATACTAGTAAGCCTGCCATGGTATACTAATACTAGTAAGCCTGCTTCAAATTCTTTTGAGTTAATAGAGTATTTGGCTGAGGCTTAAGAATTTCGATCGGACATTTACCTGTTTTCCACGTCAGGATTTTCTGGCGTGGACCTGGGAACTATTTCAACAAGTGAAGGTCTCAAAGGAGGAGATCGGTGGCTCAGAGGAAGTCTGGGTCCGGCCTCTGTAAGAAAGCAAAAATTAACATGAAATAGAAATAAATCCCTTTATTAAGTGTCACTGAATTAAGCAGGCTGGCTATTTCCATGATGTGGCCGAGAGTTTGAACACGTCCTTGCTCCAAACTTTTCTTCTTCGGGTTCTCCGGTTCCCCACATCCCGGCTCCTCAAAAACCAACATTTCTAAACTCTAATTTGATCTGGAATCCGACGGACAGGTTTATTAGTCGAATGACTGTTAAAGGGGCAGTATCACGAGGTTCCATGCGCGGCACTGCTCACTATTCTTGCACCGGAATTTTGGACATATCACTGTTAAAAGTGATTTTTTCTTTCTTCCGGCTATCAAAACGGATTTTTTGATTCAACAAATACCTCCACTTCTCGACGGCCTTTTTGAATTTGTGGAATCAAACTTGAAAACGTGGGCCGACGTTTTCAAGTTTCGACCTCGTGATACTGCCCCTTTAAGCGTCGCCCTCGTTAAATTGATTTGATTTTGATTTGGAAGTGCGTGATTTACCTTCTTCAGTTGTCTTGACAGTTTTACGTTGCAGAGGTTTCTTCGGTCTTGATTCGTCTTCTTCTCTTGCCTGCAAAACACATTTCGTTATTCCTGTGTTCTTAAATTTACAGAAGACAAGTTGACTCAAGAAACACATTGAAAGGAACTGTATTTAGTCAACTCACATACGTTTTACAAAATCAATTTTTTATTTTGGTATAGTGTTCTCAATTAGCTTCTGTAATAGCTAAATAACTTCGACAGTTTAATAAAGGTGTTATTATTATTATATTATAAATTTTTAAACTGATTTTATACGTTTCAGGAATTAATTAAAGTACAACGTCTACGGGTTGTTTTGGTTTGCGTTAGATTAACTTAATACTAAGCAACACTTGTGTAACGTGCTATAACTATGATAAGACTAGCAATGCTTTTATTCCAACCATTGTTTATCAAACCAAAATCCCGCTCGGCATCGATCACATGGTTTTAATTCGAGTTCTGATTGGCTGATCTGTTGTTTGCCTTTGTTGTGATAAAATAAACGGGGAAAACACGCGAAAGTTAACTTACGATTGACTTTGGTTTTCGTCTTTCAATAATTGTTGAAATAAAAGCAAGTTTGCTCGAAACGGTTAGAGTGGTTTGGACAAGTATACAACTTGGCAAAACAATGTTCCAAAGAAAATGCATAAGTCTTACATAGGCGCAGGCCAAAGCAAGTCTCGGGGCAGTCTACGGTTAGTGAAAACCAACCAACCTTTGCCTGCTCTTCTTCTCTCCATTGCTGTAGTCGATAGTGTTCTAACAGCTTTACATCATCTTGTAATTCCTTGTTTTGTTGCTCTAGAGACTCGATTCTCTGTCGGCTGCGTGTCGACGCCGCTGACCAGCGCGATTCACGGCGTTTAAGTTCTTCTTGCAGCTCTGCTACCTGAGGAAGGCAGAACACTGACATTCCGTCACAACCAAGTCTGCGACAAAAAAACTTCCAAGACAGTTTTCATTACAACAGAGGTCTAGCTCTTTCTTTATTTAGGTATGTACGGATTTATGTCATTACATGTTGCATTTTTCGTCATCTACTCTATTACAGTTTGTGCCTAAAAAAATAAATACAAGAAAAAAAAACACGTCCAAAGTTCACGATATCCTGAAAATTTATTGATGTAAAAAAATGTCGCGAAAATCAGTATGGGCTAAACTTAACGATTAAATTAAAATAAGTTCATTTTAAATCAGTTAATCTTCGAGTGGAAATCAATAAAAAAGCTTTGTTTTATGGATTGGAGTAATTTACATTTTCGACGGAAATTTAACGAAACAACGGAGCTCTTTTTAATTTAGGCAATCAATGACAAAACCTCCTGAAGGATGGTCACGTCAATCTAATGGAACGCAATCTATATCAACCTTCTGTGGTTGAGACTCAATCCGTTGAAAAATGTTCCAGAAGTAAGATTTTACATTTGTTATTATTATAACGTGTTCATACTTTTCTAGTGCCAAATCCTCTTGTTTCAACATTTCCCTGAAAGATGAAAAAAAAAACATTTCCCTGAAAGTGTCAACTATAGTCTGGACGCCAAGAAGCATACGGCGTCCAAAGTCCAGTTCATTGCTCCACCAGACCTCGAAGAAGACATTGTCCCAGCCGCAGTCAATCATTTTGGAGAACTCTTCAATATGAATGTTATGGCGCCTTTTCGTTTGTTCTACGATCTTCCACAAAGGACATTTCCAGAGGGTCAAGAGCTTCAAGGCTGTAATCAGAATCGTCAAAAGCGACATTGATCAACTCCTTGCTGGTAGCGAGGAAATTCTCTTTCAGATCAGGATATCGATAACTTGTAATTAACTGCTTCATTGGTGAGTCGATTCCGTCTGCTTGCTTTGACTGTCACGGCTGCATTGGGATGGAGTTTTTTTCCATTTCTCCATTTGTTTGTCCTTGTTGAGCTGTGGCAGGGTTGGCACATGCAGTTAGATCTCTATTTGAAGTTTGTTCCTCATTTTAACTTATAGTGTATCTTTGGATTCTCGGTTCTGAATCAACTTTTTTGCAAATTGTATCGGATTGTGCATGATCTGCTCAACTTTCCCGGCCAATGATGCCAGACTCTCGGGACTTGCAATGTAATCGATACCAAACAGGTTGTATGAACTCACAAAAAAATGTCGCAGATCCTTCTGTCTAAGAGCTTCCAACAAGTTGCCAAGGAGCTTCTTCATGCATTCGACTCTGTTGTTTTCGGTCCACATATCGGCACCAGTTTCTTCAATTGTCTGTAGAAGAAGATTCTTAAGATGAAATGTCACGAAACCTTTTGACTCACCGGAAAGATAAGCTCGATAGAATTTCTTCAGGCAGCGGTAACACTCTCGCTGGATGTCGTTCATCTCTTGGCTTAACAGGTATTCTGCATGAGAAAATGATATCCTGAAGTCGCAGAGTGGATTGCCACCGTTCTTTGGGGATTTTACTACTAAGTGAAACCCTTCCTGAACAATATTGTCAACTATGCCAGGTGAAGGCCATTTCCGCTGCCTTTTGATCCATTCCTGTGCAACCTTCGGCCATCCTGGGCACCTAAAGGCAGGCACGAAATCAATTCCACCCACTCGCTGGTGGGACTGTAGGTTGTCAGTATCTTTGGTTTTCGTTTCTGTTGAGGAATTGGAATGCCCCTTTGATTCGGCTGCTGTTTGTGACACATGATCAAAAAAACGACTTTTTGATTGTTTTTTATGTTTTGTTCTCTCATCTTCCTTATAAGCACCTGTGTTTGTCAGCTCGCCTTTCTGTGTCAGGGGTTGTTTTTCTACTTTTGACTCACTTGCGTCCTTATGTTGGTCTCTATCCTGTTTCGTTTCGCTTGTGTCGTTGGCTTCTTCGTTTATTTTTCTAACATGTTTAGACATCGGTTTTTCGGTTGCCAATTGATCGGAAATCTCCAATGAATCCCCCATTGCCGACTGGTCTGATGTTGATTCTAATTTTTCAGCAGACCCCTGATCGTCATCAGTCATTTGCGATGAAACACATGGCTCGTTACTTGACGTTAAAAATCCTTCAAAGCAGTTTCCTTCGTGTCTAGCGTTTTCCTCTTCGTAGACATGTCCTGGTGAAAACCATCGTTGATAAATATCATGCACAACTGCTTCCACCAAACGGTTTTTCATTATTCCTTTGCTTTTAATTTGTAAATCACGAAATTTGCTTCTGAGGTTTTGACCTCTGTTTCTACCACAAAATTCTATCAAGGATAAAACCTTAGAAACAAAACTTTGACCTTTGTTATTAACAGACATCGGTAGCTCATCCAAGAACTGGGAAACAACGTTGAGAGTTTCGGCGTGTTCCCTAGTATGAACAACTCCAATTCCGCTACACAGGTGATGTATCAACCAATACCATTGAGCTGAGTACATATTAGGCAAATCCTGCGAGTCTTTCAGCGACTGGGCAAAATTAAGTGTTACAGCTGGACTGCTTGCATTGTTTCTCAAGTGGCAATTACTTTGTAGGATGTCTTGCGGTTTTCTCTCCTGAAGAATACGTGAAATGAACTCGGTCAAAAGAGGCGCTGAACGCCCATAAATTTCGGAATGGAAATTCTTTAAGGCTGACGTGGCCACGTATTCAGTGTCTTCAACAAGACAAGACTGCAACTTAGGGTGATTGACTCCTTTGATTCTGACGTGAAGGGGATTTCCAGGTAAATATTCCAGCATCTCGTCGTGGATTAGCAATTTGTCGCAATTTGAAAAAATCACTATATCTACATCTCCAACATCATTTGGATCTATGCACTTTAGATCTTCTGCGGCGCTACCATATGGTCGAAACATGATGCGTCGTTTTTCAGGTTTGTTAAAAAGCTCTGAGAGACCTTTTAAAAAGTTAAAAAGGACATTTTCGGTGTGTTCTTTCCACTGTTCGCCTTCCTCTCCTCGCCTTCCCAGACACTTCAACACCAAGTTCTCTTCTCCAGTTTTTACATTTTCTTTTGTCGCGTCCATTTTTACAAAATCTATATTTCATTGTAACGTGTTTAGTCCTATTTATGCAATTAATGTTTTGTTTTGGATGAAACGAAAAATCCCGTCCTGAGTCAAATTATTTAGAATAAAAGACAACAGATATTTAAAAATAACCATAAGACATACATATGTATGTATTTGCCTCCATTGTATTATTACCATGCGACAGCCCTTTAAGCAAGAAGGGTATTAAACATTTATCCTATAAATATCTATTACTTATTTTCCACCCAGCTCGGTTTTCGTTGTTCTTTCAGGGATATATATTCCATAACCCCGTTCATTAAAGTGTCTGAAAAGCTAGTGACGGCTTTTGATTGTTACAGGGGATTGCGGGGCTGAAAACAATAGCTGATAACAATAGCAGAACAAAAATATATATATTCCCCTCGCCATATTCCCCTAATAATAAAAAGACAACTTCATCAATTTTATTCCTACATAAATAACTTGCTGGGTCGCGACCAAAAAGCGAAATGTTGATAACATTATTCCATGGTATCATACCTCGATTTAGGTTTCGGGTCTTCAATAATGTATGACGCCCCGTTTTACGCTTGAACCTGAATATTTTTCCGCCGGTTTCCCCTGGAAAACACACCGACATCTACTCCATTGATCTTCGAAAGATGAAGGCGGGCAGTTGGACCATAGCGAGACCACGAGTACTGTGCATACATTTTCTTCTCTCTCTCTCTCTCCCTCCTCCTACTCATAACGAAGCAACGTGCTCAATGCAAATTTGGCAAAAGCAAAACATGTTTACTGTCTCGCTTCGTCATGTGCCGTGATCCCAATGCGGCCTTGCGGGATCATGCTTTTTTGCATTTGAATTGAACGGAATATTACTCTCCGAAAAATTAATTGTTTCTTTGTTTTAGAAAAGCTCACAAGGTGAAAAATAAGCATGTTATTCACCTGTCCCTCGGCGATATGTGATATATTCCCCTGTTCGTGGCGTGCCCTCGGGCTACGCCCTCGGGAACACCACAAGCAGGGAAATATATCACATATCCCCTCGGTCCAGTTGAATAACCCTTACATAGAAATGACATATCTCTTTACATTGGCTGTTAATATAAGTAACGCTACAAACACTATTAGTGGAAATATGGCACAACATTTGCGGTACTTGCTATGAATTTGACATTTCGGTTTCTAAGAGCATTTTTGAAATGTTACCGAATGGTCGACCAATAAGAAACGTTATCCATGACACTTTAAATAGACACACAACAGAGTCATTAGTCTGGTAATAAGACTAAAATATAGTATAATGGTATTGCCTGGCATAAGTATTACTAAAATATATTTACAGAATTATGATAATGTGAAATATCCCTCAAATTGGTTTTGTTGTCAGTGATTTTGTGGTCGAAGAGATGTTGTCTCTGCGTTCGACTAAGAAACAAAATCCCTGCTTATGCGTGGCATTAAAGTTTCTTTGTAAGGAAAGATAGACTAGGTTACAGCAGTATTTTACCTGTGTTCGCAGTGCCTCTATCTCATCGCGTTCCTTCTTATCTGGCATAGTTCGGGCTACTTTCTGGTACTTTTCAAATACTCGTCTTTCACGGCTGTAAGGGAGACGATTATACAATCCAAGTTGAGATAATGTACGAGGTTATTGATAATTAAGGAATCAATAGTATTGTACTGATGTATAAAGTGGAAACATAATTTGTTTTGGAATATAGACGTGACTTTTAAGACTCATATGATGTCATGCCATTAAACACAATCGCGATAAAATAAATAAATAAATAAATAAATAAAACAAGCCTCGCATTTTCCTCGCTTGTTATCTTCATGTGGGATCCCTGAGCCCAATTATTAGCTATGCCATACTGATAAAGCCTTACAAGACCTAAGAGTTATAACGAATTGTTTCGCTTTGTTCTATAACGCCTCCTTATACTACTAATGCACGCACATTAAATTATTGACGGGTACTCATTCTAACCTCAATATATGTACAGATTAAGGAAGAAACGTACCGTAATTTTCTGAGCTCCTCTTCTCTGAACTGCTCTAATCGTTCAAGTTCTTCCGACTTCTGCTTGTCAAATGCGGCAATCTCAGTTTGAAGTTTTTTCAAACCCTGTTGAACGGTATACAATGTATAGAATCTCACTGTTTAAAGACTCGCATTGAACAAGATATAACTGTCAATATTATACAAGACAAGTGTCTGTAAGAAGGAGATAAAGTAACAAACGGTAACTAGTAGGGCTGGGACCAACACCACATGTCCGTCTTAAAGTGGAGAGCTGTCGGCCTTAAATGCAAATAAAGTAAAAGTCTTAATATAAAGTAAAACAGAACTACCATGTAGACCAACAGTCGTTTTCGTTTTAAAAGCCAAATTTACATTTTCTCACCTCTTCTCGTTCAGCTCTCATCTTTGCCAAGGCCGCGTTTTCAGTTCTGAACTTATCAATCTCAGCTTCAAGCTCTTTCAGTTTTTGCCTGACTGCCATACTCTGAACTGCTTCTGAGCCTTCTTCTTTCTTGTCATCTCTAGCTTTAGTCAGTGACACTTCACTGACCGCTTGTTTTGTGTCGACCTATTGTAGAAAGAAACAAAAGGAACTGTTGCATTAACCCTCTCTCTCGTACAGTCCACATTACAGTGTACAAAGGGGTTAGTTAGTCTATACAGAAACTGTGGTGCTGCGTCAATGAAGACATTAAACGCTAAAATTTGGTACCAAGGCTAGTAAAGTCAACTGGCCATCGCAGAGAGATTCAAATGCCGATTCGAGCGTTTACTTGGCTTTTCGCCAGAGCGAGCTGATCCCTCCTGAGGAAGGGCTAACGTTCGAACCGTAAGCTTTTGAATCTCTTTACAGAGGCCAATTTATTTTATTAACTCAGTTGATACCAAATTCTTGCATTGTATAGAAGCTATGGAAGCTACTGAGCTGTACGCTTCTTTAGCGTGGTTTGCTTTATTTGAAGGATCTAAAACCTCACCAAGGAAACAACTGCAAACTTCTCGATCATGTTTCCGGCAATTGTATTTACTAGTTTCAATTTATAAAATCATTGTAAAAGGAGAACCATTACTTTACTTACAGCAGGTTTCTGCTTTGGCTTCAACTGAGGAAACAGCTTAGTAACAAGGGCAGATGTTGGCGGAGTCGAAGCCATGAATCCATCGGCTGCACTACCTGCAGCCTGTTCTGTCCTCTGAGATCTACCATCTTTTAAATGTGCCGGCGGGGTGGAGGTTACAAGAGGAAAGATGTCGCTGATTGTAACGTCACTGTCATAATCTTCATCATCAGAAATAACATCCGTGTTTTCATTCTTTCTTTGCTCTGAGTTAGTCCCCGCCTGCTTCTTTATCTCACTCCATGCCTCCTCGTCGTTGAAGTCACCCTCGATTGCAAGAGATGTGGAGGTTGGATTAATGTATAAAGTAGCTATCAATGACGAAGAGAGAAAAATGAAAGAGATATTTTTTAGGTAACTGAAAATACAGTGGTGCTTATGTTACATTTCGAGTTAAATTAGCGTTCGTTTTTTAGGTGGGAGGAGGTCCCACATCAAATATAAACAGAGCAGGCCGCTTCCTGGGGATTTCTTTTTTGTACAAACAGAAGTAGATGGCTAGATGAGTTAAAGTAAACATCAGAGCTCTAACAGTTACCGCCTTCTTATAACACCTTTTCGCCAGAACTGAATGAGCAGCGAGTTCAATGATGGGTTGTCTGGCAATTCACACACTTTTTAAGCTGAACTTGTTAACTCAACAATTACTTCATAAACCGCACCTTTTTGCTGATGACCTCTGACTGTTTCTCTTTTATCTTCATCATTATCATCAAGTTCCAAAGCACTGTCCAAACTCATCTCTTGCAGTGTGATGTCGCCATCATCATCTTCATCTTCATTGACTGTCAGGGCAATAAAAACAGTGCTTAGTGTGTCAGATAAATTTAAGAGTAGTATAGGAAGACAAGGAGGATTTTTAGAGGGTCAATAGCTGTGTGTCTTCTGAAATGTTCTTAACGGGACACTGTCCCGGCTGAAACTCATGTTTTCATGATTATGGCCAGGAGCTTGCTTTAAGCTTGCTTTATTGTCTTGAAATTAGTTAGCTCTCTCCGCGCCATGAGGCGCATAAGGCTGCAATTTTTTTTTTGTCTTGAAATAGGAAGAAAAAATCGGCAAAAGTTATGAAAGCAAACACAGTGGCGGATCCACACCCCCCCCCCCCCCCCCCTTTCAGACCTGTGTCTCCCTTGTGGTTCATAAACATAATAGAAAAAAATTGTTTTATACGTAGTTGTTTCACTTCAACCAATTGACTGATTTGTCAATTTTTTGACTTAACAAACGCTTTTCGAGTTTCAGGATACTGGAAATGATGTTTCAAAGGGTAAAATCTGAAAATTTTCCGAGGAGGCATGAACCCAGACCCCCCCCCCCCCCCCCCCAACCCCCTTTCAGAAATTCCTGGATCCACCCCAGAAACAAATAAGGCTAAAAAAAAAGTCCAAATTCCACAAGAATGGGATTTCTTGACCACCTGTCGCCAAATAAAATTTGATGAACTACAATCCACTTCAATCCTTGCAATCCTGCACTTTATCTCCAAGCTGATACTTTTGTTTTGCTCTATAAAATCTTTTAATCCAATAAAGTTGTATATTTGGTGGCATTTGGCGATATAACAAGGGAATTAAGTAAGAAAAACTTTGTTGTTTTGACGGCACAGTGTCCCTTTAAGTTCACCACTTTATTTGCCAGGTCAGATGGCAAACTTTATAAGATTTTGTACCCTCGAGGGAAGAGGAAGAGAGCGTGCTCCCGAAACAGCTGACAAGTTGAAGAATATGAGATGCACCTGGACAGGGGCTACAAGAACAGCCCAAGTTGGAGTTTGCTGGCAAGGTGTTGCTGATGGTCTGTTGTCGAGCATTTTCTAAATACAACACAGCTGAATACATTTTCTAAATACAACACAACCAAACCATAAACTGAACAGGAGTACGAATGGATGGCTTGAAAAGCTCGAAATGAGGTCGGACACCTTATTGGGAATTATATAACATAAAGTCGAAACTAATATTTTTTTTGTTATGACTAAAAATCTATCTTTAATAAATTTTTCAAGTGTTAAGGAAACTCTAAAAGTCCCTACCCAGAATTGAACCTGTCACTTCAGCTAGTGTCTCGGCTGCACTACCAGAGCACCACCGAGCCACTTGCGTCAATTCGGTTTAATCCGTTTTTTACATTATATAATACTTAATAAAGGTGTCCAACCTTCTTTTGAGCTATGAATTGCCACAAAGACTGAACGTTTTGCAGCACATCTCGCACATGGTCAAACAACGTAAACAAGTAATTACCATTCTCGTGTAGACTGTTCATATGCATTATTCCAGGATGATCGGTTGATGAAGTTACTTTACCGTCTCCACTGCCATAACCTGTGT
Organism: Cladopsammia gracilis; assembly: GCA_022457155.1. Classification (NCBI taxonomy): domain Eukaryota; kingdom Metazoa; phylum Cnidaria; class Anthozoa; order Scleractinia; family Dendrophylliidae; genus Cladopsammia; species Cladopsammia gracilis. The sequence goes on along the minus strand of JAJGOT010000008.1, from coordinate 560,090 downwards.
CTACAGGACTCAGAATTCCTCCTGGACCTGCGAATAAAATGTTGGGATACAAAATAATACGCATTGAGTGGCTTGAATAGAAAAACAGACAGAACTTTGTAGCTGTTTGGGGCTCTTACCTTGGAGAGCATTCTGTGGGTCTCTCATGGAATAACCTGGTGCCATGCAATCACTGCATGGGAATACATAGCCTGCATAGCAGGCGCATGAAAATCGCGCGAGGGAGACACGCGAGGAGGAAAGTTGTCTCCCTCGCACGCCCCGTTCTTTCTTGTGCCCATTATTTTCATGCAGGCTAGGGAATACATTTTGTATTTGGAATAGACTATGGTAATTATGTTTGTTTGGATTACATGTAATTCTGTTTTGGAATTGTTATTCCCCATTCCTGAACAGGCAGAATTGCATTCATTTGCAAAAGTTTATGTTAACTCAGATAGATGAAACTACATTCAATGGAAATAACTATTCCACGGTAATCTGTTATTGCTAATGTGGAAATAAGTCTGTTTTCAATAATATATTTCGGTTCAGACCTGTTTTTTAGGGAACATTTTATTTTAACGAAACCATGTACAAAAATAAACTAAATTGTTTCCAACGATTTTTTTAAGATCCCCAAACAGCTAGCTCTTACTTACAGTTAGTATAGATCTGTTTTATAACAAAATATTTTGGAAGTACTGTTCAAGTCAAAACCAAAGTTGTTGATAATAAAGCGTCACTTGTTGAAGCATAGTTTTTTTCCCAAAACCAAGCAAGATTTCGTGTAAGACCACGGCCAGCCATATATACATAGAGTAGCAGATGCACACTGGTGCAATTAATAACATAATGCATTGACCTTTGTAAAGGATTAAAAAAAACAATGAAACAAACATAAGGTTACCTCTGCACTGCTTTCCATCCTGCACATTCCCTCGAGCTTTGGCCAATACTTTGACCACAACTGATGAATTGGATGAGAACGAAGCATTTGCAGCAGCTCTTTCTAAAAGTTCAAATTCCTCCAGTTCTTCTTCTTCTAACTGGACAAAAAAAAAAAACAGACAGAGTGAAATAATGTGATTTACAGCAACAGATGACCCTAACCTAGTCATCACCATCAATCAACACAGGGTTGTAACCAAAAGGGTAAACAAATGTCCTTCTCATCTCAATGTGTCTCCACTAATGAGCTATGAGATAAATATAATTTGCACAGTCCCGAGTATATCATTGTATGTACTCACTTAAACATACCCGAGTGAAAGTTGTAATCCTTGCAGTTTGCTATCAACTTAAGCAGTTGATATCATTGGGTTTTTGTGAACTCATAATTGACTATCTATTCACGTGGCTTGGTAGCTCAGTGGATAGAGCATTCCACCGGTATTGCAAGGTCATGGGTTCAAATCCGATTCAAGCCTGATTTTTTTTCAACTGCTTAAGTTGACAGCACACTGTGGGGATCACAAATTTCACTCTTGTTTCATCCACAGTTCACATATATTCATATTCATATTATTAAACATACCCCTTGTTTTTCCTCCAGTTCCTGTAATCTCATTTGAAATGAGGCATCAATACTATTAAGCAAGCCAGATGGATTACTCTCCCCTGCTCTTGTAAATACAGCACTGCAAAACAGACAGTTGACATTTAACACCTACATGTAAACACCTTGAAGGGCTATGTATCACTTTGAAAAGTCAAAACATATATTTGTATCAAAGGAAATGTGAAAATACTGGTCCAATTTTGTTAACAGTTACTATATTAGTTCACTAAAACTATTAATGTGTGATTTTAGGGGCAGATGGCTAGGATGGAAATGGATTGCAACTTGAAAAGATTAGGATAAATTGTTAAGTTGTTTCCCTGTGTCTTTGAAATATCAATAAAAAATTGCTGTGGTTCGTTCTCCTTTGAAGAATTTACTTCATATCTTCTGTTCCAGGTTTTAAAACAAAAAAAAATTGCATGATTGAAGGTAATTTTATGTATCAGTAATTTTAGCAGAATTTTGACCAAAAATCATACTGAACAAAACCACATGTACTTAGTTAGGCAATCAGAATCAATCACTTTGGTAGGATCTACAATTGTACATCAGCTCAGAATTCTAGTGGCAGTATTCACAGATTTCATTAAAAGGTGCAACTGTGCATGGCCACTACTGATGCCCAGATGTCTATTTCAGTTCAAGCTGACACCTATTTCATCTTGGGTAAGCTTTGAGACAGCCTAAGCAGTTATTGATCCTGAAGGGCAAGATGCAAGACTCATGAGGGGATTGAATATGTCACTCTTCTATTCTCAAGAGTGATCAATATTTCCGTTTTCTCCTTACAATATAGTTGAAAATAATGTCTTTACAACATCAAGACAAACCAGTAAGGAGAATTGCTTTTTTTTAAGCAAGTGGCTGGCAAGAAATAATACATGTCAAATGAATGGAAACAAATTTCTCCCCTTCTCTTGTAAATTCAGCACTGCAAAAAATAGACATTCACATTTCACATCAAAAAATAGATCTGAAACCGACTTGAGAAGTTAAAGACTGAAACCCTTGCATTTCTGGCAGAACATAGAGATGCCACATTAATTTTTTAAATGAATGCTGTCAGTTAGTTGAAGTTCGACACAATGTAACCTCTTTACCTTGATGTGGTCGACATTGGTTTGTTATGTACAGCTGTGGTTACTGTTTTTTCTGCTACACTGGATGCTTGGGTTCTTCTGCCTTTAGATCCTTGTGATGGGTTTCGCTTACCAGCTACAGCTAGTTCAACTTTGTCAGGCAACACCTGAGGACTCTTAGATGCCACCTTCCGCGTGATCTGTTAATTTAACATCTCAAAGCAATCAGGATTTACTTCTGTTATCAGTTTATATTTTATTTATAATCGACTCATTTAAACTGTTGGCTGATCTCGTCATCATTAAAAAAAATTAAAAACATGGAATTAATATTTACTTAAAGAGGGTAACATGTAATGGGGGTGCTCATTGGAATCTCAATTTGTGGGTGTGGTTCAAATATATTTCACCCCTAAGAGATACCAATCTTCTAAAACAACACGTGTCATATTCTGTCAGGTACCGTGATCTTAAATTCTAATAGTGATCATTTTAGATTTAAGCAACCTAACTGGTATGAATCTGCAAATTTTGACCGCTAAACAGTATAATGAACACCCCTGTCATTAGCTCATGAAAACATGAAGCGTTGAACCGTTTTAGCATATGGGGACAAATATGCTGCCAAATGTTTGCTTCTTCGTTCCTTTAGTCCATTAGCTGTAAACTTTCCTTGGTAATTCCACTGATCAGTATATACGTTTGTGCATATATTTTACCCGTTTCAAATGCAATAGGTAAAAGTCACCTGCCTTACCCATGTGTTACCCCACAGTGTTGGAGGGAGGGGAGGGTGGGGAGTTGGACACAAAGGGTGGAGTGGGGGGGGGGGGGTAGGAGCCTTTGATTTTTATATCAAATGGGAGTCCCCTCTCCTCCAAGGTTTGAATGTGTAATGTAGCTATACATGTATATGGTAGTAAATTGATTAAAAGCATTATTTGTAAAATATCACCTTACCTTGCCCTGTGTCACTGCATTCCCAGTCATCTTTTCCTTTTTCTGCGGCACGTCTGTTGTAGACTGACTTGTTAATTCCTGCTGTTTACCTTCCGTTCTATTTGAGGTTGATTTTCCTTTAAACCTTGCAAGCCCTTCACCTTTTCTTAAAAATGTTCGCTGAGGTTTCTGTTTTGCATTGTGCGATGTTGTCACTGCTTTGGAAGTCTTGATTAGGTAGGAGGTTATAAAACACGATCAATGTTAGATACTATAAATGTTTCATTGAATAATGTATAATGTACATTTTAATTCAACACATTGATACACTGCCCAAATATGGTCAAAAAGTTATTGATATACGCTATGTCTACTCGACGTATATCCAACGATGGAGGTAAATTTTGCATCTTGACAGACCGGTCTCGATATTATTTTTTTCTTCAAACTATGCTTTGTTATCAATGTGTTGAATTATAAAACTAAGCTTGCGTGATATCGCCTAATTCTTAGCTTTCGCGCTATAATAGTTAAATAGAGGAAGTATACATTACAAATACCATATTTCCACAAACAATAGCCATCCTTGAATAATCCCCCCTTTTTGTGGGTTTTAATTCGCGAGTTGAGTGGTATCTGATAGCTAAATTGAAAACACATTAAACCAACCTCCTCAAGTTTCAGTTGTTGTTCTAAAAGTTCCTCAAATGTCTTCATGGATGATCCGCCTCCTGTCGAAAAAGTGAACTTTATTAATATGTTACTACAGAGGTTTGCACCCCGTCCCACCGTAGTAAGGGACTGCATTGACTTACACCATCCCCATGGGGTAAAGGACTGCACTGACTAATACCACCCCCACAGACTAAAGGACTACTCAATGACTTAAGAAGTGGAGGCAAATTTGTTAAATGTGACCAATGTAAACCTATTATTTCATACCTATTCCTGGTTTAATAATTTATGTGACCAATGTAAACCTGTTATTTCATACCTGTTCCTGGTTTAACCTATTATTTCATACCTGTTCCTGGTTTAATATGTGACCAATGTAAACCTGTTATTTCATACCTATTCCTGGCTTAACCTGTTTTTCATACCTATTCCTGGTTTAATAGGCCTCAACTCATCATCAGCCTCAGTTTTACTTTCTTCCTGTAGTCGTTCATTCTGATGAGGAATAAAACAATATTGATTATGCTACATATAAGTAAACATAACTATGCCAAATATATTATGTAAGTAAACTAGCATGCATTCTGTACTGGGAGAATGGCCAAAATCTATTAATTTTATTTCCACGTTTATGGACCAAGCCAAAGACAAGGTCCTTAAACTTGTATATGATATCATTATTTCCCCAGTATGGACTGGACAAGCTCTTTAATTAAATTAAAATTAATAGTTTTTTTTTTTTACTGGCTCTTTCATTGATTTGATGACAGCATTAAGACATCTAAATGTTAGAAAAAAATTCTTACCACTGCATTGGATTCCACAGGAATGGCCGCCAGATCTACAACAGTTATATCCTCTTCAAAACTTTCTTCACATTCCTCCTCATTGTTGAATTCAGCATCCACAAAGTCCTCAATTCCTTCACCATCCACCTCATTCAAACACATTTCTGACTCTGAATCACACAGTGGGTACACTCCACTCATGGTGTCTGCCTCTGACTGATTGTCAATGTGAGACTCGACACTGGCAAGAAGACCTTGTGCACCAGGATTGTGCCTCCATAGCTTTTCAAGCTCTTTTGTCATGGTAATAGGATTGTTTTTCTGGAGAGCTTCATTCTCTTTGACCATTGTGTCTAAATGGTTCCGAATCTCTGCGTCATCATTATACTTCCCTAATTGTTTAAGCTTATGAGTTGTGTCTGGACTATGATAACTCTGTGAACCAGCAGTCATTTCATTGCTATTCATCCTTAAATGAGACATGTTGCCACTTGGACTTGTTAAACCTACAACAGGCTGTCCTTGTAAAGGCATTACTTGCACACCAGAAAAAGGTATGGCTCCCAAGGGGAGGCAGTAATTTGAAGAGTTCCACATCATAGGATAAACAGTTGTGTTAAAAGATGCTAAGCTTTCCGCGAGTCTTTCTTCCTCACTTGGTGGAATCTGATTTCTAGGAATTTGACCTTGTTGCTGTAAATCAACAACACCTAATTGGATCTTTGATGTCCTGGAGGAAAGTTCAACTTGGTTCACTGCAGTTAAACCATTGTTTGAAACTGGCAAAGGTAAAGATGTAGGAATTGATACGGTAGGTAAAACAGTATTTTTAGATCCAGCAGTTTCTCTGCTGTCATTTTCAACTTCTGGTCGCCTTGTCATAGTGGCTGGTGGCATCCTTGAAAATTGTTGTGGCTGATTTTGCAGCATCATTGGATCTGTTCTCCTAACATCTGCCTGGCTTGATGCCATTTCTAAATTTGGAGACTGAACTGCTAAGCTTGAAATGTTCTGTTGTTCTTGAAGTTTCTTCTGAGCAGCCAAAATGGTTTGCAGTTTACTTTGTTCCATCTTGAGTGTTTCCATGGCTTGTTGTTGTTGACGGAACATGCTTTCCTGTTGCTGTTGTTGCCACTGACGCAGCTTCCTGAACTTCTCTAACAGGTGAGTTTGATTTTGTGGTTGTGATGCCATGTTTCTGGCCTTTAAAGGTTGCTGAGATTTTTGTGCTGAGAATAAAAAAAACACCCCCTAATTATAAAAGTGCTGATCACTTGGAAACTAAACAATTTAAAAATATTCTTAAGGACACAATAGCCCGATATACAGTTGTCTACTTAATGACTCGGTCTTAAAGTGAAAGCAAGACTGAAGTTGACCTTGCTTTGATACAAATCTGCCCGCTTTTCATATGTAAATCATGTTGTTCTTATGCTAACCAGTTTTTGTTCAGCATGATTTACATATGAAAAGCAGGAAGGTTTGTATCAAAACAAGTCAATGCCAGCCTCACTTTCACTCAAAGGCCAGGGTACTAAGTACACAACTGTAAAATGGTCTATTACACAACATAATTTTCATTACTTGTCTCACAATGTCTGAAATTATTGTGTATTAAATTATTGTGTATTAAATTATTGTGTATTAAATTATTGTGTATTAAATTATTGTGTATTAAGCACAGACAAATGTTCCAACATTGTAGCACACCCATCTACATTGTAACAATGTTGGACAGGCAGCTAAATGTCATTCAACATCACTCCAACATTGTTAAAAGTTAGCCAAAATGTTTAATCAAAATCAAAACATTCATTCCACAAAAAGTGTTGGTCAAGTTTACATCATCTGCAAGTAACATAGGATGGTTAAAGTGAATCAGCCTTGCTTTTTTCATGAAATCATTTTCTTGACAATCCTGTTGGTTTGTCTTTGGCCAAGATTTCCATATAACCTCATATTGTTTTTCCCGCTTTTGTTTCAGTTTAAAATATGTTAATTTATGTATGGGGTTACAGGAAAATCTTTTCAAGAATATAGTATTTCAAGTAAGCGGCTGGCCAGATACAATTACAATCTCAGCCTGGCCAATCTATGAAACTGATTTAAAGTAGATAACAATAACAATCCATAATAATGGATGTCAATTAATTGATCGCTATTGAAAATCGATGACCAATCAATAAGCTTAAATGATGGAAAAATTAATGAATTTTATTACCATCGATGTTGTTCTATCTCACAGCAATCGATCATATTCGATGAAAATCGATAACATGTATTAAATTAAAGAAAATCTATAATTTCTGACTATCAATTGGTCATCGATGGGCCGGTACCAGTCGATAAAAATAACTGTAACTGATGTCGATTGACATCGGTTGATCGATGGATTGGTTTTCAATGATCGATTTTTATCGATTGATCAGGCTGGTATTACCGAACACCTACCTCCAACTTGTTGCACAAAGTTTATCTTCGCGTTGGAATCCGGAATTTCTGTCTGTGCAATTCTGTCATTTTCATCTTTGGTAAAAGGTGGATCATTTTCCTTCTGAACAATGATCCCAGCGTCTACAGCCTTAAAACGTTCCATACCTTATACATTCACTTGTTTGAATTCTTTGACACATAGCGAAACGTATCCTGCGTAGTGGAGTATTTTGCTACTTTACGTTGTCGATTTCAATCACAAGTGAATCGATCTATTCTGCAACTTGTCCAGGTCTTTAAAATGGATAATTCTATTTATATCAAGCATTTTCAGCTATGGTTATAACGGTGAAACCATCAAAGTGAAACCATAGGAATTTGGCAAAGGAACGCGCCATTTTTCAAAGTTTACAATATGCAGTCGCAGGTTGTTCGCATGCGCAAAATTGAATACGCTGACCATCATTATCGGGGGTTCAAACATGGCGAAGAAGACTTCGCAAGTTAGAAACTTTGAAGAAGTCTTGAAGAAAGAACTCAACACAACAAAATTACAGCATTTAGAGTTTGCCAGTGGTGGTTGCATCAATGAAGGACAGAGTTACGACACTGATCATGGAAAGATTTTTGTCAAATTGAACGAGAAATCCGAGGTATTGTAACATTATTTACCCAGTAGATCAAGGGGAATCTCCTTTCGCAAATTTGCATGCCGTGTTTTGTTTTAATTAGTACTTCGCTAACAAGTTAAGTGTTGGTTTTGTTTTCCTTTTAGGCTAAGAAAATGTTCCAGGGTGAATATTTGAGCCTGGAAACTATTTATCAAACAAACACGATCCGCGTTCCTAAACCAATTAAGGTCAGTGGAGAGGCTTTAATAGGTTATTTTAAAAAAATCAGTTTGTGCATGATCAAGGTTAATATTTCTGTGGAGAGCATCTTATAAAATTTATTTTAGCTGTTAGACCATCCAGCTGGAAGTGGGGCAGTTTTTATCCAGGAACATCTTGATATGAAAGGCTTAAGAAAATATCAATCACAGCTGGGAACACAACTTGGGAGGTATGTAAATTATGCCCAGGGGTGTCAATCAATGAACATCAATTATCAATACAGTCAATAATATTCAAGTGATTAATGTTGATTGATATTGGAAATCGATAAAAATCAAAGCCATAAAATTGAATGAGGATTGATTTTCATTAATTATTATTGATTAACATTGACTAATTTTGATTTTCATTCATACTTGAATCTTGGTTTACATTTTCAATGAAATGCATCATGTAAATTGACAAGGGAGTGATCAATGAGTGAGTATAGATTTTTATTGATTTCCAATATCAATCAATATTAATGAATTGATTATTATTGATTATTGATTTTCATTGATTGATACCACTGGGGTCTTCAGCACTCGAATGTTGGTGATTTGTCTCTTATAAAAAATCTAGATACTCTTTTTAAGATCAAAACAGGGAAAAACTAAAAAAAAAAGCACCCTACCAGTCTAATCTTACCATGCAACGTGCCTTACCAAACAAACTAATCAGAGGATGTGAATTCAATTGACAAGCATGCCTCCTCGCAAAGTTGAGCACAATGGAATATAATCTTGTGACATTGTGTTTATCACAGGAGTGTAAAGTTAGTTACAAAATACAAAGATTTCATTCACTTTATTGCTTCACACGCATCTGCAGTTACGAAAATGATTATAAGAATTGGTGATATCGTGCAAACTTGTAAAAAGTTTGTTGGGTGATCATGGTAAGGCATGTCACACTGTAATAATATAAGGCAGTAATATAAGGATAATGTTTTGCCCTCTGTTCAAAAAAGGGGTTTTGACTTTTCATGTTTTAGTCTGAAACAGGTTTAGATTAAATTAAGGATACAGTCAAAGTAGGGTGCAGTAACTATATTTTTCTTTTAATTGTTTGATCTTCATTTGGTTATTATCTGCAGAGCTCTGCTAAAAACAACCAAAGCATGTATGTTCCCTGAATAAAAATTATTATTATTGGCCCGAAATTAGAGATGCAAGTTTTGATCAGTTGGCAGCTCTAGCCACTCCAAAAATCTCTATGGGTTCCCTTTAGGGGGTGTAAATGCCCCCTTCCCTACAAGCCACAGGGCACACACTGTTCTTCTTACATGGTGTCCTGTCTCACTCTGCAGACTTCATCTGGATAACATAAAAAAGTTACAAAAGGCTGAATTGGAAAAAAACACAATTGGAAAGGAACAAGGCCCTGCTGTTGATAAATTTGGTTTTCCCACAACAACTTGCTGTGGTTATATTGCACAGAACAATGAATGGCATGGAGACTGGGTGGTGAGTGAAGCAGGGACAGAAATCATTACAGGAAGCCGGAATCAAGTGATTTGTTCTTATCTTTTTATTTTTCAAACTTTACTCAGAAAAACAAAAACATTTGGAAAATAGTGCAACATGTCACTCTATTCTTTCCTTATTACTTTTCAAACTCCTTGACTACTGAATGTAATGAAAAATAATTTATATAATTTATTATATGCTGTGGCTCAATGATTACTTGACCCATATTAAACAACAAACATTGCTTTTTGCTGTAGACATTTTACACCAACTGTCGATTACAGTATCAAATGGATCTGATTGATAAGGAGGTAAGAAGCAATGAAGTCATGCTGTTAATTGTAGCATCATAAAATAGTATTTACTATACTTAAATGCATATTACAACCACATAAAAAGCCAAATGAATTTGACACAGGGCAGTTGCAGCTGATTTAATGATTCCAGGTTATATTCTAGAAATCATGGCCCAGAAACTACAACATTCAATGAATAAGTTATTAATACTTATATGTGATATTGAGTCTGCTATTATTGTGATATTGTTAATGTACTTCTAACTGCTTATTGATGTGTGTGATAACTGTAGTATGGGGACTCAGAAGCAAGATCACTTTGGTCACGACTAAAGCTAAAAATACCAGAGTTCTTCCAAGATGTGCCTGATATAAAACCCTCCCCTCTTCATGGAGATCTGTGGAGTGGAAATGTAGCAGAAACAGACGATGGTCCAGGTATTTCAAGTAAATTAACTTTGATTCTGAAAAAGCCCCTGTATAAAAGGGACTACTGAAAAATAATTCAGACCCTTGGGGGACTACTAAGAAGACCTGGGATCTACTAAAAATCCCAGAAGACTACTAATAACCCCCCCCCCCCCCCCCCCCCCCCGCCATTAGGGTCTGTTAAGAAGTTCCTCTCTAAGGAGGGGCTGTAGAATGTGTCCTTTTCCCTGGGGGAGTCTCTCCTCCAGAGGTGCCATTAAAATGACTCTCCCCTGTGAAGGATTTTTGTAAAACTTTATTGTTCATAAAGGTGAAGTAATACTGGCAACAAAATTTTGCAACTTGTCACGCAACAATGATGCACAGTAGGTTGCAGCCTGATGTTGCACGTATTACCACCTAGGCACACAACAAATTTTTATGTTGTAAAAAGCAGAAGCGACATATTTCTGCAACATGAAAATTTGCTGCATGTGTAGGTGGTATTATAATTATTATACAAAGTCATGCAGCATCTGGGCTGCAACCTGCAATGCAACAAGTTGCACACTTTTGTTGCCCATATTACTTCACCTTAGATTTTCTTCTTTCAATACTTCCAGTTGCATTTGATCCAGCTTCATTCTATGGCCATCATGAATTTGATCTGGCAATAGCTGGGATGTTTGGTGGCTTTTCCAAGGCTTTTTATGATGCATATCATACGGAGGTGCCGAAACAGAAAGGCTTCGATAAAAGGCATCAGTTGTATCTACTTTTTCATCACTTCAATCACTGGTAAGAATGTTATTAGAGAATGATTAGCAAGTTACCGGTATATGCATCATCAGTAAATTAATTAATCAAAAAAATATTTATTAATTTAAAAGTTGCCCAAATAGAGCAGACCTATGTATGGGCAGTAATCTCCCTTAAAAGCCAGCCAGTTGTGAAGGACATTTTGTGTGCACAGCAGTTGAGTACATGTATTGTTAACGACATGTACAAGTTGGAGATTGAGTTTGATGTAATATAAAGAGCAGTCTGTTGAGAGTGATCGTCCAGGTTAGTGTAGTTCTGAAAAGAACTGTTGTTGACAATGAATGACATTTTAACAACCTTAGCTTGAGAAAACAGACGACTTCTTGCGGCGGGGGCCACGATGGTTCCCTCCACGGAAAGACGTCTGAGAAACCAGCGGAAAAAAAAAAGTACTAATGATGTAATGCTACCTAGATCAGGGTAGTCCTTCTCATTGGCTGAAACAATCTCTCAAAAATTGTAAACTGTCAGTCGATGGTCAGTTTCACGATACTGTTATTGACTGTTGTTACAGTTATTGGCTGTTAGACTAAGTGTAATTTTTGTTGGTTAAGTTTTAGTCAAATATTGTCAGTGAGTTCAGTCTTACTATTGTTTGTCTGTTATGTTGATGTCATTGATAAGTCAATTAGCAACTGTTAGCATTGGTACAGTGGTGTTTATTCTAAGTCTGTACTTTAGGTACCATAGGAGTCTCATTCAATTCTGTGATTAGTTTGTAAATGGTGTTCAGCAATATAATTTATGTAATTTTTGACAACACCATTTTCATAATTGACTGTTTGTGGGCAGTGAGTCAAATGTTCAAATTTCTGCCAGTCTCACTGATGTAAGTGGCTTGGCAGTCGCAGTATTTGATCTTGTATACTGCTCCTTGTCTGTGGCTACCTCCATCCTTTAATATCATTAACATTAATTTGTTAGTAGTGGTCGTAAAGTAGTAATTGGAAGTATTTATAGGTAAGAATTGACACTTAAAAACAGTGACTTGACCATGTGCACATCCTCGCAATCACACAGTGTTTTTCCACTTTTAATGATAAAAGTAATATTCTTTTTTCAGGAATCACTTTGGTACAGGTTATAAGTCATCATCTCTGTCAATCATGCGTGGACTACTGGAAAAAAGCTAGCAATAATACAATAAATTATTATTAATATATCATTATGAATATCTAAGATAAAATATACCCCGGTACCTAACTAAATTGCTTTAAAGATTTAATGAATTTAGGGAATTCTTATCCTACAATTGAAGGCTAAAATGCCAAAGGGGTAGCAATTTAGCAATTTATACATTTAAAGATGTACAAATATATAGATGGCACTTAAAGGTTATTATTAATATATTTATGTTATGTTCCTATGATTTTGGATTTAAAAGAGAATGTTTTGATAAAAGTAGCAACTAACATTTCATTCACTGTTCTGTATTACACTATAAGCTACTACAAAATATACCAACTGGTACAGTACATTAAGCCCTTTCAGCAAGATGGTTCATAATAAAATATTATTGGTAAAAGGACTTTGCTACAAGATTTTGAAGAATGACTTTAAATCAAATATGAAGTGCGTAAATTGTTCTTGCAGAAGTTCAGCAAGCCCTTTCTGCAAAATAATTCATAATGGGCAAGCAGAGCATCACAGGCTTGTTAAGTCCAGGAAGGACTTGTGACTCTACAAACTTTTAACATTACTGCATGGATACATTTTTGTGTTTAAGATTTGGAGGCTTATTAATTGAAATTTATCAGTTTCAACAGGTCTCACTTTGTCCAAACATTTTCAGATCATAGTTTCAAATAAACTAAATACTGTAGAGTTCTGAAAGTAGCAATTACCCACGTTATTTTCAGAATTAGCAGGCCAAAGGGACCACATCTTTCGGGTAGCTGCTACTTTCGTCAGCTAAAATATGCCGAGTAAATTGAAGAAAAAAATAATGGTAAAAAGCGCAAATATGGAATAAGCATAATGTACGTCATTGTAAATCTCTCTTTCTCATTAATTCTTCAGTATTCTTCAACATTCTTGTACAGTAAAACACAAAGCTATTCCATCTGTATGGAGACATCACTAAGGTATTTTAGATTGGACCGTTTCTTTCGGGTGGGCCATTACTTTCGGGAATTACTAGAAGGTCTGAAAATTAATGCTACTTTCGGGTAGCTGTTTCAGGGGCCATTACTTTCAGAACTCAACGGTACGACAGTAAAACTGTGTAAAAGAGTGTGTATTAAATCTACTTTGATCTCTTGCTTGCTAAGTAGATGCTCCACAGGAATGACATAATGTTGCCAGTAAGACTTCTGTACTGTAAACAAAAAATATTTAATGAAACATGGTTTGAACCTATGACATTATTAAAATATTTAATAGGAGTACAAGTTATCACTGGCATTAGAATTGGTAGAATGAGATTTATTAGATGTGGTGTAAAAGAAGTTTTCACAGTCATGGATGCCACTTTGAAAGTTGGGCAAACATGGTGCAAAAGACAGTGTTTGTATGAGAATCTGATGTCAATATCTCAGGTAAAATTTACCATTACCATTGTCTGCAAATGATATCCTGTAAAAAAATTATAGCAATTAAATTGAATTTTCCATACATTTCTCTGTAAAATTTTCCTGTGAAATCTCAACAGTTTTACAGAGTACACATTTGTTGATCAAAGGCTCCTATGAGCCAACTCGTGAATAAAAAATGCTCTAAATAAAAGATTTTTCACCCAAAAATTCATGGTATATAGAGGTATACACTTTAGGAACAGAAGTTGACATTAAGCACATCACTGCAGTAAATAGATTTTAGCCTCCGCACCATTAAATAGACACAGGCCACCTTAACACTCAATCTGCAAGCTTTCAGAACAGACATAAAAAAATTTATGCACACTTGTTAAGTTAAAAGAATTACTTATCTTAGGTTGAAGTATTGAAATAAGCAAATTAGTTTAAAGAAGAATTGAATTTTTTATCATAGATAAATGTACCTGCAAGGGAACATAGTTGAGGTTGAAGTATTGAAATAAAATCCACACTCTCCAACTCATCTTCAGCGCAGTCCAGTAATGCTGTCGTATTTTCATCATGGCCTCTTTGTGCGATTTTCCCTGAAACAATATTGACACCTGTGTAAAAATAGGGACTCGCAAGAACACTGATGGGGAAAGCAACTGACAGTCAAGTGTTTCCCGTTATAAAGTGCTTCTGCTTCTCACCACAAATAGAACAGCTCTGTTAAAATCTGTGATGTGACACAATGGTATAACAACACAAACTCATGATCATCTCCAGGGCCTTCTTTGCTGGCAGACCAGGCATGGACCAGTAGACAAGACTGGCAAAATAATCCAAAAACCCTGGGGTGTTTTGTCTCATGATAAAACACAATGCAATGCAAGGATGTGCTCTAAGAGTTAACATACTGTAGGGTCAGATCAAAGGGGGTCCAACTATAACATTTAGAGTGTCCAGCAAAAACTTAGTTTTTCTTGTCGCCCAAAGACAACAGTTGGCTGCCTATGGCACCCAGGGACTTCTAAAGCACAGCCCTGCAATGTCATAGTTTTGTTTAAACAATGGTTTCAGATAATTTTCCAGAAAACAAACATGACTACCAATCACTGCAAATAACCTCCAAAAATGCCATTTCATTGTGTGTTCACGTGACATCTGTATTAAACTCGGTGGAAAATTCAGAGAGTTGTCTTAAACAGGGTCAGGGTTTGCGCGGCCTGGCCGCACCTCCCTACCTGAGCATCTGTTGACTAAACACCACCCCCCACCCCCCCCCCCCCCCCAGGAACTTTGTGCACTTACCTCCATGATTGCTACAACATAAAAGAACACAAACAGAAGCAGAGGACTCATCACACCTCTGTCCACTAACAGTCTCTTGGCTTTAGAATATGAACCCTTTTTAGGCAGAAACTTCTCCATGTACGTATAGAAGTAATGGATCAAAGGGCCACTTATGAAAAACCTGTAAAGAAAAATAAAAAGGATCTTATATGTAGACAGGTCTTCAACATTTTTAAATCATAATAACAATTTTTCACATTATTTTATTTTGTTCACATTTTCACATTAATTTTCATCTAAACTTGTCATCAGTAGATGTACCACCAAATATCTGTTACTGGTGCAAGATATTCACAGCAACGCTAGCATAGCCCTCCACCTGCGAATCTGTTACAATGAGATATACTCAGTGCAGGTGAGGGAAGGGCAGGGGTCAATCAGGCAGTGTGCATCACAAGATTTGACCAAAAGCAAGCCGCTGCTTTAATAAACAACAGTCCTCATGACAAACAAGAAGGTATTTGAATGCCTGGAGTTGAAAAACTTGTTCCTTTTTAAGGATTTCAGTGATGAGGTCCAAACCCTTACCCTTTCATATACCGTTTTTGACACAAAAGGTACCCCTTTCACATACCTTTCATTGAAAATGGTACCCCCTTCATATAGCCTTTACGTGTGTCTGTTTGATATATTTTAAAAGGCCCTTTTTATAATACTCAAATGGCAGTTTTCCCTACCCTTTTTTATACTTCCACTCGTGTTTTCCCTACCCTTTCCTATACTTTGTGAAATCCCTACCCTTTCATATACTTCAACTCGTGAAATCCCGACCCTTTCATATACCTCCAGCCTAAAAAAGGTACCCTTTTCGGGCGGAGCATCCCCGTATAGCCCATTATAGGGAGTACCCCTTCCCCCCCCCCCCCTCCCCCAGGTTGTCGATTGATTACTTTACCAAAGAAAAGGCACTAGATTTAAATTCAGGCTAAATATTGCAAATGTAGGAGAAGACAAGGGGAAAATGAACTACTCCACAAATTAACTCATGGGGCATTGCAACTTGTGACGCACACGACCTAGGGATCAATGATCCACAATGATCTGCAGTAATGTAAGAACACAGTGATCTGCAAAATAGAGAGCTGGTTGAAGTGACAAAAAGCACAAGGACTCACCTTCAAAGGTCCAGGGGGGAGAGAACCAGCAGTGGACAGCAATAGACCATATTCTTATTCCCGGTATTGACTGGAAATAGAGCTTGCAATGGAGACTCATGCGCGGGAATATCATTAAAAATATTTGAATGTGAAAAGATAATTTGTCTCAAATGAGCCTCCACTGCAAGCTTGTTCCAGTTCAAAAACAAGAATACAAATATTGTCTATTCCACTGTATACAAATGTAGTAGGAAAAACTGCTTTAATTGGGACAAGAGAGGAGTTTTACTCACTGGGGTGCAAGTGAATTTACAGACCAACTGTATGTATACCCAGTGCACCCAGAGCAAAGGAACATACTCACCCATATGCTGAAAAGGCTATTACTGGTCTGTACTCTACAGGCAGGTTCTTTCCACGCTTCTCGATTCTTTGAGATACAATGTTACCCAGTCCTGCAACAACAGCACTGATAAAACAAATAAAAATACATGATTATCAGTTGAAAAATTAATTCAAGAGGAAAATTACTTAATATTGATCCCCCATTTAACAGCAACCTTGATAACAACAATTTCCATCAACAAGAATTTGAAATAGCAATAAACATATTGGCTTGGACAAGCCCGAAACGTCGTTGAAGAAATTAACTTGACACTTTCACAAAACATTTTAATTTATTTTTCCATTATATTTATTTCTATTTTAAATTCTTGTTTATACATGTAAGTGTCACGCATCCTTGGGAATTTAATTTTTGAATTCATTTGTTTTGTTTTATCTTCATCGACATCCTACCGAAAATTTCAAAGTTAAAAGCCCCAGGAGAAAGGTTGCACCCCTCCTCCCTTTTTTATACTCAAGGTAAGAGTCAAGTCTAGATTAACACTGTTAAAAGAAATGTTTCATACAAGATTGACTACAGTATCCCATCAGCTACATGTCCGGGGTTATTTTGGGTCCCAGCCCTGTACCCCCAAAACCCGCCATGTACATGTATAAACTAAGCTGCCTTGTGGTAGGACTCAGTACATGTAACCTACTAACTCTGACCACTGTTGACTGACCTACAGTGTATTAACATGTGACCAATAAGTCCTGTATAAGACATCCAGACAACTTCCACAGATGGGCTCCCTATTAAAGAGTTTGCAGAAATATATGCACAGTGGCTGCCCTCCGGGGAATTTATCCAAATGCCCAATCGAACCTTATCAAATACACTTGAATATAGGGTAGAGACAAATCCCCATCCCTTCAGGGCAAAAAATAAGGACCCCTTTGATATAATTCACCAAGAGATCATGTTGATATCACACCTAAGAATCCTTGCAGATGAAGCAAATAAAGAAATCATTGTGAATGTTTGCAATTTTTCTGCATTATTTTTGCTTTTCATCTTGTTTTATGTCTATAGTCTCCAGCCTATGCAAAAAAGATGTGTGTTATGAAGTATCTTTGAAGAATATCGTGGATTCCTCCAAAGTGTAGACCACTCAGGGGCATAGCTAGGATTTTTCAAAGGGGGGTCACACTGTGTCACAACCAGGGTACTTACCAGATTGTCATGTCAACATCCATGCTGTGTTTTACTAAAATTATGTCACAAAGAGGGGGTCACACAGGCACCCCAGGACCCCCCCCCCCCCCCCCTCCCCTAGCTACACCCCTGCCGCTGACCTCATATTACAAATCTCTAGGGTCCGGCCCCCTGGTGACATTTTGCCCCACACCCTCGTTAAAAATCATGTGACATATCTCAGAAAATGTCCCTGGGTCCCTGTGGGTGACCCCCCCCCCCTGGGAGAAGCCGCATTGATGCATTTCAGGAGACAAATTCTTTCATGCAGCATGCAAGTCTTGCAACGCTGGCTGGAGCATATATTGCGAGATAAGCCTACTCCTCCTGCAACATACAACACGGTCTTTCGCTGCCACACAAGTTGCAAAGAAAGGGTGTTATACCCACAGTTTAGTTGTGTTGCAAGATGCAAGCCTGCATGAACAAAATATGCCTCGTGATCAAACTGATTATAATCGCCAGTTGTTAATTTCTAGCTATTCTTGCCTCGTACAACTCTTGGTTAATACTGGATGTGTTATCACACAATACTTGTATCTCGCAAAAAGCTGTTCCAGGAAGGACTTGTCCTTCTTTTCGTCAGATTTATCCCTCTCGAAGGATGCAGCC
Source organism: Cladopsammia gracilis (assembly GCA_022457155.1). Taxonomy (NCBI): domain Eukaryota; kingdom Metazoa; phylum Cnidaria; class Anthozoa; order Scleractinia; family Dendrophylliidae; genus Cladopsammia; species Cladopsammia gracilis. The sequence continues at coordinate 541,609 of JAJGOT010000008.1, read as the reverse complement.
ATTTTTGCCAAAAACTCGAAAAATCTCTGTAAAATACTGGGGACGAAGTTGCGCAATTAGTACCCAGGCTTTTGGAAGCAGCTATAAGCAGTGAAAACAAATTTACCACGTGGTCTATGCTTTAGAACAGGCTGCTTCAGAAAGCCTTGTCCACCATTTGCCATGATGAAGAAAGAGTCAGACCAAGAATCAAAGAGTTGTGATGTCTGTAGAAGCACCGCCCATAAGTACAAATGTCCATCTTGCAATACAAAGTAGTAAGTGTAAAATGATGGAAAGAAATTCGGCTTTTTTGAAATATAAGCAGTTTAATGCCGCCATTAATCATGTGATGTATATATTTAACAATTATTGGATGAAAACCGAATCCAATAACTGTTTTATTATGCATATTCCTGAGCTGCACTTGTAAAGACAAGAGCGCGCACAAAAAAGTGATCAATGCACAGCAGTCAACTTGTAAGTAAACAACTTACGTCACTTCTGCATGCATAAAACTATTGTCTGTAGGTATGACGTCACTTCTGCATGCATAAAACTATTGTCTGTAGGTATGAAGTAGCAGAAACAGCAAGCAATAATTAGCTGCGTGCTTATAGCCAATCAGAATAGAGCTAGTGACACCAATGTATAATAATAAAACTTGTTGACAGCAGTAAGATAAAACTTAATGATTTCAAATTGTAATTCTGAAACTTTCACCTCTCATTTTATCATAGAGATTAGAGACATTTATTTAATGATTTCACTCATTAAATTCCTTTCTCGAATTTATAGTTGTTCTCTTCCCTGCTTCAAGACACATAAAGGTATGGATGAAGCTGTTAACATTGTAGAATTCTAGGATTATCTTTGCTACCTGTTATTCCAAAAGTATGCACAAAGTCAAGCTGGAGGGAGACAAGCATATAACTACCACAGCAGAAAGCCGCTGAGTTCTCACGATTAAGTGCATGCCTCATTTGTCTTGACTCTGTGCATGGTGCTAATGATCAAAGAATATTTCTGCATACAAATCATGCCAACTAATTAAATTATTGTGAGAACTATGAAAATTTACATGAAATTTGTGCTATGTAAATTTTAATTATTATTTATCTTTGGGGATAAAAATTGAAACTATTATAGTGGTTTTTATACCGGTTCTCCTCCAAGCCATTGGGTTTCTCTGCAGCTGAAACCTACTTTGTCTTTCATCGTCTTTGGCCACTTTTTTAAAGAGATCACTCCTGTAAGCATGGTGGATCTTTATATCAACTATTTCTCTGTTGGCAACAGATACTGACCTAGAGATCAGTTGTTATGGTACAGCAGCCTGTTGTTGAACTCTTGTACCACATGATCAGCTGCTGGAACATTGTCATGGTGTTGGTGGGCTACATTATATTCATATGCTTGGTTCTGTGATGCAGTCAGCTGCCATTCTCTCTGCATGCCCATAAAGTTCATCCCAGCAAACCAGCAGGTCATTTCTTCATTCTACATGTAGATTATTGCATTTATCACTACTCTCACTTCCTTTGAAGTTGATGCTCTTCTTACTGTCACAAAGCAGATAATCCATCTGTGAGGATGTATTCTGTGGCGCAAGGGCTATATGAAATTAAACTTCGTGATAGAACAAAGATACTCTCTGGCTTTGGGACTGCGAAGTAAGTTACAAAATTAACTTGAACTTGGGACCTCTGTCAACTCCAGAGTCCATGCCTTAACCACTCCACCACACTACCTATTTTTTTGTTGTCTTTATCTTCCATAACACCTCAGTTGTTGTCCATTTAAAAATACTGTTAATATAAATGCTAGAAACCCCCCATTTCCATTTTTCAGCAGGGATATCACCATATATGTACAGACTTGGTACTTTGCATGATGACAACAATACAATAGTGATGGTGATGGAAGGTGATGATCGATGATGATAATAATAATAATCATTGATGGTACTATTTTTTTACACTTCAACATAGGTGATATATGTGAAAGGGAGACCAAAAGAAGAAAAGAAGAGAAAGAAGAAATTGAGAGAAGTTCAAGGACTGCATCTAATTTCAATAAAGGTCAATAATTAATTCCTTTAATAATGAAATTACTGTAAATCATTATTATCATTCTTATTTTTGTCATTTGCAAAATAATGCAAAAAAGCTCAAAATGTGCTCAAAGAGCACTCACATCAAATGCTCATTAAGGGAGCTTATACACCATGATTAGATAATAATTATATTGTCATCTGGAGAACATGAACTTACCTTTTAAAAGGTAAATATCACAAGATTAATTGTGGAAAGCAAGACACTTTTTATTAGCTTGGTGATTGACATTTACAAAATTAAATTATTTTTCAGAAACAGAAGAAGGTGAAATCTCAGGATCAGAGGAAGAGTCGGACGATGAAGACAGAGTTAGTGGGCATAGTCTTGACAAACTAGGTATATATAGTTTTATTTGTTAATATAATCTTCATTGATTTGATAAGTTTTTGCCACCTTACCTATTAAAACCTTAAACTTTTTTTAGGTCATTCCCAAGAACTATGCAGCATGCTACACAACAAACACTTACGAGAAATGATGAAGGAAATTGATTCTTCTGGAGATCCTGGGAAGCTTCTTGTGCAAGCAATGCAAATTCCCATTTTTACGGAGTTTGTAGATGAATGTTTGAGAATTGTTGAACCACAAGATGAAAACAAAATGGAAAACTGATTGTCGGATAGCATAATGACAACCTTCAGACACTTGGAACCAACCTCTGGGACCTCGAAATTTTGCCGGGAAAAGTTATTGACGCCCCCATAGGGTTTTGGCCCATTGGAGGCCATTAGCCAAGAAAGGCTAGCTACTAGATAAGGGAGTCATTATTGGAGAGTGCTGTAAGATTAAGCAGACTGCTTGCAACTCTTTTTCTCTCTCTGTTAATCTGTGGCTCAAAAAGAACATGGCATAAGAAATTGGGACGAGATGAGTGAGTGGTACACACAAGCACGCTCACAGGGATAAACACACACTTGACGAACCTTAGAGAGGAGGAAACACTTGTCTTGACAGACCTTAGTGAAAAGGGAGACTGCAGACAGTCTAGGAACAATAATATTATGACATGCGAATCTGGGCTAGTGTGATGAAAATTAATAACCTACAGGAAGTTTAATATGGTATCTCATGGATAACATCTCAAGATAATAGACCATATTCATATGCTCGGTATTGAACTGGAACTAGTTTGCAGTGGAGGCTCATGCAAAGAAATATATCTTTAAAATATTTGCATGTGAAACGATTGCCCCGCATGAACCTCGACTGCAAGCTAAGCTGTTCCAGTTCAATGTCGAGTATACGAACATTGTCTATTCAGGCTTTGCAACACTTTCATTTTTAACAAATATTTCAACAAACTTGAACAAGTTTTACATGTTTGTTAACAAGCTCTACGTGTATCTTGAACATCTTGATATTTTTTGCATGTTGTTGGTGCACACATGCTGCATGTTATCTGCAATCTGTACAAATATCTGACCAGCACTGACTCTTTGGGTTAAAACAATATGATAGAATATTAAACTGTTCTACAATAATGGTATCAAACAAATGCAGTTATTTGAGAACAAGTGATGGTCTCTTTTATGATGTAACAGGTTACCATAGCAACAGTATAACCTGTGATAATCACCCTAATTTTAACTTAAAGTGTTTATAACTCACAAATAAGCTCTGTAATGGGTCCAGAACCAATTTTTCTCTAAATATGTAAATGCACCTAAAGGCCTGTTTTAACACAGAATTTTTTATGAAATTTTTCTCACATTCTCCAATGCAACTTTTGTCACAAGTGTAAACTAGTGGTGACTCCTGTGCAATATTTGCTGTGATTTGCCAATAATTATGGCTAAGTTGCATCACGTTTCTAACATGTGCGACACTGCATGACAAATCGCACCTTAATCACACTAAAATCAGCATTTTATTTGAAGTTTTGAAGATGCAACTTGTGCATGACAAGAATTGCATTAAAAAGTACAACAGAAATTGCACAAAAAATCTCCTGTGTGAACAGTAAAATATAGGTATGTTTTCATCCTACGTGGGGTTTCTTGAAACAATTCCAAAAGCATGTACCTTTGTTTAAGACTAAAAAATACACTTACAGGTTCAAGACAGAAACACTGAAAACCACAACTCATTTAACAGCCTGTCCCATTAAATTATACCATCAGTATGTAGCTACAAACTATCCTAATCCACAAAATGCATCTATATTACTATGAATATAAAAATATAAAATGTATCCTAGTATAGCTCCGGGGTTATGTTACTTTGATTCTACATTTAATTTCAAGATCTAAAGAAAACTCTTCAGTGGTATGAACAGATTTGCCAGTTAGTGCATGTTTCAGTTTGTGATCATGGGGTATATATACGACAAAATTCAATTCATAGAAAATGAAATAAAACAACTCAAATCATACATTGAACAAGTCAAATCTGATGGAGAACTGGTCATTTTAGATAGAAACAAAGTACTCAAAGAGGCAAATCGCACAGAGGCATATATTGCAAAAAGGCATTTTCGCAAAGAGCATTCACGCAGAGGCCTAACAAAAGAATTTTGAATCCATTCCTTACTCAGTTCTTGTAAGATACCGTACGGTAGCTTTTATAAAAGAATAGCAAACTAAAATGGTTTTCGAACAACACTTTCCTTCTTCCCCTTGGATGTCTTGATTCAGAACCTGAGACGTGCCTTGATACATCACATCATCATGTGATGGCTCTTTGCCTGATGCCTCTGCGTGATGGCTCTTTGCCTGATGCCTCTGCGTGATGGCTATTTGCCTGATGCCTCTGCGTGATGGCTATTTGCCTGATGCCTCTGCGTGATGGCTATTTGCCTGATGCCTCTGCGTGATGGCTATTTGCCTGATGCCTCTGCGTGATGGCTCTTTGCCTGATGCCTCTGCGTGATGGCTATTTGCCAGATGCCTCTGCGTGATGGCTCTTTGCCTGATGCCTCTGCGTGATGGCTATTTGCCTGATGCCTCTGCGTGATGGCTATTTGCCTGATGCCTCTGCGTGATGGCTATTTGCCAGATGCCTCTGCGTGATGGCTATTTGCCTGATGCCTCTGCGTGATGGCTATTTGCCTGATGCCTCTGCGTGATGGCTATTTGCCTGATGCCTCTGCGTGATGGCTATTTGCCTGATGCCTCTGCATGATGGCTATTTGCCTGATGCCTCTGCGTGATGGCTATTTGCCTGATGCCTCTGCGTGATGGCTATTTGCCTGATGCCTCTGCGTGATGGCTATTTGCCTGATGCCTCTGCGTGATGGCTATTTGCCAGATGCCTCTGCGTGATGGCTATTTGCCTGATGCCTCTGCGTGATGGCTATTTGCCAGATGCCTCTGCGTGATGGCTATTTGCCTGATGCCTCTGCGTGATGGCTATTTGCCTGATGCCTCTGCGTGATGGCTATTTGCCTGATGCCTCTGCGTGATGGCTATTTGCCTGATGCCTCTGCGTGATGGCTATTTGCCTGATGCCTCTGCGTGATGGCTATTTGCCTGATGCCTCTGCGTGATGGCTATTTGCCTGATGCCTCTGCGTGATGGCTATTTGCCTGATGCCTCTGCGTGATGGCTATTTGCCTGATGCCTCTGCGTGATGGCTATTTGCCTGATGCCTCTGCGTGATGGCTATTTGCCTGATGCCTCTGCGTGATGGCTATTTGCCTGATGCCTCTGCGTGATGGCTATTTGCCTGATGCCTCTGCGTGATGGCTATTTGCCTGATGCCCCTTTGTGTGATGGCTATTTGCGTGATGCCCCTTTGTGTGATGGCTCTTTGCGTGATGGCTCTGATCTCAATTTAATTGTCTATATATATATATTTATATTTAATATATATTTATATTTATATTTGATGGCTATTTGCGTGATGCCCCTTTGTGTGATGGCTCTTTGCGTGATGGCTCTGATCTCAATTTAATTGTCTATATATATATATTTATATTTAATATATATTTATATTTATATTTATTTATATATATATATATATATAAATAAATATAAATAAATATAAATATAAATATAATATGTCTGCAGTTAGATATAGCTCTTTGGCATACAAAGCTTTGCTTTCATGTCCAAATTGAGCACTGTATTAGGATGAGTCATTGCTGTAGCATTGCACATAGCTCACTAGTTTTCTAGTTTGAGCACTCTGGCATGGCTTAGATGTTACCACATGTGTGGGACATTTGGGGTGGCTTTTAAAGCTATACCTCCATCCTAACATCAGCACTGCACTGATGAGGCCCAGAAGGCCAAAACAGTACTGTCTGCCATTATATATATATATATATATATATATATATACAATTAAATTGAGAACAGAAATTTTCACAACAAAGATTATGAGTGAAAAAGTGCCTCAGCCAGGAGTTGAACCCGTCACTTTACCCAGTCGTTCAAAGTAAAGTGCTATACTGTATCACTGATACATAATACCAATAGAATGCTAATAAGTTTCATGATTGTTATTGTTATTCTCTTTAGAAGTCAGATAAAATATTTGTAGCAGAACTGTATGATAAATCATTATTACAATCTGGTATGCCTGTGGCTTGCCATTGTAGACATTGTAAACATCCATACAGTTCGCCGCTCATATTTTATCTATTACATGCAGTATACTTCTACTAATAATAATAATTAATAAAATACATTTTAATAATTACAATATACTGTAGTTATTATGTATTTATTATAGTTATTATTATTCCAATGTTACTATAGTATTTCACAAATCCTAACCACTGTTGTCATATTTTGTGAGCTGCTGAACTGTTTTTAAAATATTCCTTGATTTTTTCCAATAAATCAGTGTGAGCAGCCTGTGCTGTTACTTTGGAAAATCTGGCGAACAAAAGAGGAGTAGTGAACTTAAAATGATCCTCCAACAATGTCCCATCTTCATTTCCATCCTGAGAATCCGACAAGTGCCATCTTTGATTTATTTGAAAATAACCATCGATGTTTGCTGTGTTTTGGATAACAGCATTTTCCTCTAATCCCTTTGCAGTTATTTGAAACCTTAAAGTTTTACTGTAGAAACCAAATAAAACAACTGCCTCTTTATAGTCCATTTGAACAGTTCTGTGGCCCATTTCATCTTGTGTTCTAATAACATTGCTGACACCAGTGCTGAAATGAAGAGCGTATTAAGGTGGGTTAAGCATTTAATTTTACCTCTGAGCTAGCAAGAATGATCAGCATCTGGTGGGGGAGTACTCTCTCTACTCGCTCTCTGTTTCTTACTTAAAGCTATAGGGGATGATGTGCTGCTGTGAAGGATATGGTAGGGTCGTACCTCTCATAAACCTCTATTTTCGTTGGCTGTTCTAAAACAGTACCTGCTATTGTTTATAGGGATATATTGTTTTGGTGAGCCAATAAAACAAGTCGTTCAAAGGAAGTACGACATGACCCGAAGGATATGGTTTGCAAACAGTTTAGTCTTGGATAGGGTATAGAAATCAGAATGTTTGGACAAGAATAGGGTATCACTTACTGGGAAGATAGAATTTCTGGAAAATAGCGAGCATAGGCGGTGGAGAAGGTGGGGGGGAGGGGGGAGTCAGGCCGCGGGGAGAGGATAGGATAGGGATTGGGATTTTTGGTTTCAGTCTAGAATTGGGTTGTAAACTGCAGCTGAACATGGTCTGGTATCTGGTGGGGTAAGAGTTTCAGTGTCCCAGCAGCACACCACCATCTAAAGCTCAGTGTGATAAAGGGTAAAATGACAAATAATAAATGATGATTATTTTTAAATTTGCTGCTTTCTGCCCATGGGGGGAGGGGTGGCTCTTGGTGGGATGTTGACCGTTTTCTTTGTACCCTGCAGTCTACCAACTGCTATATATAGGGTAATTTATTAAATTTATGACCTCTGACCACAATGCAGTGATTGAATTTCGCAATTCTGCAACAAAGGATTGTCAGAGGTTTCCAAATTTCTTAGATAGAAACACTCAAATTTCTAGCGATTCATATGATCTATAATCAACACACATACAAAACTGCTGAATGCAAGTGAGTATGTCTAAAAGGCTACCTTAAACTGTAAATTTAATTAGGGGTTGCGTAAACTCTCCACTCACCAAAGTGGATGAGCTTTCTCGTAAAATTCCGGGTTATCCAACAGCAATTCAAACACATCCGACCGTTTAGCAGGTATAAACTTCTTCAATGAAACTTCCATCGTGACAAATGTAAGCTCCCGGTAAGCAAAATAGCCAAAAAGTGCCACTAAAAATGACCAGAAGATAAATTTGACTGCCATCGCGTGTATCCCGGTTACCGGCACAGTCTGTATGTCACGCTATGCAGTTCGGTGAGCCGTGACATGACAAAGCAGAAACATTATCGCGTATGTTGGTTTCCCTGTGCCTTGCATGCAGAAAAAATTGAAAATTTTGGTGTCCGGACTGCAAAATGGTAGCCTGTGAACAGGCTTCTTTTTGGGGAATTGGGTTAGGTTAAAATCGTGGAGCGAAGCGAGCCGAGCGCGTTAACCTAACCCAATTCCCCAAAAAGAAGCCTGTTCACAGGCTAGAAATTGGCCGTCCCTATTGCTTTTTATCCCCCCCTCCCCGTTTTTACAACAACGTACAATAATTCACTCACTAGTTTTCTCGTTGTTTATGTTCATATTGGCGCCAGAACAGCAACCATAACTATGGGAATTATACAAACCTCCGGTCAAGAAGTAAAATTGCAGTTTAATACCGATGCCTTGGATTTTATTTATACTGGACCAGAAATCCGCAAACATTTCCTTCCAGCAGAAATTTTAGCTTTCTCCGCAACCCCCAAAAATTTCCTCCCGCAAAACAAATTCAGTCGGACAATCCGCAAAATTTCCTTGTGCATGGTAGCTAAATCAACAAAAAAAAATAATTCTCCTTGGCCATCGTAGCTTATTAAGAAATAGCACACAAACTGCAGTGACAAACATGACAATAAAACGCACGTTGGAAAACAAAATATTAACTTGACGTTTCGTATGTTAACAACATACATCCTCAGAAGTGACCATTTAGAATACGAGTAACAACTAAATTTAAATGAATAATAAGTAACTAAAACCCCATTAACACGCGCTAAAAATTCGGCACGGCACCCTAAATATTCGGCACGGTACTAACGATTTTTGGGCACGGCACTCCCAATTATCTACGTGTAAACGTGTCGGACCCAAACACAATGTGGCACTGGTGCCTAAAATTTTAGGGGTGCCGAGACTACCTCCAGGAGGTAGTCTCGGCACGGATAAAAGAAGGCACCGTGCCAAAAATTTTAAGCCGTCACGCATGCGTAGCAACCATTGTAATTTCAAAATGGCGGACGTACGATACACACACTTGATACAGACAGACCGATACGATACGTATAGGAAATCGTATGAACTACTCGTGCATTTCGTGACTTATGGGCACGAGTGATGTTTTGAAATTTTGAAATGAAAGGTTTCAATGGTTTCCATTATTCCAATCAATTATTTTTACTATTATTTTAATGTAATTTGTAAGGCGCATTTGAATATATTCATATAGATATTTGCGCCGAATAAGTAATAAATTATTATTATTATTATTATTATTATTATTATTATTAATCAATAATGTTCAATCTTTTGATAGGTAAACCATGCCTGAAATCTAAAAATTGATCACATCATTTAAAGAAATATTTAAGCTTGAAGTTCCAAGCTTTTAAAGTAAGTGCAACAGGTTCGCACTGAGCTTTCTTATTGCACTTTACAACCAGTAGATTTGCACTCTACAATCTAATTATGCATTCGTCATTGGCCAATCAGAAACTGTATATTTTGCTGTGTAGTTTATAAGAAACGTTACGATACAGACGATACATTCCTTTCAGATAACGTTGATGTCCTTCCTGTTGTTCTAGTCATTCTGTTATTTCTAATCAATAACCGTTAAACAGTGACAATAATATCATTTCCCGCCATTTCCCGGGGAAATACTGGCGAATATTAGGGGTGCCAATACAGAAGTAGGTACCGTGCCCATTCCACTATTTTGTTCGTGTAAACTGGGAGTGCCGTGCTTAAATAGTTTGGGCACGGTACCGAAATTTGGAGGTGCCGTGCCGATTTTTTTGCGCGTATAAATGGGGCTTAATTAACAACAACAATAACATAAGATGAGAAAAATTTGCATATAAAAGATGCAAAAGATAAAAAAAATGTTATTGTTATTGTTATTGTTATTGTTATTGTTATTGTTATTGTTATTGTTATTGTTATTGTTATTGTTATTGTTATTGTTATTGTTATTAAAAAATCAAATGAAGAATGATCCTCGCAGTTGTGAACGCAATTTAAGCAATTGCGAAAAGAAGCCTGAAAAAAATTCAGGACTTCAACGGGGTTCGAACCCGTGACCTCGCGATACCGGTGCATAAATCATATATGATTTATTTCATATATATCATTTCACGTTATTGTTATTGTTAATTAGTCACTTATTATTCATTTAAATTTAGTTAATAATGTCATTTTATTCCGCGAGACATATAGTTATTGAGGCAACGGATGAACAGGGATGAAGTTCACTTTACAGTAGAAGGAATAGAAGAAAGAAAATGATTTTTGGAACACCATGACACGTTCATTGACAAGACCAACCAGCTCTTTGTGTTAAAATTCCGCGCGCGTGTGCACAAAATTGCATCCGAAATGTTTTTTTATGCGCAGCAAGCAAAATACAAACTTCCCGCGTTTTTAATATAAAATACAGCGGCTTTGTTACCAGAGAGACAACTGGAGAGTATATAATTATGAGGTCATCAACTCTTCACCTTTTAAAAGATTTGAGAATGAATGTCAAGCCCGGGGGGGAGGGGGTACTCCCATATATGAGCTATATAGCTATGTGCCGCTGTGAAGGGTATGGTTTTCAGGCAGTTTTATAGTCTAGGATAGGGTATATATGGTAATCAGAGATTTTTGGTCGAGAATAAAGGGTATCATTTTAAGCGAAACTGATCAGTTGCATGAAGAATTTAGTCTAGACAAGGTTTACTGGCAAATGGCATTTAAAAATTGGTACGGCGGGCAGTACGACATTTTTAGCGGAGCTCAGCGGGCCGAAGGCCCGCGCGGAGCGCCATACTCATAGAACCAGAGAACCATAGAACCCATGCTCGTCATTTTTCATAGTCATGGCTAGCGGAATGTTTCGCGGGTGCGTTGTGTGCCTGCCGCCGCTGTTCGCCGTCGCTTAGGGTTAACTCGCGGGCGCGTTGACCGTCGCAAAACATGCGCATATGACGCCACCCAACAACCGGGATCTTAGCAATTTCACGTCACCTGGGAAAACACTGCTGTGTTTAGCGGAGAAAACCGTTTAAATTAAAGTCGTTATTCTCCTGAATTTTTTCGCGGTTTGCAACTCAAGACAGGGATACTAATTAAGGGATACTCAGAATCCGCTATAGTGGAAATAGAAGAGCTTTCAGAGATAAAATCTTGCTTCGAGGATGGAAGCAATGCGGGAAGATGTTTGTCACTTCGGGTTTCAGAACTGAAGAAGCGGAGATTTAAACAATTTCCAAGCAGTGGAGGGACTTAAAGGTAAAACAAAATACATTTTTCGATGGGAATTTATGTTGATATCAATCTGTGATTGACTTTTTTGTGTTCTCGCTAGTTTTCGGGAGAATTGTTTATAACGCGCTCAATTAAATTCAGTTGTTTTGATTTCTTTCATCGGAGACATCTAGGCCTCGATGAGCTCTTAATGGTTCGCGTTTTGCTTTTAAACATAAACTTATGGAGATTTGAATAAAATTTTTCGAAAGAAGATTGTGTTGTCCATTTTTATGTCTTTGTTCATTCATTACATATGTTGAAAAGCGATTTTATGTAAACAAAACAAAACAAGACTTGCATTTTAGATCATTTTATAGTTGTAAACTTCACTCGCGTGGTCTTGTGCAAATATGTTTGTGTATTTTTTTGCAATTTTGATTTCCAAATCAGTTTCTTGGACAATTTTTATAAGCAGCAGGTGTATTTTATTTGGAAATTAGTCGTAGAAATTATTCTAGACGGAGAAAAAGTTGTTTTTGTGAACTTTTGTACGGTCTAATGTACTGTGCAAACGGTCGCGTAAGTCTGTTTTTGAGAATTGCTAAAATTAAAAGATAGCCCGGTCGTCAGTTTTATTCTTGTGCTTCCGACCTTTCACCTCAGTTAAGTTTATCATCGGCTTTCTGTTCAAAGAGCGACGCTGTTAGGCTCAGGCTATCTATATATATATATTACTGACCCCAGTTAACTAATAACTGTGATAGTGAACGAGTTTCTGGAAACTAGCGAGTCTGGAATAGGCGGTCTAGGACAGGGTAGGGTTTTTCGGTGTTTAGTCTAGAATAAGGTGGCAAAATGCAGCTAAAATGGTCTAGTACAGGTTAAGGGTCTCAGAGTCCCAGCGGCACACCCACCCAAAAATTTGCAGCGGACCCCCCTCCCCCCGGGATGTCAAGTCGCTACAGGTAAAAGGTTAAGGGAGAGGGGGAGTGGATCGAACGAGGAGGAAGACTGGTTTCTACTGATTTTTGGTCACATGTCACAAAATCAACATGGCGGCCTGGATCGTATGTGCAATTAGGAATTGTAACGAAGCATTTTTTCATTATCAGAATGAATGCACACCTTTTCAGCGTTCAACATCAATTGTTAAAACCCTGAAGAATACTTAACTGCCTAAAAAGCTGAAGTTGGAGAGCTCAAAGCCGGTGAAATCTTCCTTCAAGAAGGTATTTATATAAGCTTACCTTTTGTCAGTGTGTATCTTTGTCACTGTTATGATCTTGCTTGCTTCCTTCTGGTCGTTACCACAAGTTTTCTGTTGAATAGAACGGCCGTCTGTCATGAGAACAACTTTGGAAGATGAGTTCTCTCAGCGACAGCAGCAACTGCGTCAAGGATGTTTTAGCTTTTTCAAGCACTACGGAACCAACACGGTAAAGCAAACTTCATTTCTTATTCCTCCACAAGCTACATCTTTTATTGTACATTTACTATTGTACCTTTGCGCGTACTTAATTTCGCGAAAATTCGGGAGCTGTATTTCGCGAGTATTAATTTTCGCGATTCCAGGAAAAAAGTGACCAAAAGTGTTACGTTTATTCAATTTCGCGTTTTTGCCATTCCATTTCTTTGCTCTCCCAAGCCCTAAAAGAATGTTCACAAAATAGCTATCTACATGTAGAATAAGAAGAACTTAAATTTTGAAGGGTACTAGCTTCTGGAAATTAAATCTAAATGCCAAATTAAATTTAACTACAAGGTGCCAATAAATGGAACATCTGATGACTGTACCAAAGAGGTTTTGGATGATCTACAGGCAGCTGAAGATAGGAAGAGTGCTACACGAAATAATTATTAAGACCAGAAAGAAATGATTTTTAAGAATTTTAAGGACAGAAGGGACAGTTTTAATTCAGGACTATTACCGACAAGTCTGTGACTCGCAACCTTTATTAATTATTATTTTTATACGCAATGTTTATATATATTTATGGTATTAAATTTCACGATTTTAATTTTCGCGCTCACTTTTATTCACAAGTATTAATTTTCGCGACACCTAAATCCCGAAATTTAGTATGCACGAAATTTAGTAAGAATAAGGAACATCATGTCATATCAAAATTCAGAAGCATTAAAAAACAGATTTCAATTTGAAAATGTTTATGGAATTGTAGCGAGTTTAAAACCACATCTGGGCGAAATTTTGAAGCTCCAGAGCATTTTGTGCAAGAGTTTTAGGTGAATGAGAATTAGACATTTTTAGTAAAACATGTATGAGCGGCCATCTTGGTGTACAAAAGTGGTACACCAACATCATGGCGGCCAAACTTCAGTCATGATTGCACAAAAAGTCTCATCACAAAAGATTGGATTCACTATATTAAGTTACATTATATTAGCTGATAAGCATCATTCTACATGTACAATGCAAAAATAACTTTCAACTGCTTCAATTTTGTTTATTTTCACAGCTTATTTGAAATAGCATGACGAATTGTGTGACACATTTAAAACCTTTATCAATCGGAAGCAAAACATCTTCGAAACCTGAAACTTTTTGTGAAAGATTATAATACTGGTATCCACATACCATGTTAGAAACAGCTTTGTAGGATATAAAGTTTAAATTTTTGAATTTTTATGCCATCATGTGCAAGCCAAGAATAGTTGTCTAACTGACCAATTTCTTGTGTGACAAAAAGCTTTTGTCTCACACAGTTTTTAAGCTTACAAAACTGTGGAAGTGGCATTTGTATGACTGTGGACTGTTCAGTTTAACTGCTGATATGAGTTGAGATTGATATGACTGTGGCTGTGGCTATGACTGTAGCCTCTTCCAGGCGTTTAGATTGTGGGGAGCAGCGAAAAGCGGCGCGTGGCGCTATAGGGTCGGCGCGAGGAAAAACTGGGAGAGAGGCGAAGAAACGCCTGTGAAATTAATTTTAAAAAGCTCACGCCGCCCACTTTTTACCACCGACAGTGGCAAAGTAGTTGTGGGTTTTAGCTGTCAATCAAAATCGTAATAGATTTCCTGGGAAATAAGATCCCATCGCGCGATTCCTTCACTTTCGCTTCGCTTCGCTTTCCATGTTGGTAAACACTGCTAGGTTTTGCCAAAACACTGTTATGTACACAGGAGCCAAAGTTCTGCGAGTTTTCTTATTTAGCCGGTTTCGAAAAACAAGGATTTTGTCGGTTCCAAGAGTTTGGTCTTGGCTGATATAGCATGTTAAGTCAAGAACTGCAGAAGTACAAAGGATATAGGCGTCTTAGATCTGAGTCTCAAAATGCCGTAGTCAAAATTCCACTGCAATTAAATCATGAATTCTCGCTATAATTTTTAGCTCCTTAGTTAGCTCAGTAGTCTAGTAGTGTGTCTCTGACAATGGAGCTTGGATAAACCTCCGTTGTTTTGTAATAGCGTTATTTGATTTGGCATCTAAAAGATAATCTGCAGCATGGTTGCTGTTTCGTAAATCTCACGGATGCTAGTAAATTCTTACGTTCATTCCTTAAAAGCAAGGAATGAGACAATTTTATGTCCCTTACTCGACGAGCGGAGAATCATCGCAGAAACAGCTTTTCTTTGCGATGCGATTAACCTTGAACAAAAGTTGATAGATCAAGCTCTTTCCAAATCCTGTTGGAAGAATGGCGACTGAGACATCTCTTCCCAGACTGCAAAAGGCTTTGAATACAATCTTTTTGTTCTTTGCGTAAACTATCCACATGCGGGAAATCTTTAAGCGCTTGCTGCTGTATTTTAAACACAGATTCAAACCGTGCGTGACTTGATGGAGGATGACCACGCACGCCATATCGCATTTCTTGTCTGTGTCAACAACGCTGCAGTGTTGACAACAGGTGTCAAATTTAGCCAATCAGAGGGTATACCAGACTCTGGTATACTGCCACGATTTTTTTAAAATAAATTTCACAGGCGTTCTTTCGCCTCTCTCTCCCCAGCCTCCCCTCGTTTTTTCTCTTGCGCCCAATTTTTCTTTCACGTGCCACAAACTTAACGCCTGGAACAGGCTACTATGACTGTTGAGATTGGTATGACTGTGGACTGTTCAGTTTAATTGCTCAGTTTATCCAGTTCATTTAGTCTCTGCTAAGCATGTGTTCCTCGGTGGTCGAGTGGTTGTCAGTGTCGGGAATTGGAGTCGGGAGGCACAAGTTGAAGTCCAGCTCAGGAACTTCTTTTTTTTTCTTTACTTTTTTCTTTCTTCTTCAGACTGGACATTACAATAACAACAACAACAAACAAAACTTTATTAGACAAATAAACTTAAATACAGTTGCCCTGCAAATATGAAAGTGATGTACTTTTTTTGTGTGTTTGTCAAAAATCCTAACGTTAAATTTTAAAAAAATATTGAACCTTGTCAGTTTGAAAACATAAGCTCACCGCAATATTGTGTTATGCATTTACATTTCTTATTCACAGGATTGGCTCTTAGGAGCCCTTGATTCACTCTTGTTTTAACCTCTGTACAACGGCTACCTCTCCATAACGGCAATGGCCACTAAAGCTTGTCACAGCTGCCAAAATAACCTCTCCACCACAGCCACTTAAACAACGATTGACGAACGGTGTTTTGGCGTACGTTAATAAAAGGTCAAGAAACCTGATCTGTACTGCACGTTGTCCGGCTGTACAGTATGTTATCAATTGAGGCACATGTTTAGTACACGATTTTGACCCTCCTTAGTAAACCAAAGTTACAGTCGGTGAAAGAAGCATTAGCAGCTGCTGATGATGTACATGTAGCTTTGTTTACTGAGTTTCATGGGAACGAAGAACTTGTCCAAGCTGCAAGCAAAGTAATGGCTTTGCTTAGTAAAATGTGTGAAAGATCACTCAAGCAGACAACCCTTGACAGCTTCATTTCACGAAAGAGAAAATAAACTGTAATAATAAAAGCAAACGATCATGTACAAACTGTTGTACTTATTGGACCTTACTCGCTTTGTTTTGTTAACATTTTTGTTCTGAACACTTGATTTCTGTTTTATTGAATATTTTGGTTGTGTTACATATTCATACATGTATGCTATAAATAAGCATTTTTATTGAAATAAAATGTTGTACCTCTCCATAATGGCCACTTCCCTCTGTCCCCAAGGTCACTGTTGTGAAGAGGTTTAACTGTTGTTCTAAAGGCATTCTATTGTTTTGGCTTTTGTTTCAGTGTATGCATTATACAGGGTTGGAAACTTACAGTTCAGCATCTTCCATTTCAAGGGTGAACAAATTTCAGGATGACACCAAAAAGTGTACAATATTTCTATACTTACCAAGAAGATTTGCCACTTGCCTGTGTGATAACATATTTTCTTGATTAAATGCTGGCCCCGAGTTCTAAATAAATGCCCGCTGGCATTTTTTTGAGGTACATGTACTGTGTTTATCTGAGGCCCGGTGTTTATTTGAATTTGGTATTGTGTAACTGATTGTTACCATGAAATGTATAGTTTTAGGTGGAATAAACTGCAGCAGCCATTCCACTTAATGATATGTTCCATATGCTTTGTTTCAGTAGAAATATTTTATTAATGATTACACTGCACACTACAGCCACTTTAAACTGCTATTTTGTCAGTTTTAAATGAAAAAAAAGAAACAAACAAATAATGACAACAATAGTCACTGCATAGTCTCTATTTTGCTGGATTTTTTGTCAATGGGACTTTCAAGTAATTGAGATGTAAAATTCATCATCTTTATCATCCTGGGGATCACTCCATTGTTACTTTATCCAGAGTTAATAGTTTATATGAAAAGACAAATAAAAGTCTCAAGGTCAGGGATCATCAGTTGAATTTCTGGTTAAATTTATTGACTATTATAGTCTCTTTGAGACTTCTTGTTTTTTATTTTCATCAAGGTAATATTAGGAATATTTTGATCAATTTACATGTAGCCTTTGAATTAAGAATTTAGGAATAAAAAATCTAAAATGTGATCATGAAAACTGATGAAAATTACCCCTATTTAATAAATGCAGGCCCCCGAAAATATGCAAGGCAGAGTTTTAAATAAATGCCCCTGGTGTTTAATCAGGAAAATGTGGTACATGTAGTTTTTGACTTGCATATCGCCTACATGTTCCTGGAACAACAAGTCCATCTTCAAGTTTAAAATAAGCCCCCCCCCCCCCCCCCCCCCCTAGAAGCCCCCTGGAGGTCTTAATAGAATGTTTATGGTTTGCCAGGTTTAATTTCCTCTTTAGACTTTCACTTGGCTAAACCCTTGTGTGATGGTGTGTAAAGGGAAAATACATGTACACTAAGACCATTAGCAGTCCGGAGTCTTGGAATAGACCCAGCACTTTGGGCATCAACTAAGTGGTCCTGAATGGTTGATACACATAAGATTGACCATAAATAATAATAGTTTTCCTGGCAGGAAAATGTAATTTTTTTTCTAGCAAATACATGCACTTGAGATGTTAAAAGAAATCACTGATGGCCCTGGCCTTGGAACACCTTCCATGTGGTTTGCCACAAATAAAAAATGCAAAATACCAAGATCTCAAGGAGAGAAATGAAAAAAGAAAAAGTGGAGAAGGCCAGATGAATGAAATTTCAATTACAAACGTTTACAGAATGAAGAGGTTTTGGCTAAGATACAGTGTAGTTCAAGGTACAGTGTACATGTATCAGATGAAAGTTATTGTCTATATTTAAATATTGTGTACTAAAACTAAACTAAGTTTCATTGTATTTAACCTTTTTCCAGCCAAATAATTTACCCCATAAGTCAGTTTAATGCTGTGGTATAGTACATAGGTTCATGGGATACATGTAATCTAGTTATTCTGAAGTTGACAGAGCAAGTTCAATACTCCTGGAATTTTGTAAGCTTTCACTTGCTGAGTGTGTGGGTTGGGCCAAAAACCCCACCCTCCTGCACACTAATAAAAGGTTATAAAGTTAGCTGAGGTTATTTGTTCATAACAATTAGTTGCCAATAAAAAACAAGCTGAAAAGGTCTCTATGGTCTATGATCTTTGTGATATCCGGAATAATCAAGGGCTCGGTAAGGCTGAGGCTGATAACACTACTGTACGTCTTACCTTGACCTTCATTATTCTGGATATCACAAAAACCTCATGCAATGATTGTTTATTATGTTATTAATTTATTATTAAGCGAGGCCAACTTAAAAACATTTTTCATTTTTTTATTCCTAAAGGGATGAACAGGGAATAGTAAAAGTTGTATTTTTATAACAGTTGGTCATTCTATTTTTTTTTTGGAATATTAGCTGTACATGTACATGTATGTGATATGGCAGTAAGTCGTTAGTAACATTTTAATTTCATTTACTAGAAATGGAAGCACAGTGGCTCACAGTAGCTTGATCAGGACACACGGGAGAATGGAGAACCCATTGAAGAAAACAACTAACATTGTCAAAGTATGTTGATTTAACAATAATTTTCTTATTACCAACCAAGGCTACATGTGGCTTTGTTATTACAGTTATCATAAGGAGCCCAAAGGGCAACAACTCAGTTTTTCTTCTCACTGAAGATACATGTAAGAGTTGCATATTAAATTATGTCCCCCTGGCACTACCAAAGCACAGCCCTGCCAAACCCATCTTTCTAAATTTTGTAGTCCAGTCGAACCTCCGCTAACGGACCTCCTGTAGGCGGACACCTCTCTTAAGCGGACACTTAGTCGTGGCCCCGATGGTGTCCGTTTATGGGAGGTTCGACTGTACATTAATGACAGGACTTACGCTAGTCTATCATAAACAAATATTATTGAAACTCCAAACATAATATCAGATCTTATGTGATACATTCTAGGTCTGCAGGTGTACTTAACAAATCGACCGCATTTTTCTAGTCTATACTCTCATCGACCATAGAAATGACATCATAAAATGTTCAAAACTCAAGTGGAACCACGAGCCGTTAGGCGAGTGGTTTCACTGCCAAGTTTTGAACATTTTATGGCGTCATTTCCATGGTCGATGAGAGTATAGACCATGGAAAAATGCGGTTGATTTGTTTTTTACAATAACAAACTTGAATAACTGCGAGCGCCGAGCAAATGAGTTTGCGGGAATCATTTTAGAAAATCAAGATTAACAACCTAACACTGACAAACTGCTGCAAAATGTTTTTGGCGTGGGGAATAATTAAAGCCTTAACTTTATGTGAATAAATTATTTAACGAAAAAGGCTCACACAAAAATTCTCTTCAGCTTAAATCATCGCTAGAATCTTTTAATATAAATTTTAACACAGCAAAACAAAGAGCCGTTATTCGGCAAATTTTAGAGAACCGCGCTCGGCGATTATCGCAAAATAGAGCACAATAACCTCACACAAAGTCAAATATAAAATTACTAGGCACAGTTTACAAAGCTAACCTTTTTCAAATTTGAAATATCTTCGAATAATCAGATGAATCTTTGCTCCAAGTTGTTTTCGGCTCTTTCGGGCGCCGGCGACTGATTCCATGGATTTTCCCGTGAAACTACGACAAGTTGTTTGTCCTTTTTGATTCGCACTTAATTCCAGGCAAGTTTAGCTGATTGTAAATTAAATTTAACTGACGAGAGAGCATTCTTTTCATTGAAGAATTCCAGTTTTAAGTGCATTTTTCACTGTTTGAAGAACCCGTAGCGCCAAAAGTTTGACAAAACTCACTGCGTTGTGTTACCTGTTACGTCATTTTCATGGTCTATACTCTCATCGACCATAGAAATGAGCCAATCAGTGCACGGAAATTCACACAGTTATTGTAAAATAATTAATTGACAATGACTGTTGTGAGACAGTTTGCTAATTTAAAGTGCCACTGCTATCAAATTTTTGATTTTCATTTTTTTTTTCATTTTCGTGTAATGTCAATTAGACTTTAATACTCATCTTGCCCAATCTCAATCCATTACGAACATAAGAAGTCATTTTATTTTAACATTTATGTCTGAGAATTTACGGCGCCATTAATCAACCTTGTTCCAAGGCTTGGTTGCGAATGGGATAAAGTGACGTCAAAGGTTCAAACATACATGTACCTCACGGGTTGAAATTATAATAACAATCAGCATAGAAAATTGCACAAAGAACAAGTCCAATGTTTTTGTTGCTTCTCGCTTGATTTTCAATACTTATCGCATTCGAAGAACGCAATCCTAATTTTTGTGTTGGTTGTCCTGTGGTTTATGTGCAGTAAAATTTGAGAGTTTTTGGTGGCCGGTCTTCCAAATGGCCCCCCCTATTGCTTTTTTTCAGGGGCTCATTTCCGCCGGAAATTCCTTCGAACGCTTCTCCATAATCTGTGATTACTGCTAGTTGTTATTGTTGATGTTACTTTACTTAAATATTAATTGTTGTACTTATTGTTGACGTTATATAATCTATATATATATATATATATATATATATATATATATATATATATATATATATATATATATATATATATAATCGAAATTAAAGACGGTAGGGAAAGTTTGCTAACAGAAAAAAAAATTAAAGCCTTTGAAGTTCGTTGTAGTTGCCGTAAAAAAAGGTGCATGGCGATCCCTTGGTAAAAGTGCACCGAATTTGCATATGTCAAAACAGTAATTTGAAACCTGAAAACACACTGGCATGTAGAAAGTCACAAGTATACAGACAATTCTCTGTTTTCTTTGTAGTTTCGCTTTCCAAGTTAAGATTAAGCTTTTCCAAACTCTCAGCCTTCAATTCCAAGTATATTCCACCGCACTAAAACATCACAGAAAGTTTGGAGTGTCTTTGGGCTGGGAATAAACATAAGCCGCGTTTGTTTTCGCAAGCATTCCATCAATCCATCCGCGTGATCTCCGTCTAAGTGAGATAAACATTCGTCGCTTGATTTTTGCTCGTTTTAAGAGCAGGACTGTTGTGTTGCTTGAATCTCGCTCGTGTCTGGCCATAAATTTTCAAACAGGATGGCTTGAATATGGCCCGATTCTCACTCACATCCAAACGCCTGGCCAAATGTCACAGCGGTACATACGTCTCGCTCTGTTCTTGCTCCATTCTCGTTTGTTTTTCTTACTTGTGTCAGCCGAATCATCGCCATGACTTGTCACGTGTGATTCTTGCTGATAGCATATTTTTTATGGCCTGAATCTGGCTGGTGTCTGGCCGAGAATTTTTGTACAAGGCGTGCCATCGATTGCACACTAAGCATGCTATCAATCGCAAACTAAGAGAAAAAAAAAGATTTAGCGTGTTAAGTCTTGAAAAACAAAACAAGTGTGCTCTCCTTTGTTAAATCTAGTTAAATATGCGCATATCCGTGTTTTAGGACACACTAAGCGTGTTGTGTCACTGTGTTGTGAGCGTGCTATCACATTTAGCTTTAAAGTCATATGGAGGGTCACATATTATGTAATGTAAGGACATTTTAAAAATGTTCAGCTTTGCATA
Source organism: Cladopsammia gracilis (assembly GCA_022457155.1). Taxonomy (NCBI): domain Eukaryota; kingdom Metazoa; phylum Cnidaria; class Anthozoa; order Scleractinia; family Dendrophylliidae; genus Cladopsammia; species Cladopsammia gracilis. The sequence goes on along the minus strand of JAJGOT010000008.1, from coordinate 519,558 downwards.
TCATGCCGTAAAAATGATTTTTGATTTGTTCAAAGACCATTAATTTTTCTTAAAAGTTCATCTGCAGCTAGTGATATGAGTACTATAACATTGAAAGTTTCCATTATGAAGTGTCTGACTTAAGATTTTGAAAAGAATTACATTGTTTAAAACAAAGGGCAATAAGCTAGCATTGCTATAGTAACCCCTGTCCCTTGGAAACCAGTGACACATAAAACTTTGATCACATTTTATAAACTTGGTGAAGTATAAAAACAATCAAAGTGTGTCTTCTCTGCGAAAGCCGAGTCGAGCCTCCTTAAAGTGCCTATCACCCCTAGAAAGTTATTTTCAGAATCAACTCTATGTACATTTTTGACAGTTGAATGGTAAAATATTTCTTGTTTTGAACATCGTGTTAGTGAGTTATAGAGATTCGAATTTACAAAATGCTAATTAGATGACGTCAACCCGGGAATCATTTATTATACAACTACTTGTTTACACCTCCAAGTAATATTTTTTACGAATCAATTGACTATCCACAGTTTATTTTTACTATTTATCAAATTAAATATCCTCAAGTTGTAAACTGTGCATAATAATAATAATAATAATAGTAATAATAATAATAATAATAATAATAACAGCATTTATTTAAACACGATAAAAATGCAGCAAAAGCTGATGTGGTCGTGTACAAACAATAAAAGTAAAATTTCCTAACTAATTACAATTAATAAGACAATATAAGAATTCTACGTATTTATAACAATAAAATTTCAAAGCACATCATTATAATATATGTGGCTTAAAAATACACTTAAGTGACTTTTTAAAAGCATCAACATCTTGAATTGATCTCATCTGATTTTACCATTCAACTGTTCAATGTACATAGAGTTGATTCTGAAAATAACTTTCTAGGGGTGATAGGCACTTCTAAAGTGAACCACTCCTGAATTTATCTGAAATTTCATTTTTGAAAGAAAAAAAATGTTTTGAAGAATACTGTTTTGTGTAAAGAACAAACTTTGGGTATTAAATAACAATTTGTGAAAAAGGAGGTACTTAGTTTTGCAATAATTATTAAGATAATGATGAGTGTCTTTTATTGTGGTTTTCGGTTATAAAAGTGTACAGTTGATCTGCCTGTCAAAAATTCAGTCTGCGATGGCCGCTTCTTTCTTGCTTTGCCATCGTCCAACGATGGACAGCAGCACTTAAAAGCGCCTTTTAAAAGAAGCTTGAAAATTGCCGGCTAAAATAACAGTATGTGCAGATAATTCATCCCAATTTTGATCAGTGCCATAAATCAAACGCATTTTATGCCAAGCGTCAGCTTAGTTGGTATCAGGTATTAAAATTGGACAGCATTCTGTTATAAGTTAAAAAATGGCTTTACTGAAGCAAATCATCAAGTGACATGACAATTCCCCAACCCTCACTTTACAGATCCTGAAGCAACTTGCACTCTCACAACCAGATGATGTGGACATGTTTTTAAAGACTGCAGCTTCACATTTTCTTAAGTTGCAATCCATTTCAATTCTGGTCATTTGCACTTCAAGACACTTTGTTATAGTTTTAGTGCAATAGTGGAGTAACATTGTTAACAGAACTTATCCATTATTTTTAGGTTTGTGTCAATACAAATATGTTTTTTTGGCTTGTCAAAGTGATACTAAAATATGTGACATTGCCCCTTTAAGGCACTACAATCAAAATACCCACTTGTGTTTAGAGCTAGACTGACAAAAAACCTGTTTCTTACTATTTCAGAGCATGTTTCCACCAACAGAGAAGGGATTCATTGTGAGACTGATTACAGATGACCGGGTCACAGTGACAGTACATGTACAACTGGACGCCACTTTTAAGGACCTGTTAGCATTGTAATATTGCATTGTAATGTTATGTGACATTGAAAGTATACCATAGAACCATAGAATTCCGAAAATAACGCCCCTTCTAAACCAATGTTAATTTTCAAACTTACAGTGCAAAGTTCCTACACATTTCCACAATATCACCAGCTAATTCTTTTTATCATTTTGCAAACTGCGGATACGTGTGAAGCAATAAAGTGAATATAATCTTTGTATTTTGTAACTATGCACTCCTGTGATAAACACAAAGCGACAAGATAACAGTCCATCGTACTCAACTTTGCAAGGAGGCATGCCTGTCAATTCAATTTGCACTCTCTTGTTGGCTAACTTGTAAAAACGTTTGTTGGTTGCTCATGATAAGGCACATTGCACTGTAAATGTCAATTTCCTACCTGCTAGACGTGACAATATTGCCCAAAGTAACAGCCCGGCACCCTGAAGTAACAGCCCGGCACCCTGAAGTAGCTGCTACTTGAAAGTTGCACCCCCTTTTGGGTGTTAATTCCAAATGAGGGAAAGGGGGCGTTAATTTCAGAATTCTACCCTTTAAAAATTAGGAAAACTATACTCTTAAATATTTTATTTTTGTGTCTACCCTTGGAACCGGGGAGATGCTATGCTGTAACCTGATTCCACTATACACATTACATAAGATGAGTTTTGAGGTTGCTCGTAAGGTTTCTCTGATAGGTTCACATGCATCATACTACATGAAGTACATCGTGGATGTTAAGCGTGAACTGTCAAATAAATGATGAAAGTGCTATATCACTAATTACTCAACTCACTGCTCGAACAGGCTTCGTGAAATTTAGGAACAATTTTTTGTATGCTTGATGTCATGAATGAATATTAATTTTTCACGCAATTCTCTTAGTTAAAAGCTGTAAAAAAAGGTCCAAAGAATGCATCATGCCTGACAATTACCTAGAATAAACCAAACAAATAAACAGGCATAAGGAAAGACAAGTACAATAGAAATGAGAATTATTTAAATGAAGGTTTGTAAATCCTGATACAGAACAGCTATAATAATACTGCATCAATGATACAGAACACTAATAGATGGTTTTCACTCACATGACCTTCAGTTCTATGGGACTCAAATGACAAAGGCCATGGTGGCCATGTTGGTGCACATAACAAAAGAAGTTCATTAAAATTCTTTTGTAGGTGTGCTCCAACATGGCCACCATGATGTAACGTGCAAACCACCTATAGGAATGCTAAAAAGCTGAATCACTATTGTTCTTTTATAAATCATACAAAATATATGCAGCAAAGCTGTATGAATATTTATAATAGGTCGCCTGGGGCTCGCCATTGTAAATGTTCATACAGTTCTGCCGCTCATATTTTATATATTACTTACAGTACTACATTGTATAATATAAGTACAATATGCTGATATGTTATCGGAAAACACAGTTGTGATATAACAACGAAACAGCTGTCCACGGTTGTAACCCTACCTTAACGGTTTCTGTCGTATTGGTGTCTCGCAAAGTCAACTTTTTTACGTAGTCAGATCAGCCTTGCAGTTTATTGTATGTTTGTTAATTTTTTGGTTGATTATGTCTCTTGCAGATCCTACATGTATGTATACTGTTAGCAGCTTTATCATTTGCGGTCTTTTGCAGATTTTACTTTTATCTCAGAATAGGCCATTTTCACAATGACGTTATTTACTACAACTCCCAGAGTTCACTTTGTTTTTCCTTTCTTATTAAAATTTTGAATCCAGCTGAGGTTTAAGGTGGAATGGTACCCTAAAATACGATGTCTAGCTTCCAACGTTGGTTTTTTGAAAATGGCAAAATTGGAATCTTAAAACACTTGAGAATCCCATTTTGAAAAAATTTCACTAAATTTGCAGCACTAAACAAGTGAACTATAAGATAACTGAATTGTGGTATATAATTTTCCTGTAGCAATGGCCCTAGCAACTATTGTTTACATTAGTTAAATGCTCATAAAACCTGCTAAATGAATGCTCCCGCGCTTATAATTGATCTAGAATCAATTGTTTTAACTTTAAGTCCGTTTTTCTCAAATGTTGGAATTTGACTAAACACGTTGCAGCTCAACACCTCTCTGAAAGAGTATTTTACCTGAAGCAGTAAATTTTGCTACAGTCATTTGTGAATAGTATTGTTCTATGCAATGAACTAACATCAGAATAATTTTCCAAATTCTAACAAAATTATCCAATATGTTAATAGGGTGTGACAAGAAATGTTTTCGTCACTTTGCACCCTTGTAAAATGAAAGAAGACTGTTGTAGATTGTCATGGTTTTAGTTCATTGCACAGATCTCTGTGTGCTAAACAAACTCTGAAATTTTCAGATCCAAATGTTGCATAAATAGAAAGTTATAGCTGCCAGCGTTTGGGTAATAAAACATGGAGTTTAGGGCGTGGCATGGTTGCCATGGAGACCATAAACCCCATAACACATGTCAATCAACTTCTCTTGATAAGTGTAATAACTTGGCATTTAAGAAATCTTGAACTTAATGCAAAATTTTCCATGTCTTTGGGTATCGTACCACCTTAAATAGCAATAGGCATTGTTTGGAGAACAAGACACTGAAGGATTCTATTAGCTGTAGTAAAATGACGTCATCTTAAAATGGCCTATTGCAGCAAACGCTGGCTTACAAGTCTCTAGTCTTCACTGTAAATAATTTGCATTAAGTCAATTCTCTATTTTCGAATTGCCCATAATACACTTTGGTTGCCCCCCAAATTTGGCATAAACTATTGATTTGAAATGCTCTTGGGAATATGCAGTCCTCCTAAGAGCATTTACAAACAATAGTTCATGCAAAATTTTGGGGGCAAACAAAAGTGTATTATAGGCAATTCGAAAATAGAGAAATCAGAATAAAGAACTACTTATGAGCTGTAAATAGCCTGCTTTTTCAAGTCACATGCACATATCAATGCACCTGGGAAGTCGTGAAAACGTTTTTTTTACGATTTTAATAGTTTCTCTACAGCTGGTCCCAATTTTACGGTATATGAAGGAATCGTTAGCTCTCATAACTTTTTCCCCCCTGTATTAAATATACCACAAACTTAATGAAGCTATCACACGATCTCTGTAAACAAAAACATATCAAGCTGTTGTAAGATCATGTTTTGTTCCACATCAGGATCCCCTTGTTGCCCATGAAAAGAAAACATAGCGTCCAATGCCTAACCAGCGATCAGTCAGATAAAAATGGTTAGGAATCATTTCCTATATCGGTGCTGAATTGTTAACCAAACGAAGCAAAAATGCAGCTTCATAACATTGCATACTCTAGATGTAACTAACCTTATAGCGATGCTGCTTTGAGGCAACAGGCAACCCACATGCATTAACTTTAATCCCTGTTTCTGTAAAATAACACAACTTGGAATATTCCTGCCCTGTTTCCTGTGATCGGAAAGAATAGCAGGATTGACTGTAACTCCACAAAAAATGAATAAATTAAACCCTGGAAGCGAGTTGGAAAGTCCCTTTCCAACTGCTGTCCTCCAGTCCCTCTGGGACTGGAAGAAGCGAGTTGGAAAGTCCCTTTCCAACTGCTGTCCTCCAGTCCCTCTGGGACTGGAAGAAGCGAGTTGGAAAGTCCCTTTCCAACTGCTGTCCTCCAGTCCCTCTGGGACTGGAAGAAGCGAGTTGGAAAGTCCCTTTCCAACTGCTGTCCTCCAGTCCCTCTGGGACTGGAAGAAGCGAGTTGGAAAGTCCCTTTCCAACTGCTGTCCTCCAGTCCCTCTGGGACTGGAAGAAGCGAGTTGGAAAGTCCCTTTCCAACTGCTGTCCTCCAGTCCCTCTGGGACTGGAAGAAGCGAGTTGGAAAGTCCCTTTCCAACTGCTGTCCTCCAGTCCCTCTGGGACTGGAAGAAGCGAGTTGGAAAGTCCCTTTCCAACTGCTGTCCTCCAGTCCCTCTGGGACTGGAAGAAGCGAGTTGGAAAGTCCCTTTCCAACTGCTGTCCTCCAGTCCCTCTGGGACTGGAAGAAGCGAGTTGGAAAGTCCCTTTCCAACTGCTGTCCTCCAGTCCCTCTGGGACTGGAAGAAGCGAGTTGGAAAGTCCCTTTCCAACTGCTGTCCTCCAGTCCCTCTGGGACTGGAAGAAGCGAGTTGGAAAGTCCCTTTCCAACTGCTGTCCTCCAGTCCCTCTGGGACTGGAAGAAGCGAGTTGGAAAGTCCCTTTCCAACTGCTGTCCTCCAGTCCCTCTGGGACTGGAAGAAGCGAGTTGGAAAGTCCCTTTCCAACTGCTGTCCTCCAGTCCCTCTGGGACTGGAAGAAGCGAGTTGGAAAGTCCCTTTCCAACTGCTGTCCTCCAGTCCCTCTGGGACTGGAAGAAGCGAGTTGGAAAGTCCCTTTCCAACTGCTGTCCTCCAGTCCCTCTGGGACTGGAAGAAGCGAGTTGGAAAGTCCCTTTCCAACTGCTGTCCTCCAGTCCCTCTGGGACTGGAAGAAGCGAGTTGGAAAGTCCCTTTCCAACTGCTGTCCTCCAGTCCCTCTGGGACTGGAAGAAGCGAGTTGGAAAGTCCCTTTCCAACTGCTGTCCTCCAGTCCCTCTGGGACTGGAAGAAGCGAGTTGGAAAGTCCCTTTCCAACTGCTGTCCTCCAGTCCCTCTGGGACTGGAAGAAGCGAGTTGGAAAGTCCCTTTCCAACTGCTGTCCTCCAGTCCCTCTGGGACTGGAAGAAGCGAGTTGGAAAGTCCCTTTCCAACTGCTGTCCTCCAGTCCCTCTGGGACTGGAAGAAGCGAGTTGGAAAGTCCCTTTCCAACTGCTGTCCTCCAGTCCCTCTGGGACTGGAAGAAGCGAGTTGGAAAGTCCCTTTCCAACTGCTGTCCTCCAGTCCCTCTGGGACTGGAAGAAGCGAGTTGGAAAGTCCCTTTCCAACTGCTGTCCTCCAGTCCCTCTGGGACTGGAAGAAGCGAGTTGGAAAGTCCCTTTCCAACTGCTGTCCTCCAGTCCCTCTGGGACTGGAAGAAGCGAGTTGGAAAGTCCCTTTCCAACTGCTGTCCTCCAGTCCCTCTGGGACTGGAAGAAGCGAGTTGGAAAGTCCCTTTCCAACTGCTGTCCTCCAGTCCCTCTGGGACTGGAAGAAGCGAGTTGGAAAGTCCCTTTCCAACTGCTGTCCTCCAGTCCCTCTGGGACTGGAAGAAGCGAGTTGGAAAGTCCCTTTCCAACTGCTGTCCTCCAGTCCCTCTGGGACTGGAAGAAGCGAGTTGGAAAGTCCCTTTCCAACTGCTGTCCTCCAGTCCCTCTGGGACTGGAAGAAGCGAGTTGGAAAGTCCCTTTCCAACTGCTGTCCTCCAGTCCCTCTGGGACTGGAAGAAGCGAGTTGGAAAGTCCCTTTCCAACTGCTGTCCTCCAGTCCCTCTGGGACTGGAAGAAGCGAGTTGGAAAGTCCCTTTCCAACTGCTGTCCTCCAGTCCCTCTGGGACTGGAAGAAGCGAGTTGGAAAGTCCCTTTCCAACTGCTGTCCTCCAGTCCCTCTGGGACTGGAAGAAGCGAGTTGGAAAGTCCCTTTCCAACTGCTGTCCTCCAGTCCCTCTGGGACTGGAAGAAGCGAGTTGGAAAGTCCCTTTCCAACTGCTGTCCTCCAGTCCCTCTGGGACTGGAAGAAGCGAGTTGGAAAGTCCCTTTCCAACTGCTGTCCTCCAGTCCCTCTGGGACTGGAAGAAGCGAGTTGGAAAGTCCCTTTCCAACTGCTGTCCTCCAGTCCCTCTGGGACTGGAAGAAGCGAGTTGGAAAGTCCCTTTCCAACTGCTGTCCTCCAGTCCCTCTGGGACTGGAAGAAGCGAGTTGGAAAGTCCCTTTCCAACTGCTGTCCTCCAGTCCCTCTGGGACTGGAAGAAGCGAGTTGGAAAGTCCCTTTCCAACTGCTGTCCTCCAGTCCCTCTGGGACTGGAAGAAGCGAGTTGGAAAGTCCCTTTCCAACTGCTGTCCTCCAGTCCCTCTGGGACTTTCCAACTTCCTTAGTTACTTTCCTACTTACTTTAGCATTGAAGTAGCCAGACACAATTTTTGGCCGAATAAACCAGCAGTGGCTTAACGGCTGTTTATTACTGTCTATTGTAAATAGAAAATAAATTTCTTGGAACCTTACTTTGACTTTTAAGAGCATATTTTGGAATAGTTTCTTTATTTTGCCCTTAAATTCATTTCTTAATCAGTGGATAATAGGAGAAAAATTTCTTTGGTTGTACAGTTTTCTCTGATCTTGAAAGTTGCAGTGTCTTTTTCTTCAACCGTCGACTGTTGCATAATTATGGCTCTTGATCTTGTAAAGCGTACCTTTCTCATCATCAGTCTTCTCCATGAGGAAATGTTTGATTTTCGAGGACTTGAACTAATCTTTTTAAGATTCCATACCAGCACTGAAGTCCACGAACTCAGTTTCCAAGCCAAGACCAGTGCTGTTTTGAAACTTTCCAACAGAATGTGCTGTTTGAAAGAAGACAAACATGAATTAACTTTGTGTGTTATAAAGACGCTATTATTAATAATGTTATAAAAATGCCTCTACTTCTTACCATGGGTACCAAATTAACCCTATCCAGACCAGGCTTTAAATTGTTATGCTATGGCCACCAAATTTACACTGGATAATGTTGTTATGAATTCTAGTAACTACAGATACTTTGGTGTTATAATGACGTAACGTGACGTCATTATGACGTCATATGGTAGATTTTATTGGCTAAAACAGTCTCATCAATTTTTCTCTATTTTGAACATAGAACAACAATACTTTAACAGCTACCTATTTGATAAAAGTCTTACGTTTACTAACACTGTTTTTGTTGTTAACAATGACAGTGACGTCATTATGACGTCATATACAATGAAATAACCAACTGAAACGTTCTATAAGGCATATCTCTGAAACAAACAGTAGTGTTCATACCAAACTTTCACATATTGATGCAGGAGTAAAAGTTAATGAATTCGTACACTTTGTTGCCATGGTAACAGCATGTGACGTCATAGAAGTGATGTGTACATTTCCTTAAAAACTGGAACAGATAACTTTGCAAATTATGACTTTTTTTGTACCTAATAAATTCAAAAAAGCTTTCTCAAGTGAAAAGGACATCTTTATGATATTTTGACAATAAATGTTTAGAGATAATGGGGTTACACAGACAGGTAAATAAATTTCCCATTTTATTGTCCACCATCTTGGATCCGCCATCTTAATTAGTCCAAACGTGTTTATTTCGGTAAAAACACCGAAAAATAAAGCAAATGGACTGCTAAAGCTTAGTTTATTGTGGGCAAATGTTTTAAAAACCAAAATATGAACCAATAATAAAATTATAGAGAGAAAAGACCTTCAGTAAAACTTCGATCCGCCATCCTGGATTTTGACATTTCATATTCCACATTTTCCTAAAATTACCGTTAATTAACCTAGTTAATTAATAAACAATTATACATAATTTGATCATTTGTCGCTAAATTAAGTGGAAAATATTGATTCGATAAGAAAACTTTGAAATAATCTTGATTAAAGCGAAAAATGCTAATTTTGTAAAACATAGGTGTCAAAAAGCGGTTGCTATGGAAACGTCAATGTCGGTGGACAAAGGACGCTAACGGGAAAATGTTTCCAGATAAATTTTAGGAAAATTCACCAAATTTGGTGGTCATTGCATCGACAGTTTTGAAACCACACAACTTCAAAGTTCGAGCGGGCTCCTAAATCTTGAGTCCACGGATTAAATATTAAACCGTGTGACCAAAAGTCGTGTAAAGTAACACTTTCGTATGGTAGTGGTTCTAACTTTTCAGTCCGTCTATGAAATTCTCAACATGCGACAAATGAAAGCCAATAAAAGCCAGCTGAAATTGCCCACTCCAGAAACTATGAAAAATACCATAATAGTCTTTTACGTGCAGGCTCAGCCTCACCGCCCAATTTATACTGGAGACTGATGATCCGTCTGGACGAACTTGGGCAAACATTCGTTAGTTCGTCTGATAATCCGTTTGTGTATAAACAAGGGCAAAGAGACGGATTATCCGTCCTGATGAACTATCTGCTTAGTTCGTCTGCCAAGATGAACTTAGCAGATAGTTCGTCTTAACGGATAATCCGTCTCTTTGCCCGTGTTTATACACAGACTGATTATCAGACGAACTAGCGAATGTTTGCCCAAATCATCCGTCTCCAGTATAAATCGGGCCAATGTGTGTTCGTATAAAAATGTGCACCGTATGCAAATTGCCAGGAAGTTGAAGCATAGCACGTACAGTTCGTGCTGAAAACAAAAGAAATTGGAAAAATCAGGCTTAAATCAAGCACCACCCAAACGTGCACTTTAAAGAGTATTTTTCATAGTTTCTGGAGTGGAGAATCCTAAGGCCCCGTCCACACTAATGCGTTTTCGTTTGAAAACGCATACTTTTTTATCCGTTTTTGCCATTCGTCCACACTAAAACGATCAAAAACGGAGATGTTAATCTATGAAAACGGAGGTTTTCGAAAACGCTTTTCAGAGTGGAGACTTTTGAAAACGCAGGTCTATCGTTTTAGTGTGGATGGCAAAAACGGAGCTTTCCAAAAACGCTTACGTCACAACTAGTAACGCGTAGTACGTTTGAGCCTGTGAATGGAATCCTAAATGTGTTACCATTCAAATGAAAGCTACAAAGGCGTTGCCTCATATGGTACTGTTTCAAAATTGTTATCTCGTGCATGAAATCCTAAATATGTGACCATTCAATTCAAAGAGAGGCGTATTACACTGTCGAACTGTTTCCGACGTTTGAGTCTGTGAATGGAATCCTAAATGTGTAACCATTCAAATGAAAGCTACAAAGGCGTTGCCTCATATGGTACTGTTTCACAGATATGATCTCGCGCATGAAAACCTAAATATGTGACCATTCAAAGAAACGCGTATTATCCTGTCGCACTGTTTCAGACGTTTGAGTCTGTTTGAGGCGTTGCCTCATATGGCACTGTTTCAAACTTGTGATCTCGTGCATGAAATCCTAACTATGTGACAATTTAAAGAAAGGCGTATTATCCCGTGGAACTGTTTCACACGTTCAGAGTCTGGTTAGAATCCTAGTAAATGTGTAACCATTCAATTGAAAGCTACAAAGGCGTGCCCTCATGTGGTACTGTTTCAAAATTGTGATCTCGTGCATGAAATCCTAAATGCGTCACCATTCAAAGAAAGGCGTATTATCCTGTCGAACTGTTTCCGACGTTTGAGTCTGTGGATGGAAAACTAAATGTGTAACCATTCAAATGAAAGCTACAAAGGCGTTGCCTCATATGGCACTGTTTCATATGGTACTGTTTGAAAAATTGTGATATCGTATACGAACTCCAAAATATGTGACCATTCAAAGAAAGGCGTATTATCCTGTCGAACTGTTTCAGAAATTCGAGTCTGTGGATGGAATCGTTAATGTGTAACCATTCAAATGAAAGCTACAACGGCGTTGTTAACTCGTGCATGAAATCCTAAATGTGTGACCATTCAAAGAAAGGCGTATTATCCTGTGGAACTGTTTCAGACGTTTGAGTCTGTGGATGAAATGCTAAATGTGTAACCATTCAAATGAAAGCTAAAAAAGGGGTTGCCTCATATAGTACTATTTCATATGCTACTGTTTGAAAATGATACTGATTCAATTGTGATCTCGTGCATGAATTCCTAAATGTGTGACCATTCAAAGAAAGGCGTATTATCCTGTTGAACTATTCCAGCAGTTTGAGTCTGTGGATGGAACCCTAAATGTGTACTGACCTTTCACATGAAAGCTACAAAGGCGTTGTCTGATATGGTAGTGTTTCATAATTGTGATTCCGTGCATGAAATCTTAAATGTATGACCATTCAAAGAAAGGCGTGTCATCTTGTCGAACTGTGTCAGACGTTTGAGTTTGTAAATAAAATCTTAAAAGTGAAACCATTCATATGTTACTGTTTCAAAATTATGATCTCGTGCATGAAATCCAAAATATATGACCATTCAAAGAAAGGCGTATTATCCTGTCAAACTGTTTCAGACGTTTGAGTCTGTAAATGGAATCCTAAATGTGTAACCATTCAAATAAAAGCTACAAAGGCGTTGCCTCGTACGATTCTGTTTCAAAGTTGTGATCTCGTGCATGAAATCCTAAACGTGTCAACATTCAAACAAAAGCGTATTATTCTGTGGAACCGTTTCCGACGTTTGACTCTGTGGATGGAATCCTCAATGCGTAACCATTTAAATGAAACCGTTTCACACGTTTGAGTCTGTGATTAGAATCCTAAATGTGTAACCATTCAAATAAAATCTACAAAGGCGTTGCCTCATGTGGTACTGTTTCAAAATTGTGATCTCGTGCATAAAATCCTAAATGCGTGACCATTCAAAGAAAGGCGTATTATCATGTTGAACTGTTTCAGACGTTTGAGTCTGTGGAAGGAATGCTAAATGTGTAACCATTAAAATGTAAGATAGAAAGGCGTTGCGTTGCCTTTGCGTTTACCATTCAATTGAAAGCTACCAAGGCGTTGTGTCATATGGCCTTGTTTCAAAATTGTGATCTCGTGTATGAAATCCTAAATGTGTGACCATTCATAGATAGGTGTATTATCCTGTGGAAATGTTTCAGACTTTTGAGTCTGGTTGGAGTCGTAAATGTGTAACGATTCAAACGAAAGCTACAAAGGCGTTGCCTCAAATGGTACTGTTTCAAACTTGCGATGTCGTGCATGAAATTCTAAATGTGTGACCATTCAAAGAAAGGCTTATTATCCTGTGGAACTATTCCAGCAGTTTGAGTCTGTGGATGGAAGCCTAAATGTGTTACCATTCAAATGAAAGCTACAAAGGTGTTGCCTCATATGCTACTGTTTCAATATTGTGATCTCGTGCATGAAATCCTAAATATATGACCATTCAAAGAAAGGAGTATTATCCTGTCAAACTGTTTCAGACGTTTGAGTCTGTAAATGTAATCCTAAATGTGTTACCATTCAAATGAAAGCTACAAAGGCGTTGCCTCATATGATTCTGTTTCAAAGTTGTGATCTCGTGCATGAAATGCTAAATGTGTGACCATTCAAGGAAAAAGGCGTATTAATTTATCCTGTGGAACCTTTTCAGACGTTTGAGTATGTCCATGGACGTAAAATGAAAGCTACAAAGGCGTTGCGTGGACTCGTATGGTACTGTTTCAAAATTGTGATCTCGTGCATGAATTCCTAAATGTGTGACCATTCAAAGAAAGGCGTATTATCTTGTGGAACAATTCCAGCAGTTCGAGTCTATGAATGGAATCCTAAATGTGTAGTGACCATTCACACGAAAGCTACAAAGGCGTTGTCTGATATATGGTAGTGTTTCAAAATTGTGATTTCGTGCATGAAATCTTAAATGTGTGACCATTCAAAAGCGTATCATCTTGTCGAACTGTTTCAGACGTTTGAGTTTGTAAAGGGAATCCTAAATGTGAAACCATTCGTATGTTACTGTTTCAAAATTGTGATCTCGTGCATGAAATCTTAAATATATGACCATTCAAAGAAAGGCGTATTATCCTGTCGAACTGTTTCAGACGTTTGAGACTGTAAATGGAATCCTAAATGTGTTACCAATCAATTGAAAGCAACAAAGGCGTTGCGTTGACTCGTATGGTACTGTTTCAAAATTGTGATCTCGTGCATGAATTCCTAAATGTGTGACCATTCAAAGAAAGGCGTATTATCCTGTGGAACTATTCCAGCAGTTTGAGTCTGTGGATGGAATCCTAAATGTGTACTGACCATTCACATAAAAGCTACAAAGGCGTTGTCTGATATGGTAGTGTTTCAAAATTGAGATTTCGTGCATGAAATCCGAATTGTGTGACCATTCAAAGAAAGGCATGTCATCCTGTCAAACTGATTCAGACGTTTGAGTCTGTAAATGGAATCCTAAATGTGTTACCAATCAAATGAAAGCTACAAAGGCGTTGCCTCATATGCTACTATTTCAAAGTTGTGATCTCGTGCATGAAATCCTAAATGTGTGACCATTCAAAGAAAGGCGTATTATCCTGTGAAACAGTTTCAGACGTTTTTTGTCTGTGGATGGAATTATAAATGTGTACCCATACAAATGAAAGCTACAAAGGCGTTACCTTGTATGGCAGATTTCAAAATTATTATCTCGTGCATGAAATCCTAACTATGTGACCATTAAAAGAAAGGCGTATTATCCTGTGGAACTGTTTCAGACGTTTGAGTCTGTTGATAGAATCCTAAATGTGTAACCATTCAAATGAAAGCTTCAAAGGCGTTGCCTCATATGGTACTGTTTGAAAATTGTGATCTCGTGCATAAAATTCTAAATGTGTGACCATTCAAAGAAAGGCGTATTATCCTGTGGAACTATTCCTGCAGTTTGAGTCTGTGGATGATATCCTAAATGTGTAACCATTCAAATGAAGGCTACAAAGCCTTAATTTGTTTCATATGGGATTGTTTCAAGATTGTGATTTCGTGCATGAAATCCTAAATATGTGACCATTCAAAGAAAGGCGTCATCCTGTTGAACTGTAAGTTTCAGACGTTTGTGTCTGTGGATGGAATCCTAAATGCGTACCCACACAAATGAAAGCTACAAAGGCGTTACCTCGTATGGCAGCTTTCAAAATTGTGATCTCGTGCATGAAATCCTATATGTGACCATTTAAAGAAAGTCGTATTAGGTCGTATTATACTGTGGAACTGTTTCAGACGTTTTTGAGTCTGTTGATAGAATCCTAAATGTGTAACCATTCAAAGGAAAGCTTCAAAGGCGTTGCCACATATGGTACTGTTTGAAAATTATGATCTCGTGCATGAAATCCTAAATATGTGACGATTCAAAGAAAGGCGTATTATCCTGTTGAACTGTAAGTTTCAGACGTTTGTGTCTGTGGATGGAATCCTAAATGTGTATCCATACAAATGAAAGCTACAAAGGTGTTTCCTCGTATGGCAGCCTTGAAAATTGTGATCTCGTGCATGAAATCCAAAATGTGTGACCATTCAAAGAAAGGCGTATTATCCTGTGAAGCTATTCCTGCAGTTTGAGTCTTTGGATGATATCCTAAATGTGTAACCATTCAAATGAAAGCTACAAAGCCTTTGTTTCATATGGTACTGTTTCAAGATTGTGATTTCATGCATGAAATCCTAAATATGTGACCATTCAAAGAAAGGCGTATTATCCTATTGAACTGTAAGTTTCAGACGTTTGTGCCTGTGGATGGAATCCTAAATGTGTACCCACACAAATGAAAGCTACAAAGGCGTTACCTTATATGGCAGCTTTCAAAATTGTGATCTCGTGTATGAAATCCTATGTGACCATTTAAAGAAAGGCGTATTATCCTGTGGAACTGTTTTGGACGTTTTTGAGTCTGTTGATAGAATCCTAAATGTGTAGCCATTCAAATGAAAGCTTCAAAGGCGTTGCCTCATATGGTACTGTTTGAAAATTGTAATCTCGTGCATGAAATCCTAAATGTGTGACCATTCAAAGAAAGGCGTATTATCCTGTTGAACTATTCCAGCAGTTTGAGTCTGTGGATGGAATCCTAAATGTGTACTGACCATTCACATAAAAGCTACAAAGGCGTTGTCTGATATGGTAGTGTTTCAAAATTGTGATTTCGTGCATGAAATCCAAATTGTGTGACCATTCAAAAAAAGGCATGTCATCCTGTCAAACTGTTTCAGACGTTAGAGTCTGTGGATGGAATCCTAAATGTATAACCATTTAAATCTGAGCTACAAAGGTGTTGCCTCATATGGTACTATTTCATGTTACTGTTTGAAAATAATTATTAATATTATTGTGGTCTCGTGCATGAAATCCTGAATATGTGACCATTCAAAGAAAGGCGTATTATCCTGTTGAACTGTTTCGGACGTTTGAGTGTGTTGATAGAATCCTAAATGTGTAACCATTCAAATGAAAGCTTCATAGGCCTTGCCTCATATGGTACTGTTTAAAAATTTTGATCTCGTGCATGAAATTCTAAATGTGTGACCATTCAAAGAAAGGCGTATTATCCTGTGGAACTATTCCTGCAGCATTCCTAAATACCAGTGTTTATATAACATTAATATTGTACTATGGTACTGTTTCTGCAGCATTCCTGCAATATTCCTAAATGTGTAACCATTGAAATGAAACCTACAAAGCCTTTGTCTCATATGGTACTATTTCAAAATTGTAATTTCGTGCACGAAATCCTAACTATGTGACCATTTAAAGAAAGGCGTATTATGCTGTGGAACTGTTTCAGTCCGTGGATGGAATCCTAAAAGTGTAACCATTCAAATGAAACTACAAAGGCGTTGCCTCATATGGTACTGTTTCAAAAGTGTGATCTCGTGCATGAACTCCTAAAGATGTAATGTATTACAAGGCGTATTGTCCTGTCGAACTGCTTCAGACGTTTGAGTTTGTGGATGGAATCCTAAATGTGTAACCATTCAAATGAAAGCTACGAAGGCGTTGCCTCATATGGTACTGTTTGAATATTGTGATCTCGTGCATGAAATCCCAATGTGTGACCATTCAAACGAAAGCTGCAAAGGCCTACTTTCCTGTGAACTGTTGAGTTGATGTTACTGTTTCATACTTTTCAGTGTTTGGTTGAAACTCTAAGTGTGTGACCATTCAAATAAAAGCTATAGCAGGTTTTTTTTTTTTTTGCTGTGGTAGTTTAAGTCCGTATGTGGATGACATCGCAAATGTGTGAACATTCAAAGGCGTACATTCCTATCGTTCGGTTTCACACGTTTGAGTCCGTGGATGAAATCCAAAAGGTTTGACCATTGAATTGGAAGCTACAAAGACGAACTATCCTGTAATCGATTCTGTATCTAAATTTGATTGCTTGAAAAATATCTAATCTGTGACGTTCATTGAAATAAAAGCTACAATGGTGTACTTTCCTGTAATTCTGTTGGAAACATTTGAGACCGTGGATGAAATCTTAAATGTGTGGCCATTCAAGTAAAAGTTACCAAGGCCTACTTTCCCGTGGTAGTGTTTCAAACTTTTGAGTCCGTCGTGAATAAATCCTAAATGTTTGACCATTCAAATGAAAGTTTTAAAGGCGTACTCTCCTATGGTACTGTTCCAAACTATTGAGTCTGTGAATGAAATCTTAAATGCCTAACCGTTCAAATGAAAGTAACAAAGGCATACTTCCCTGTGGTCGTGTCTCAAAATTTTGATTCCGTGGAAGAAATCTTATTGATAGATGTGTGACCATTTAAATGAAAGCTACAAACTATCAGGAGAGTTTGCCGTTTGGAACCTTTTCTTTTAAGTATGTGGATAAAATCCTAAAGTGTGACCATACAAATGCAAGCAATGATCATCGTTAGACGAACATTCCTGCGGTGCTTTTTGTTACGCTGTAGAGAGTGGTTCGAACTTTTGAGTCTGTAGACAACTGAAAATGCAAAACCGTGACCTTTCAAATGAATGGTATTGAGCAGTACTTCCCCATAATGCTGTTTATTATGCTGTAGAAGGTCATTCTAACTTTGAGTCCGTGGATAAAATCCTAAAGTGTGACCATTCAACTGAAAGCTACTGGCAAATTACTAATAATGTGTACTTATCTGGGCTTCTTTACTGAAGTGGACGTCTTGAGTTGTACAACGGTTCAACACTGCAGGATAGTTTTATAAACTTCTGATGGACCTAAATGAACAAAGCAGTAAACTTCAATCAATTAATATATGAATTCCTTTTACCCAGCAAAATGTAAGAAACTTGGCGTTTTTAACTTGAAGTTTGAAATTTGGCCATGATTTGTGCTAATCGTTAATCCCTTTCAACATCAGTTCAACGGCTAATAAGTTAGCCAACATTGTCCTGAGACTGACTTGCTATCAGTTGCATGTTAAAACAAAATCTCAATCAAAAGCTAGTTTTTGGCTTTTCCTGTGCACCTTTTCTACTTCAACATGACCATACAATAAAATAACAGATAACATGGCGAAAATCAAGTTACATCTCAAGTCAAAATAATTACGCCGCCATACCTCCGAGGAAATGAAAACATTAAAGATTCCACACCCAAATTGTTTAGTCAAAGGACTTGATTCTCAAGCAAAGCAGATGGACGGCTTTGGGATGATCCAACAATAAACTAATTGAAAGAAAAACAAGGAGTTAGTTCTGTAGATTTCTTAGCATAAAATGTGAAAACGTTTTCCTAGTGACTTATTTTACTATCTATGACATTCATTATTTGAACTCCTGAGAAAATTCTACATAATTTTCACATAATCAGTATAAATCTCCGGCACGCACGAACAGACTTAATAAAAAAGTTACATTAAATGATTTTTCTTTCCTCTCAGTACTCTAAATCAACATTGTGTCACAAAATCACAGAGCGAAGCTGTTAGTATCGCTTCACTTTGTAAGTAAAGTCCAAACTGTCGCGAAACGCGATGGAAATTATAGCAACGGGAATATTCAAAACCGCATTGTCGCTGCTAACAATAACTCCAGCTTCCATGTTGACTTCGCTGTAATGTAAATGCGAACATAAAATGTAGTCGAAATGACATTTGAACGAAAAACAAACCTGGTCTTTCCCAAACTGATACAGATCAAGAAGACGCCAAGCCAAAGATTTGAATCTGACCTTCACAGCACCACGTTCAGGCCAACTACTAACATCAAATAATACTATGGGCTACTACATTGCTTTTATACTTGGCGATTAAAATTTATTCAGCTCAGTCGTGAAACATTCCTGGAGCAATTGTAAAGGAATAATTAACAAGGATGACAATGCCTTCCCAAATTGTTGCTGGGCCTTATGTCAAAGGAAAGTGCTATTTCATGAGTATTCAAAGTGAAGCGCATGATGTACACTTGTCATTTAAAGTTTAGCGCCCTGTAGTGTGCAATCTTCTTAATTAAAAGTAGGTTATTTGACGGTCACATTGTTGTTAATCTTTCAAGGGGAACTGGCAGCCAAATGCTGTGAATAATTATCCAAGCAGAACGTTGGGCAGATAATTATTAGTGCGTGAGTCGATTTTGGGGGTTTTTGAAGGATTTGCTGTCCTTTGACTTTCAATGAGTACAGTTATGTGCGCTACTTTATCAAAATAAGCAGATGATCTAAGCTGAGCTCTATCTGGGGTGTTTAAGGAGTGAAAGCTCTCTCCCCCCCCCCCCCCCCCCTAAAAAAGAACTTGTTATCATTTAAGTTCATAAGTGAAGTTGTTACAGTTTACAGTTACATCACTATCTAGATCGGTAAGAACTGGAAAAATTGCCGTTGTTGAGTTTATTTATGTTGTTGTCGTATTAAAATAAAGTGTATGTACTTGTATTCATTTCAGGGGCAAACCTTTCGATTTCTTAGGTGGAAAAAGGTCCTTCAACTGCGAAAGCCTGACTTGAGGCTTAAGTAAAAAATTCTAAGACAAAGCGTCAGTTGAGTACCCCATCCCCCCCCCAGGGGAGGGGGGGGGATTGTGAAGCGTATCTCAAGGTGGACGACTAATTTTGAATGGACTATTGTCCGACTAAAATGTCGGCAAATACATATTTTTTAGCTCGCATTGTATACTGACAAAAAGATGCGTTGTGATGTGCTCACGAACTACTTTTCTTTTTTCAAAACAGCAAGTTCTGATAATGAAACAAAAATTAAGTTCAGGGAAATATTTTCTGCTAGATTGATGAGGATGAAGATGAATCAAATATGAATTTTGTTCCTTGCGTTCCTTAAACTGGTAAACCTTTTCTAGTATAATTAGATCCAATATTGTTCCGGTTACTTGGATTTCGTTTGTAAAATGTTCGAGTTGATTCACGTCATATTTCACCACAACCAAAACTGCATTTTAATAAATGTTTCAACATTACTTGTTCAATATGGGATCCTGAGCCCAGAATCACCATATTGCATCTAAGAGGACTTTAATGAACAAAATTTCCCGGGGGTCATATCTCCGGACGCCTCTAGAAAGGCGCGCACAACCGCGCTAAATGGGCGCGAACGCGTCCATGGTCTCTCATACAAAATTTTAGCGGAGCACTCGCCGGGCCGAAGGCCCGGCTGCGCAGCCCCATACTCATAGACCCATATACAACCATAGAACCTATGAGCGTCATTTTTCATGGTCAAAGCTTGCGGAATGTTTCGCGGGCGCGTTGTGTGCCCGACGTACGCGTTGGCATTTCACCAGCACACGCCGAGCTCCTCTGAGTCAAAAATCGATCATCTCAAACGCGGTGCAAAATAACTTTCAACATTTTCGTCCGATTGATCTCAAATTTTAGACCTTAACAGAACTTCTCATTACCGAGGAACCTATGATTTCAGTTTTCATTTTAACTGATTTTTTGGCGGGAAAATAGCGTCACCAAATTGGCGCCAAAATTTAAATTTCACATTCTGAGATATTTCATTACTGCATCTTGAAGAGCATGTTCCCACGATTTCAAAACCGAAGAAATAACTGAAATATCTTAATTGAGTCCAAAGTTACGATTAATTGAATTTTGAATTTCCCGCCATTTTGATGCTAAAAATAGCACAAATTGAAATTTCCACTAATTGACTTTTATGCTTCATGCATCAAGAAAACCAAACCAGGTTTTCATGGAGGCAGGTATTCGTATTGCATTTTTTGCGAAGAAGTTGCTTGGTTTGAGCGAAATACGAGTAGTAGTAATAATAATAATAATAATAATAATAATAATGAATAATTTTATTAACAAATTTCTTAAAACAATCTTAAATTTACAACAAAATTACAATAATAATAATAATAATAATAATAATAATAAGTTGAAACCTTTCATCAGAACTGGTCTACTGTTCAGAAGAAAGTAAGAGAATACATCGAATCTGACTTGGATCATAATCATCAAGAAGGGGGTTGTTTGCCTTGCAAAAGCCTCTGCTCTCCATACATATTCCACCCTCATTCCCTTTTCCACGAAAAGGTGCATGCTGTAGTCTGTCAAGAGCTTCAACTCAACGCTTGCGTATTTCAGCAATGCATCCCAGCTAAGACCTGATTCAAGATTCAAGATTCAAGATTCAAGATTCAAGATTCAAGATTCAAGATTCAAGCTTCGGAGAAAAGTGAGCTAGGATCACCATGTCCCTATACTACTAACTGTGATCATGAGATCATGCACGCAAGAAGGGTTTTGAGTCAATGCCGTTTGATCGAGACTGTCTACCTCTGCCGTGGACCATACAGCTATTTCAATTAACGTTGTCGGATGAAAGCTCAAAGCTTCAAGCCAAGATAGTTGGGAACGGCGCAAAAGAAACGTTTTTCCCGCTCGTCGCATCGCTCATTCGCGCCGTTTCTTTTCATTTCGCCGCTCCCAACTATCTGCATGCCTGCCTGGAACAGGCGCTCGATTTACTCGTTCGGTCTTTGCTTATAGGCTTTGAGCTTTGAGCTCTGAGCTTTCACCCGACAACGTTAATTGAAATAGCTGTATATCAAATTGTCCTTATGGTCGGTAGGTTTTATCTATTACAGTTTTCAAGCAGCATTTCAACTATGCTTTATGCTAGCGCGTAAAGTAATGTAAACTGATCAAATAATCACGAGTGATAGGCAGTACAACATAAAAATTAACTATAGTCCATTACATCTATTTCGCGAGAATGATAACCAATGTTTTTTATTGCATTTGGTAGGGAAAAATCAGGGAAAGTTAAAAAAAAAAACGTTCGTCAACTTAATTTTATCTGAGGAATCACTTTAACACTTTAATGTTGTTAATATCTTTTATGCGACCGCTCTTTTTAGCCAACTTCTTTTAACTCTAACTATCTGAGTTAGTTTCAAGCTAATTCACTTATCTTAGAAACTGGAGGAATTTAAACCAAAAAAAAAAAAAACTGATCAAAAGGATGCCAGATATCAAACTTCATGATGAAAGATGGGAATATCGTTCGTCTTGAAAAAATACATTCAGAATCGTCTTATCGCGTATTCTCCCGTTGCTAATAGTTTCTTCTAAAGTAATAGTTATTGCACCAGGATGCCGCAGCGATCATTTTGGACCTGAACATCTGAGGATGACAGGAGTTAATATGATCTCGTTCAGCCTGTTTTGGTTCGTCTGGGGGAATTTTATAGACTTTTGTGCGAATGGTTATGGAAAGAGTACTCACTTGACCACGAAAAATAGGCGTTTTAAACCGAAGCCTATCGGTTCATACAGGTGAGAACGATACGAAGACGCGACCGTGTTTAAATGTTGTTGCAAGACTTTAATGACTAACAGCCTCAACTCAAGGGTGAGACGCTGAGCGAAGTGAATGCAGGCAAAGAGCGCAAGAGACGCCTCGATGGAGGAAAGATCTATATCATTCTGATCTCGAAGAATCTTGAAACCTCAAAATCTCTATAGTACAAAATGGAAATGTAAGCTAATGCATTACTCCGTCCAAATGCTCCGAGGAGAAAAACCCTGGGCTAGCTGAACTCAACAATGCAGTGACTTGCGGAATAGGACAAAAAAAAAAAAAGAAACAGGTAAATTAAATGGTAGTGACAATTTTCCACTCCAGAATCTTCAAGGAGACGCTAAGCACCAGCGTTCGCCACTAGGATTTCTGGGATCGTTTGGTTAACCAGCGTTAGTTACGATAGGTAAATCGTTTCCAACCAATTAACCAATCATAGCTCGTATTGGTTACCAAAACCATCCCAAAAATCACAGGGACGAATTAGAGCTGGAGTTTCACTGTCGCGTAATTACTCGCTGCGTTTTACGTGCATAAATACAATTAGAGACAATGTATGAACAGCTTGCGTAAACGTAAAAAGTTGAACCGTGCTCAAGTTTTAACTTTTGCGCAAACTGTTCAGACATCATCTCTAATTATACTTAAGCATGTAAAACATTACGAAAAAATTACGAAACAGTGGAAATTCAGCTTAATGGAACAATAAAACGGTAATCACCTTTTTATGAATATCGCACACGATTGTTGTTTGAAACACCCGTACGAAAAATACCAGTATTGTCTGCAGCTAACACACCTCCACTCCTCAAACTGTGGGATCACATCTTCGAAATTTCAAAAAAAATTACCAAGCGAAGAGCTCCCAATGCGAAAATGAAAAATCAAAATGTAAAAGAAAGGACAACACTGGAAAACAATGTTAAATAGCTTTTATTTGAAAGACCACAAGTGAGATTTTGCTTACAATACAATAAAATGCAGTAGTTTACTAGTTCCTCCAACTTGTTTTAACAGAACTAATTTACAATACGATAAAAAATCAAATGTAAGAAATTACAATATTTCTGTCATATACGATACTTTATTAATAAAATTAATAAGAAACTACAATATTATTATATGATACATTAACCAAAAATATTTTTTTTGTTAGTTAATGCACTTTTTGATCTTAGAGATTTTTTAAACAAGCAAGATTTGTGTCAATTTGTCAATTTGAGCACAGGGCAAAAAGTTAGAGGGGAGAGGTTGATGGCACAAGCCCTCAAACTTTTAACAACAGGACACAGCCCAAAATTGAAGTAAGGGGTGTAAATAATTTGACAAGGAACTTTATTTAGGCTCAATACAGTAGAAACAGTATAGCTTCTTTATCTATTGTGATCCAAAGTGTCAGGAATGCTTGTCACGTGACCTATCGCGGCCCAAACAGCAACCAATGCCCTGAATTTAACCCTTACACAAAGAACGTAACCCCAACCGTCACCCATTAACCCTTACCCAACAATCCTAAACCTGACACTGGTATAAGTTAGGCATAACCCTAGCTTTCACCCGGTGGTGTCTTAATTCATGGTCACGTGACCTTTATTGTTCTCATTAATGCGAAAAATACTGGCAGTACAGTTCCTGTTTTACATTCCTCTTGAACTATCCAATGCAACTAGAGTTTTTAGTTTCCTCGCTATAGCCTGACAGTAGTTCTAATGAGAACTGTGGAGAGAAAATCAGAAAAAAGCGAAGAAAATGAAAAGGGAGAATTTGATCTGGCCAGCGGCTATAATTGTAAAATGACTGTACGTTTATTTCATATCTTATACTCTGCTTTTTTGTGCCAAACGATGTTTAGCTGGTGATAAATATCAGCAACAGTTCTATTTTCCTGTTCCTTTAAAATGAATAAATGAATCTAAAACAGCGATAACTCTTTTTCATTTTTAACGAAGGCATATTTTTATATCTTACATAAACACATCATGCAAACTCCTTTACAATTCACTCGCATGCACTTGATACTTATATAAACATTATGCATTTTAATCCATGTGTCAGTCGTTTGCTAACATGCACGCACTTTTAATTCATATATAAACATTATACTTTCTTATTGCATGTATCAGTTGTTTACTAACACGCGCACACTTAATACTCATATAAACATTATCCATTCGTACTGTATTTCATGTATCAGTTGTTTGCTGAAATACGCACACACTTAATAGTTATATAAACATTACTAGTTCAATACAGTTACATATGGCAAGCACACCATAAAATATACTGGGCCTTAGATATGGAATATTGTATTCAAAGACATTAGAAGTTTACCAACATTGTCATCTTTTGAGAAAAATATTCGTAAGCTTGACTTAGATATTTTAGCCACTGATAAGTCCTCCGAAACTTGTATATTATGTAGTTCTTAATGTAAGTTTTGTATTTTATCTTGTATATATTGTAAATACTTAAACAATTTTAATCAGTTTCAGCATTTATAAGAAAAGTTAGATTTTGATATTTTTAATATATTTTATAGTGTCCTCATTTAGTGGTTTTATTACCGTATAGACACTTAACTAAAGGAATTCATTCATTTGTAATTCATGTATCAGTTATTTGCTAACTCGCGCTCTCTTAAAACTTAAGCAAATATAAATATTATCCCTTCTTAATTCATGTATCCGTTGTTCGCTAACATGTGTACACTCAATACTTTTATAAATATTATCCCTTCTTAATTCATGTATCAGTTATTTGCTAACACGCGCACACTCAATACTTATATAAACATCACCCCGTCGTAATTCATGTATCATTTATTTGTTAACACTCTCTTAATACTTATATAAATATTTTCCCTCCTCAATTCATGTATCAGTAGTTCGCTAACACGTGCACACTCAATACTTCCACAAACGTTATCCCGTCGTAATTCATGTATCAGTTGTTTGTTAACACGCGCTCTCTTAATACTTATATAAATATTACCCCGTCGTAATTCATGTATCAGTTGTTTATTAACACGCGCACACTCAATACTTATATAAACATCACCCCGTCGTAATTCATGTATCAGTTTTTTGTTAACACGCGCTCTTTTAAAACTTATATAAATATTATCCCTTCTTAATTCATGTATCCGTTGTTCCCTAACACGTGTACACCCAATACTTTTATAAATATTACCCGTGGTAATTCATGTATCAGTTATTTGCTAACACGCGCTCTCTCAATACTTATATAAACACTATCCCTCCTTAATTCATGTATCAGTTATTTGCTAACACGCGCACACTCAATACTTATATAAACATCACCCCGTCGTAATTAATGTATCAGTTATTTGCTAACACGCGCACACTCAATACTTATACAAACATCACCCCGTCGTAATTCATGTATCAGTTATTTGTTAACACGCGCTCTCTTAATACTTATGTAAATATTATCCCTCCTTAATTCATGTATCAGTTGTTCGCTAACACGTGCACACTCAATACTTCTGTAAACATTATCCCGTCGTAATTCATGTATCAGTTATTTGCTAACACGCGCACACTCAATACTTATATAAACATCACCCCGTCGTATTTCATGTATCAGTTGTTTGTTAACACGCGCTCTTAATACTTATTTAAACATTATCCCGTCGTAATTCATGTATCAGTTGTTTGCTAACACGCGCTCTCTTAATACTTATATAAATATTACCCCGTCGTAATTCATGTATCAGTTTTTTGTTAACACGCGCTCTTTTAATACTTATATAAATATTATCCCTCCTTAATTCATGTATCCGTTGTTCGCTAACACGTGTACACCCAATACTTTTATAAATATTACACGTCGTAATTCATGTATCAGTTATTTGTTAACACGCGCTCTCTTAATACTTATGCAAATATTATCCCTCCTTGATTCATGTATCAGTTGTTCGCTAACACGTGCACACTCAATACTTCTGTAAACATTATCCCGTCGTAATTCATGTATCAGTTGTTTGCTAACACGCGCTCTCTTAATACTTATATAAACATTATCCCGTCATAATTCATGTATCAGTTGTTTTCTAACACGCGCACACTCAATACTTATCTAAACATCACCCCGTCATAATTCATGTATCAGGTATTTGTTAACACGCGCACTCTTAATACTTATATAAATATTATCCCTTCTCAATTTATGTATCCGTTGTTGCTAAAGCACGCGCACACTCTTAATACTCATAAACATTAGTATCCCTTCTTATTTCATGTATCCGTTGTTTTCTAAAGCACGCGCACATTCTTTATTATAGACATTATCTCTTAATGTATCAGTTGTTTGCTAAGACGCGCTTACTCTTAAATCGTATAAAAACATCTCTTCTCAATTCATGTATAATTTATTGCTAACACGCGCAGGACTCGTAATGCTTATATGGACAGTGTAAAGAGCATCGTGAAGCGAGGAAGAAGCGGCCTTCGGCCCTCCAAACTTCCCTTTAATTTTGGCAATCTCGTCCTTCAGCTTGAATGGATGAAGAGACGAAGTAACCTCCGGTAGAGCAGAAGCCAAGCTGGAATCTGCTGAACAGAGGGCGATGGTAGTATCAGCAGCGGACCTGGTGAGGCGAGTGATTACTTGGCGTAAAACTATTTGTGACCCACCACGAGGTTCATGTGTGCCAAATCCTGCTTGGTTATTCGGTGGTTATCTGGTACTCAGCTAGAACTTCCATCAAGGCCACCGGTATGCCCTGTCAAGAATCTGTTGCTTGGTCAGAATCGAAGGTTTCATCGAGGAACGCTTCTTGCGAGCCCTGATATAAAACGCAATGTGAAAAACAAAAGATTTTACAAGACGAAGGCGAACCAAAAACATATGATATTGAAAGATATCTAACTGTAGCTACGTATTCACTGCCATTGGCCTGAATCCAATACCACATAAACATTATATCATGTATCAGTTATTGCCTTGCACGCGCACTCTTACTACTTAATATATAATCATTATCCCTTTTTAATTCATGTATCATTTATGTGCTAACACGCGCACACTTATTTATATAAACATTATATGCCTTCAAAGCCTTAATTCATGTATCACTTATTTGCTTACACACACACTCTCAATGCTTATTTATATAAATGTTATATGCCTTCTAGACCTTAATTCATATATCAGTTATTTGCTAACAAGCGCACCTTAATACTTCTATAAACATGACCCCGTCGTATTTCATATAATAGTTGTTCGCTTTTAACACGCACGCACTCTTAGTGCTTACAAAGACTGGGTGATGATGTTTTGTATGTATCAATTGTTTGCTAATACGCACACACTTAATTCTTAAATATCCATGACCAGTCCTTAATTTATGTATCAGTTGTTTGTTAACACACACAAACAACTAATTCTTGTATATGCCGGCAATATTAACCCTCCTTAATTCATGTACCAGTTATTTGCTAAAACACGCGCACTTTCTTACTTGTTATATAAACACAGTTATCATTCCTTCTTAAATAATATATGGGTCGAGCTTGCTAACACGCGCAACATGGTTGCTATCGTGAATAACACCTAAATTTTAAAGCAGGCCTTATAAATCGCTGTTTTACGACTAAGATAATTTGCACAGATTAGAAACTATCAGAAGCATGTAACAGGAACAGCTATTGATCCATTATCCTGATCATGGGTCCATTTCATCGGATGAGAGTGAAGATCCTTTCATAGAGTTTCCAAGGCATTTTGAAGTAGCTTGAAATAGCTGAAAATATATGGTACATTTAACAATTAGACTGCAATCTCGTAGTTTCTTACCGTGGTGGGAGTATTAAAATTCACGGGAGTTTCGCTGAATGTTTGAAATGAGAAACCCCCAAAAGGTAGCAGACTTGTGTTCTTGTGGACATCGTTTCCCAAAGGTTCTCGATCGGTGGTTAACCTCCCACTCGTCGCAAAAACGAATTTCAACCCCTAAAAGGTCCGTCGATCACTCCCAGCACTTTAATATGTAAGTTCCCTTAGGTCTTTTTTTACCTGAATGGCAATAGGTTAAGCCCCGACCCAAGAATCAAGATTCAAGATGACGGAATTCCAGCAGTTTTCCAGGGTACAAAAATATGTGTATAAAATTCAAGGAGTTTTTCAGGAGCAGTGTGAACACTGCAGACCACACTTGTCAAAGTATATGCCCAATTTCAGACGAAAATAGCAGCTCAATTCCAATTTTTCGGACGGGACGTACTACCCGGATCAGATGACTACTTCTGCACCCAATTTTGTAGTTAACGGCTATGGGTTATTGAATGCCTAGGGATTGAGCGTAAACACAAAAAGTCTATGATCAGTTTCCCTTTTTTCTCCTAAAGTTAGTTTAGCAAACAGGGAAACACTAGGCGCAAGTTAAAAGGAGACCGCAAGGAGTCCAAGGAAGCATGACGCTTGAGCCCAACGTAAGAGCAAAAGACTTTGAATTATTATGTTCCTGTTGATGTACCTGTGATGTGATTTGTTTCGCGTCACTAGTCGTCCTTGTGTCCTTCTTCTCCTCCTTTGTAACCTGAGGTGAAAACGAATTGTGTATAAGGCCAGGCCAAACAAGAACGGGAGACAAAGAGAGCTAAAGAATAAGAAGTAGACGAGAGTTTCCTTTAAGTCTCAGTTACTACAACGATTCCAGTCAAGAGATTTAAAGTGTACAAGTAGAATGTACACGTGATCAAAGCGCTCATCTTTTTAACAGTGGCCAATTCCTGACTGAGATCTCTTCAATTTAAAAAGAACGTGTCTGGATAGCTTTGCAGTAGGTGGATGAGGCGAACGAACGTAATAATTAACTAATTCCCTCCATGAACTTAATAATTGGACATGATTAAAAAGTTGAGCCCACTGAACATTTACGAAAACTTCTGACTGCAAAACTCATAAAAATTTGAAGCGAAGGCCAAACAAAAGAAAACTCTGAACGACGACTTTCAAGACCAGTTTCAAATTTGTTAAGGGCTCCCGATAAGTGCATGCCCAATTTCGAGACAAACGAGAGGAAGTCGGCGACTCTAGTCCTCACTTTTACTCATGGCTTTGAATCACTTTCCCAAATAAGCAAAGGCTTGTTCGAGCAGCTGCATCAGATGATGACATCAAGACTTACCTCTTTCCAGCTGTTCCTGGGTTCCTTTCCCTTTCCTTAATGATGAAAATTCCTCAGTCTAAGAAAGAATGCAGATTTTAATAAATTCTCCATAAAGGTACATGTAAGGCAACATCAAATTCAGTTGAGCTCTCCTCGCCTTTGAAGTGATCAGTAGAGTTGCATGTCCGTAGTCACGATAATTGTCAGTCTTTTGATAAAGTTTTTGTGAAGTTTGTTGTTTAAAGGCTTCCCTCCACATTCCTCTCATATATCAGCCGCATAAAACAGATCTTTTAGCAGATTTTCTCTCGTTTCCATCGCCCATCGGTGACTTTTCTAAAACTTCGCAAATTGTGAGATACAAACGTTCACGTATTCTTTTAAGAAAAAAATATGTAATAGGGCCTCACAGAATACCACTAAAATAGTGAAGTGAGCTCCCTGTATAACGATTGTTGTTGTTATTATTATTATTATTATTATTATTATTATTATTATTATCATTATTTGTTTGATAGCTCAACGTACGAAATTGCGTGGTATTGGGAAAACCGTCTCGCTGACCCTGTGTCTTCCTTCACAAATGTTGTCCGTATTCATTTCCGCCAGATAGCCATTCTCTTGGTGTTGTGTTTCCATGGCACTGACAACTGATAAATCGGGATATAAAAAAGTGTTGAAATCCTTTCGTAAACTACAATTGGAAGACAAGAAAATTGTGCGTTATTTTGTCAATTATATGCACGGGCTTTTATTAAGTAATGCTTCACATAAGAACTATAGCAAACTTCATTGTTCTGCGGCATTGGCTCTTCCCCGCATAGAATATCTTTGATTTTAAGAATAGAGGAGTGCCTGATGGTTCATAATTATATTTCAGTGTAAAAATACAGAAAATCCATTTGCGTCAAATATATTTTAGGAAATGTTCGTGCTTAACCAATCAGAATAGCCGAAGACAATAGCTACTAATTTTGCTACTTTGATGAAGCTCCCCAAATACAATATCTTTTAAAAATTGCATGTTGTTTGATTGGGTCTCAAAATACTTGAAACCATAAAAATTAGACTTTATGCACCTTGAACCTTAACTTTTTAGCGGTTTTTGAGTCTAGGCCAATGAGATCACTAGTTGTAACAATGAAAATAGTTGACATTCCATCGTGCATTGCCGTTCAGCACTATCCTTCTTATACGGATCATAACTTAATACCCTAGGGAGCCACCTAACTTTCGCTGGCGGCCAATGGCTCTTATCGTAAATGAGTACGCCACGCCAACATATCAGCGGTTTCTCGCTTTCTTGACCCTATAGTCTCGTTTTGATGGTAACGCTCATCGTCGTCAGAGATTCTCGTAAACATCAAAACGAGACTATAGGGTCAAGAAAGCGTGAAACCGCTGATATGTTGGCATGGCGTACTCATCTCCAATAAGGGCTATTCTGTTCTGTTTAATCCCAGCTATGGATAAACCTCTTTCTGTGATAGACTTAAATGAATGAATTAGAAAAAAACAAATGAGGCATATATATACCTTGTTGCAATTTGTATCTCGCATCTTAGTATCTTAGTATCACCAGGTCCAGTCTAATAGGCTCCTGGCATCCCTGAGAACTGCAAGATTAAAACATTGCAAAACTGTAAGATTAACATTGTTATTGGTAAATATTAGTTATTAATCTTAAATCGTAGAGCGGTCTTCACTCGAGTGTCTTAAAACCAAAACCATAGTAACCACAATGGCCAATCACAACAAACACAGACAATCCAATGAACCAATCAGAGCTGGCAGCAAATACTGTAGCCAGCGCCAAGCGCGGGAAAACGCGTGCGAGCAAGTCAGAATTGGTTTTGGTTTTACCTCTGATTGGTTGAAAAAGTGGCGTGAGATATTTTAACCAATC
The DNA here is from genome assembly GCA_022457155.1 of Cladopsammia gracilis. Lineage (NCBI taxonomy): Eukaryota > Metazoa > Cnidaria > Anthozoa > Scleractinia > Dendrophylliidae > Cladopsammia > Cladopsammia gracilis. The sequence goes on along the minus strand of JAJGOT010000008.1, from coordinate 488,383 downwards.
ACAAAGCGCAGCAATGCAAAACCAAAGCAATAGCAAAGTTACTTTCGATACTCAATTGAAAACCACACTGTCACTTTTCCTTTGTTAATCGTAAAAATATCCAGACTTACCTGTCAGTTAGTTGCATTATGTGTTAAACGATGGTTTGTTAATAGACTTGAGACCCATTTTCTTCATAAGGAGAATCCTGTCTTCAATCCGTAATTCCCTGTAATTCTCTACGAAGAGAACTGTTTACGCAACAAAAGAGCATTAGTGGTAGAAAACGGACTTTTCTAATCAGTGTAATTATGAGGAATGTGAGTGGCTATAATATGTGCTCCAAAATTATCGCGCGCGTGTTGCGTGTATGTGGTCGCGCAGTTACAGGTGCTCGCGTACACACAGTCTCACTCCCTCACTCAAAAAAAGTATAAGTATACATACCTAACTGTAATTATTATCTCGCAATTGGCTTTCACTTGCTGCGGTTTTGTCAACATCTCCAGTCTAATAGGCTCTTCGTATCCCTGAGAACTGCAAGATTTAAACATTGCAAAACTTTAGATTAATATTTTAATAGGTAAGTGTCAGTTACAACCTTATTTTTCTTACTCGCGTCTTGCGGCCCAAGTTTATATATTAATCTGATATCGTAAAGCTAAAACCATAGTAATCACTGTAGCCAAGCACAACAGATAGAGACAATCCAATGGACCAATCAGAACTCGAAGCAAATACATGTAGCCGGCGCCAAGCGCGGGAAACAAGTGCGAACAAGTCAATACAATACAGTACAATAACTTTCTTCTATTCTCTTTCACTACGTTCAGCCGAATAGAATACATGTCTATGACATGCTAAATAAGCACAACTAAATAGGGAGAGGCCGACCAGCCGTACAAGCTTTATTTGATTTCATACAATTTTTCATTTTACTATAAGTATCATAAACACTGCGTAAAACAATAACACCATAATTTACACACAGAGTTAATTCTCTGATTCCTTGTTTGTATCACTAGTGCTAGGTGGCTTAACATTTATTTATTTATTTATCATTTTATTGGTAAATTTAGTAGCTAAAGCGACTACACGCCGGACGCGAAAAACCGGACGATGCCCGGAAACATGTTCTCCAACCCAAGTGCGTGTTAGTCGAATAACTTCCCTGGAGGTTAAGGAAGAGCTACATAAAAATATAAAATGATTGATTGATTGGCTGATTGATTGCTTGAAAATAATTATAATGGTAGCGGGGGGCGGGTGGGAAGTGAGCTTGTAACTGGTGGCGTCAATGAATGAACCTCGTGAAAACGAGCAATATATCTAACTCCAATTCCCAAAGGGGAATTGAGTACAACATTGCCATGCTGCAATGTCAAGAAATACGATTCTATTCTCTTTCACTACGTTCAGCCGAATAGAATACATGTCTATGACATGCTAAATAAGCACAACTAAATAGGGAGAGGCCGACCAGCCAAGCTCAAAACTACAAAGCGAATGGGAGGGAAAGGAAAAGAACAACTAAAATTAAATCCTAAATAAAGAAAACAAACCAAGTTAATTTTTTAAAATTACACCTACAGTAGTAAGTCTTTTGAACTGACCGGAAGACCAAGCACTAGATACGTAATGTTACAGTCAGCCACATTACCAGCTGCATAAGCGCCCCCTAAGCAAAAAAAGCTGTGTATATTGATGTAAGTAGTGTCAACTCCAGCTAATTTCGGTGTGGACAAAATAACTTCTCTGTAACCGGTTTACCAAAGCCCGATCTGCATTGAAAAATTATGAATTTATAGTACTGCATCTTAAGGTAAATAAGACCGTCTCGATGCTCATCGATCTGACACTTCGCCTTAGATCTAACAAGAAATCGATAAGGACAGGTAGATCACCCCGTATGTGCCACAATAATAGCATTTCCTTTTCCAGACTGAACAGGTTTGCTTTGGGGAACATAAAGAGAAAAATAACAATCGAGAAATTTCACAAAAGAACATTTCAAAATTTCATTGAAGCGAAGGAAAACAGCAAAAGCCAATACTCCATTGCAACATCCCTCAAGTCTAAAAGCCAGCATCAGTTCATGTCCAACTAGAGCAACTAGAATCTTCAAATCGTCAGCTGCGACAGGAACCCTGATCCTTTTGAGACCTTCGGAAGCATATAGGCGGGCATCATCTAACCAGGAAAATGGCTATCCCATCCAGGGAAAATTGGTACTTCTCCGAACAACGCAACCCACTTTTTCAACTTTTGTAAAGTGTAGGCACGAGACTTAGGCGACGAGACCCTGGAATTATGTAACGATCGTTGGACCAGATTATCCATACTCCTTAGATGGGGATTCCTGATATCCGAAAATTTTTTGCTGTGGACCATAATCCTGACCTGGAAAACTCAAGAAAGGAATGAAAACAATAAAAACACATTAATATACGAAATTATGCAAATGCATTAACCTATATATATTCGCGAGGGAAAATGCAGTAACGGACTTGCATAAATAAATAAATATATGCATAACAATGCAGGAGGAATACTGATGCCATACTGCTGACAAATCTAAAGCACTATCAAAAGCGCACATGAAATCGAAGCCATACGGCAGGCCAAAATCTACTGTTACCAAAGAACTTTTCTCACTGCTGGAACAGGGACTTCCAAACATGGAATATGGTAAACTAGCACCCAGTAAACGGAATGTAAACATGTCATACTGTGGACATATCAATAAACGAATAATCCGTAACAAAATAAACCCCAATAATGGAATACAGTAGTAAAAACTGCCATACTGTGGGCAAGTCGGCTAATCAAGCCGAAAGCAACGTCAGACTAGTAAAACTAGCGCCTTGTAAACACAATGTAAACATGTCATACTGTGGACATATCAATAACGGAAAATCCGTCACAAAAAATAAACCCCCCAAAAAAGGAACACAATATTAAAACCTGCCATACTGTGGGCAAGTAAGCTAATCAAGCCAAGGAAGTGTCCAAGCGGATAACTAACACTGAAGATGTGAAATCCGTGGGGTCAAAAGTAGAGTTGGCAACAAAAACGTTTACAAAAATACCCCTAGGAATCTAAAATTCGAGAAACGTCGACTACAAAGGGACATGGTTGACGATAAGGGAAAATAAATTGCCAAAAAGGTGACCAAGGCCATTTCGGCACTACACGCGTTCCCTTTTGCCTTACAACAATACAAATGTAAGAGATCCTTAGAGGCAAGATAGACCGGAGGTACCAACCAATTGATTTCACCCGCCAAATTAATTGGAACTGAAAAACATCAACGCATTCGCAACCGGAGCACCGAAACTTGGACTGAAAACGATCACACTTGTGATTTGTATTGTCGGCGAATCTATCGAAGCTAAAAAGGGCCCTGAAAAAAAAATAATAATAATGTAAAGAAAAGATTCGGGGAAAACCCCCCAATCGTCGTAATCCACGATTCTGCTTATGGAGTCAGCAATGTGATTATCGCTCCGAGGGATCCATGCGATCTCCAATTCAATCGCATTAGAAGCGCAAAAAGAAGAATCTGTAAAGCAAGGGAATGAAGCATTAAACACATACTACACTTGTTGGTAATAATAGCATTGATGTTGTTATCAGTAAAAGTTTTGACAGTTCGGCCTTTGACAAATGTGTGTGAAAAGATTGCAAACCATGGAGAATAGAAATCATTTCACTTTGATTGTTATCGAGCAATACTCGTCATCGCTGAAACTTTGTGGAAAAACTGTTTCTTACCTGAATCAATAACGAGCAGATAACTGCCACATGCCTACAGACTAGCATCAACAAAACCCAAAACAGCAGGTGTGGAATACTAAGGATGCACGCACAGTTAAATTTGTTACAGTGACTAAACAAGAAAATGAGCTCCAGGCGACACTCCTGCGAAAACATTGAGGTACTCAAATAGAGATTATCGTCCCAAGAAGTTCTAAGACTAAATGAAAATAGGGGAAAAACCTTGAAATTAATAACGAAACATGCCCGAACGCGGATCTAAAAGAAATAATATGTCAACAACAGAATTAAAGCGTAATGTCTAGCTTTGACCCTGGGAAAAAGTATTAGGATATAATGCAACGTACAAGTCGACAATTCTCCATTGCGATGTGGTAATAACGCATTCGAGTAAATCCCAAACCATTCTAGCCTTAGAATGTGAAAAACAAAAACAACTTTCCTTGCTGGAAAACTTTCGCATAACAAATGCCATCGTCGAGAAAGATAACTATGGGAATAGAGGCCGAAAAACAAAACTTAGTAAAAACATAGGAAACCCGATGGCAACCCAAAAGATAGGATGGAAAAGAAAATAAATTGGATTCGTGACCAGGGAGTTCCCATTCGAAACTCAAAAATGACCAGAAATTACTGTGTAAACGTCAAAAAGGTGAAAACCTGACTGAGTGTCGAATTTAAATAAACAAGCATCCCAACCAAGGAAATGCTGAAAAGTTGACCAATTATCTAACTTGAATAAAAACTAGGTTAACATGGGTAAGCTGAAATTAAAACGCTTATTACCTTCCTTGTAAAAGAAGGTGGAAAATGAATAAGTTGCCCGCGGCTTGAGGTAACATGCATAATCATTGATCATAACATGTTACACAGAGCACTATAATATAAATTAATAAAATATTATCAGTATTATTATTATTAACCCCTTGGAGAACAAATAAACCACGGCTTCGTAAACAAAAGCCTCGTTATGAATAGCCGATGCATTACTTCTTAGGTGACAAGGGTGTAACACAGTGTGAAAAGGAATTGAATACTTTAAGAAATAACATCTAAAACCCAAGGGTCATTGGTAATGCTGTCCCAAATTAGCACATGTGCTTTGATTCAACTCTTGAAAATAGGTGGCGCAACACACTGTTCATACTCGACAAAAATTATGAGAATAATCCTTGATCAACCAAGAAAAAAAATAATATTGGTACTTATCTTCAAATAAAGCATCAAGTTCCTCCTTAGAAACAGTTTTTGATACATGTACTGTTCGTTAATCCAGTGTCGTCTAGTGAAACAGCTTGAAACATAGAAACCCCTCATAGATGAGCGCCGTCAATAAATTGCATTTCAATCTCTGACTTCAGGGTGCCAAAAAAATGATATTGAACTTCAGACAATGGTTGAAGAAGGGTTCTGGCCCGGGAAAAGGTGAAAATTGGAAGCGAAGACGCGTGCTTTTGTTGTCCAACAATCCCTCCACTAGTGGACTTGTCTTTCACACGAAATGCAGGAACTGTTCTGGTTGTATCTGTTATGGGAAGAACTACAGAGCTGAGGGTCGAAATCGCCAGCTTGAGTTGCGAACTTGCTTGAGTCGTATGAGCGACGAAAAAACACACTATAGCGCTTAGAGCAAATAGCACGCTTCTATTTTGCCGCAACTACCTTACGGTTGGCGCTACGAATGTTCTTAACATCTTCGACATCCAACGCAAACGCATTCGTCTCGTAATTTTAAACCGTCAGCCAGCCGCCTTCTGAGGAATACGCCATTTTGATACGGCGATTTCTTTCCTGAATGCGTTAGACAGCGTCTTCCAATTTTAAACGAGTAAGAGGTAAATCTTTTTTTGTCAAGGTGTTCTTGAGTTTCTTCGACAATTTTACCAACTCTACGTTGAAATTTGTAGATCTGTTCGTTTCCTTTGTGCTTAGATGCGTACTGAGTGTCCAACTTAATTTACTTGGTGATATTCACGAACTGGCTCGCAGCAAAATCTCAGCAAAATCTAACCGTTTCTGGATTTGCGTATTCATGTCGTCCAATTTGGCAGAGAGAACAAGTGAGCTTGTAACTGGTGGCGTCAATGAATGAACCTCGTGAAAACGAGCAATATATCTAACTCCAATTCCCAAAGGGGAATTGAGTACAACATTGCCATGCTGCAATGTCAAGAAATACGAATTTCAACACGATAGTGATTAAAGCGTTGCCGCTTATGGGGTCGTGCATTTAAGCTAACTAAAACTTAAACAATAAGAGTATATTAAAATCGTCTTAATAATATAAAAAATGATCGTTATCATAGTGGGACACTGTTTGTGGAGATTCAGCCCGAAAATCTAAATTACGTAGATTGTCAGATTTAGAGGCCATTTTAGTATAATTTTTAACGTTAGATGTCTTTACAAGGTCATAAGTAAGAAGATTCCACACAATAGATGCTCTGTGTGCTATTGAGTTTTTCATGAAATATGTGTTAAAGCGTGGCACTGTTACCTTTTTCTTAGTTCGTAAGCGATGCATTGAAGAAGGCTTCTTGGTTAATATGCCCCCATGGAGGGAGGAGTGGAACTATAAAAGATCTTAATCGATTAGTCACGATTGGTTTTGGTTTTACCTCTGATTGGTTGAAAAAGCGAAGCAATATGTTTTAGCCAATCACAAAGCGCAGTAATGCAAGACCAAAGCAATAGCAAAATTACTTTCAACGCTTAATTGTAAACCGCACTATCATTTTTTCTTTCTCAATTGTAAAAAATTTACAGGCTACCCAAGACTTACCTGTTAGTTTCCTTGTGTGTTAAGCGGTGGATTGTTGATAGACTTGAGACCCATTTTCTTCATAAGGAGCCACCTGTCTTCAATCAGAATTAACCTGCAATTCACTTCAAATGAAACTTCCATTAGTAATATCACCATTACACAGACTTTTTCTAATCAGAATAATTATCGAGCATGCAAGTGGCTATAATATGGGCTTTAAAGTTATCGCGCGCGTGTTGCGTGTATGCTCCCGCGCAGCTGCACACATGGTCTCAGTCTCAGTCTCAGTCTCTCACTCTCGCTCTCACTCGATTATCATCATCTTTCTTCTCTGAAAGTGAAGAATAAGGTCATCAATCCCCCTCCTCCAAGTTGTTCTGTCTCTGGCTGCAGTCTTTGCCTCTCTCCAGGTTCTAAATCCTTGCTGTGTCCTTTCTTTATCGACTCAACGGTTCTCCTCCACGTCTCTCTTGGCCGTCCCCTCCTATGCTTCCCATATTAATGCGATCTTGGGGTGCCTGTCAGGTGACATTCTTAAAACATGACCTAATCATTTCCATCGCCTGTATCTTACTTGTTCACCAATTGACCTTGCGCCAGATATTTCTCTAATCTCATTACTGACCCTTGTCGACCTGTAGGGAACCTCCATTGTTTTAACAAATTGATGTTAAGTTGTTGAAAATGAAGCCTAAATTTAATTTTTTAAAACAACAAGTGCAAAGTTGATTCTAGTGTCCAAAAAAAAAATGAATATATAAATATCGCCTATTTTCGCTTTTGAATTTCCCGCGCGCCGCCATTTGGAATATTTATAACGTCATATGGTTGCCTAATTGTTGCAAACAAAAAAACGTCGATTCTTAACAATAGCAATTTAACGTCAATTTGTTATTACAATGGAGGTTCCCTTAAGATAAATGAGTTATTCAATGTCTTTTAAAAATTGCGTGTTGTGCGATTGGTCTCAAATTACTTGAAACCTTAAAAGATAAGACAAAATTGTATCTTGAACCTTTTTAGCGGTTTTTGAGTCTAGCCAAATGAGATTCCTAACAATAAAAAGTTGACATTCCATCGTGCATTGCCGTTTAGTACTTTCCTTCTTATGCAGATCATTACTTAAATCTGTTCATATATTATTATATGTGTTACAATGTAGGTTTATCCTAAAACTGTAGCTTATTTTATTGCTATCAGTGCATAGATTTATGTCATGTCTTTGAGTATGGATGTATTGGAAAGTTAAAGGGGTGGACAACTATATCATATATGAAGGGAGGGGGTAATATTATGCTTTAAATAAACGGATTAAATTTTGTTTTTGGGCAACCGTGCTCGATTCATACAAAACGAGTACGAATTACAGATCGATCGGACACGGATAGAACCCAAAGGAGCACGGGTTATGTTTGTGGAAAAATTCATAGAGTACGAGTTGGATGAACGAAAATGTACCCGTGTGCAGAAAGTCGTATCGACATGGATTGCAAGCCCAAGATGACTAGAGACTAGAGACCCATTCAGGTATTCAACGGTTTCAAGTGGTATACCGTAAAATATCCCACGAGTTACTTGAATTTTCTTAGTATACACAGGAGCCTTCTGTCTCATGTGTATACAAAGAAAAATCAAGTCACGAGTACGTCATCCCTTTATAACTTTGGTACCACAGTTTTTGACCATTAATTTTCGGATATCGTTACAATGCCAGTTGCAAGTTTTAATCAATTTCTGAATTTTCCGAAGTTTATCGAAGGCTCCCAACAATTTATCGTAGGTGTCACGAAAATGTCCGATCATTGTCAGTGCGAAGGTCAATTTAATGTTTCCGGTCATTTTTTTGCCGAAGATTACCGAGGACTTCCGAAGCTTAGCGAGGAAGATACAAAGATATTTCGATTATAGTCCACTCAGAACACTAGGTAGTTCAATTTACGACGCCGTCAAAGTTACTGCACGAAAAGTTGGCTTTGATCACCTTTGATTTCCATCAATGGTGAGACAAAGTTGCGCGACACAGGCATCAAACGTGATCAAAGCCTTTACAGTAATTTTGACATTGCTTTTGACACTCTTTTGACACACGTCAAAAGTGCTAAACATTTGATGCAAATCACAGGCGAATCGAGACAAAGCAACAACTGTTATACGTTTGATAAGCGTCAAAGATGCACAGCGTCAAAGGTGCACTAACTTTGACTAAAATCAAAGATGGGCTTTGCCACCTGCGTCAAAGGCTTGGCAAAGACGGTCTTTGAGCTTCTTTGCCATATTTAACATATGTCAAAGGTTTATGGTAACGAAAAGTAAAGATATAGGATGTAAAAACCATATACGTTCAGAAGTTACTAATCCGAAATGCCACTTCGTCGAGGCATATGTGAGGATTGTATCGTATCGAATGCGGAAAAGCGAAGCACAGAACGTGAACTGCCGAGATGGGCATTGAAGTCTGCGTACTATATAGTTCTGGACCAGTCTTTAAACCGTGACGTTTAGAAGAGATGCCTTAAACTTCGTAATAAAATCGGATTATTGCCGCGAATATCTTGGAAACACTATTTCAATCAAGTCGAGTTTCCTCGGGCTATATAATAGCACGCCAAACTTTACCATCCGCCATACAAGTCAAGGCAGATATTCGTATGTAAGGGCCTGACCCCCTGGGTCGGTTCCAAAAGGACCAAGTGACTAGCAACCAGCTCAGAGTACCGTATGCAGAGTCCGGCCAGTCGGACTCTGTTGATCTACTGATGTTGATGGAGAGACTAGGCAGATCGCCATAGATGACTTTGTTCTTGACCCTATCCTTCCATGAGTCATTAATTGAGGACTATCCTGAGCATGCGAGTTTAGCGGCCGTCAAGCCGGGTCTCTTGCTCTACTGTGAGCGTCCATGACTCCAAGGGTAGAAGGGAAGAATGAGTTCTTCCGGCATGGTGGACTTCCAGATGTTCCTCATTGAGGTCGTGGAGAGCTCTCCAAGCTTGTGCTTTCTTCACCCGGATGTCTTTCTCAGTGGAGCTGACATAGGAGCCAAGGTACTTTAATTCCTTTTTAGAAGCGAGTGATAATCTATCTTTGGTGGTGACCTTGACTTCTTCATGACCTCTGTTTTCGTAGCGTTGAGCTAAGACCCACCTTCTTACATTCACCCTCCACGCTAAGCAGCAAAGCCTGTGCATTCTCAACCGATCGAATCTGTCACAAGCGCAATGTTACGACAAAGTCGAAGTCAGTCAGGACCACAGGACCAACTCTTTTGCTCTTTCCAGGGTTTATTGTTAAACCTTAATGCTGCCCTTTCCCAGCCAGTCGCAGAGCATAATCAAGGATTATTTTGAAGCAATGATTATATCAATAAATAACAATAATTACTAATAATAAGAGAACATTGAACAATACAATAACATATTGGAAAAAAAGTTAAGAGTTTGAGAAAGCGAAAATACGTGGTCAAGGGTATTGGAGAAAGTTACCAAGAACTCAGCTCAAAAAGCTGAATATTAGACTTTAGAAAACATAAAACTCAAGAGGTGGTTCAAAAAGTCGATAAGTAAGCTATATTTAGTGTAGACCACGTGAAGCATCGTGAAACTAAGAACCGTAGGAACCAACCAGCACTCCACTTTAGTGTAGTTAGGTGTCCCCTATTAGTGGAGGGTTTTTCCCTCTGCTAGATGACTTTTGACACATAAATAAAGTTATTATTATTATTATTATTATTATTATTATTATTATTATTATTATTATTATTATCCACCTATTCCTCTACACCCACCACGTGACCTTTCAGAAGGATATCTCACTTCAGAAATGATCTTGTGGGTATGCACTAAAACAAGGAACACCAGAGCATTGTAACACCGTCCAAGATTCCGAGAGCACCCTAACTAGCTGGTTAACTTAACTTTAACTTAACTTTAACTTAACTTTAACTTAACTTTAACTTAACTTAACTTGTGGTTAAGGTTAGGGTTAGCCGATATATACAGTATTCCGGGCTGTTCCGGTTTTCCGGTGTTCTTGTCTCCCGGTGTCCCGGAGTTCCAATATTTCTGGCTCTGATTAGAGGTGCGAGACATATCATTCTTTTACGAGACAGTTGAGATTAGCCAGCATGTAGTCGACTGCAGCATGTATCAAGGCTTCTCTGATTCATCTTAGCTCGAGTATTCCTTTATTACAATCTCATGGTCAACTATTGGAGGCACTCATGAAATGTCCTTACAACCACTGCATTGACCAACTGCGTCCTACTAAGAATAACAACAGCAAATTTGATTATAAGGGTAGTAAATCATGTATACGAAAGCGTTTTTCCTTGTGATCTTGTTTTAAAGCTCATAGATTTTAACAAGAACTGTACAAATAATTAAATTGGGATTTTAACATTTAACTATTTATTTTAGAATTTTATTACTAGAACATTCACTCGGCGTAGGTTAATTTGTGCTATAATCAGTATAGTACAGTGTTTAGGAGGATTTTAGCATTTTATAAGAATTTTATACTATTATATTTTTAGGATAACTTGTATTATAATTATTATAGTGTCCCAATTAGTCCATATGGTCTAAACGAATTGACACTTAAATAAAGTTCTTAATTTACTTTACTTTAGCGCGCAGAGTAAGTAAAGAAAAGTAAATAACGTTAGTAAAGTAATACTAAACAGTTTCATTGACGAATCCATGGCCACCATCTAAATCAGAAGAAAGTACAAATTGTCAAAACCCAAGCAATATAATTTAGTAAGCCTGCGTAGCATTCGTCTGTTTGGAAAAAGTCGTAACAATCGGCGCATTGCAAGGACTAACGCGACAACTTTACACGTATTCTGCAATTAAATCAAACCATAACCTGTCCCAATGAAAACCAAAGAAGCATACGATACCACGACCATAAAATGTCTTCTTCGAACTTCATCTTTTTTGTTTGCTGTTCTGCTTTGTCATTCATATTTCGTCTTATGTCCAAGGTTGTAGAAGTAATGGAGGTTTTCCTAGCAGAGGTACGTGTTCCGGTTTAAGGAGATTGGCGCTTGCAGAATGCCCTCTATTCCCTGAAAACAGAATGACAAGAAAAGATTAGATGAGTGCTAAGTAGGTGGTAAAAGAGAGTTCTGAGACACCCTCAAATTCCCCTGAATTTCACACAAATATTTCAGACCCAACAAATCTGACAAATTCAACAATTTCTGTCAGTTTTCACACAACTCCGCAATTTGTCAAATCTGCTCAAACTCATCAGAATTGCGTGGTATCTGTTGATTTGAACTGATGAAAAATAATTTGTTATTTGTTGAAATCTGCAGGAAATATTTGTGTGAAATTCAGGGGAATTTGAGGGTGTCTCAGAACTCTCTTTTACCACCTACTAAAGCTAAAATGACCACAAAACAAAATCTTGAAATTGGCCAATTTCAAGATTTCTCCGCTGAATTTCCGCACAAAAAAATTCTTTTCAAATCCCAAAATCTTTTCCCCAGGCAAAGAAAAATGTCTGATTCCGAAGAAGAAGAAATCGATTTCATTCCTGAACTCGTTCAGGAAACCCACACAACATGCCATACTCCCAAAAATCCCCGACTGGAACATTTCAAAGATATCATCCGAAAAAATCAGGGGAAAAATCAAATTCCACTCAAAGATCTCGAGTTTTATCAAGCACAAATTCTCTCCCAGATTCCCCGTGGTGAACTCACAAGAAAAAAAGTCAGGGATTTCGCCAAAGCTGCCAAATGGGGAAAGAAAGCAAATGATCACGCTCATGAAATCTTCAACCACATAACAGGTCACGACGGAAATGATTATGAACACCTGGAAAAATTCCTCATCGACGACTTTAAATATTTTTCACTTGCATATGATGACCTTGATCTCAACAGGAAAAAGTTTCTCAATTGCCACCAAGTTCTTTTCGCCCTGTTGCAGAAGAACGGTTTCAATCCCAATGAAGATGATTTCAAACTGCTCAAACTTTCATCCAGACGGGCGGAACAAGAAAAAATAATCCAAGCCATTTTCAAAAAATGTAATTGGAATTAAAATGGATCCATTTAAAAAAATAATTTACAATGAAGACGAGCAAAGCGAAGCGAGCGAAGCGAGCCTCAGTGCGAGTGACCATGACGATTGTTTCACATGCTCAGAGGAAGAAACAAGAAGCGTGAATGAGACTCCGACAACATCGGATGATGAATTTATTGTCTCTGATTCGGAGATGGCGGAAGCAGAACAAGAGGAGTGGGAAGAAGACCAAATCGAACTCCTCTTCGAATCCTTCGTCAATCTCCAGGAGGAACAGAAAATTCTCAAAAAGGAACTCCAAAAGCAAAGTTGCCTCCTGTGGGAAATCCACCGGGAAATGAAAGAAAACACAGCGAGCAAAGCGAAACGAAAGCGATGCTAAGCGGTGTTTTGAAATCGTGAATATAAATGACAATCATTTATATTCTGCCGACAGGTGACATTCTCGGAAAGACGCATAAATTTTCTCAGAATAACTATTTTTGTTCCATTGCGTATATGTTATTTTTAATCATGACAGCGGCCATAAAAGATGAGAGAAAAATATTCCCACGCGTGGGAAACTTTTCCAATATAATGTGTTAGACGGTTTTTCAGGGGAGAGAGAATTTTTCAGCGGAATATTTTTTTTCCCCAGTAGATTTTTTCAGCAGAACGTTGACTCACTTATTTTTTTGAGATAAGTTTTGTACTGCATCACATCTTCACATGCTTGTTTATATTTTTTGATTGTGAGAAGATTATCGCATGTTTTTTTAATTTCTTCCAAATAAGATGTCACTGATCGTCTTTGGAGAAGTGAGTTGAAATAATTCATCGTTGCTCTTTCAATCTCTTTCGATTTTTCATAATTCTCAGAAAGTTGGTATTCATCCCAGCGATGAATATCATAAAACTCGCGAAGACCAATATTTTTTAGAAAAATGCCTTCCTTCCCATTAAATCGGTGTTCAACATTCATTATTTTATAGGAAAACATAATATTTCAATGATTGACTTTTTTAGCCAAGCTTTTCCACATCACTCAGCGGAATCCAAGAATTGAATTTATCGGGATATCCTTTCCATTTAACCAAGGCTTTCTTTTTTTTCTGGTCCCGGCGAAGAACTTTTTCAATGCGAAAAATTTCTTGATTTGTCCTTTGCAATTCTTCTTCGTAAAACGATCCAGTTATTTTTTCTCCCAACAGGTCGACTAATCTGAACGTCGGAGGATTTGTGTTTAAAACCTCATCGACAACAAATATTTCTTCTGACCAGTTCGGGGTGAAACCTTTGTCAAATATCTTTCGTTTAAACTTTGAAATTCGGACTTTGTCGCCGACTTTGAATTTAGCCGGGGTGTGTTTTGCATAAATTAACTCTCCGAAAAGATTAGCGAAAACCTTTTTCTCATTTTTCTGTTCGCTGGCCTCTGCTGGGGTCATGGCAATGCTGGAATGAAAATGATGGTTATAGTCATTCACTAACTTGTCTAGTTTGTCAAAGAAAATTGTATTATTGTTCGCAGAAAATATTTTCCAAAGTTTTTCTTTCATTGTCCTATTCCAGCGTTCAACGATGGCACTCTTTTCTTCATTTTCCGTTGTATACAATTTTACCCCATTCTCGCCAAGTAAATCTTTCACCACTGCATTGAAAAATTCAGATCCTTTGTCAGTCCAAAGCATCTTTGGTTTTCGCCCCTTGAATATATCTCGGAAAGCATCAGCCACTGTTTGACCTCGTTTGTCTTTCAGGGGACGAATCCAACCGAATTTTGAGAAAACATCGATCACCATCAGCAGGTATCTGATTCCCTTGTTCCACCTCGAAAATTTCCCCATCTCGACCAGATCAGCCGCCCAGATGTTGTCAATCCCATACGCAATGACTCGCCTCTTTGGAAAGCGCCTCCGGATTGGCCGGTGCAGCTCATTTGCCAGATTTTGAGCCCAGCCTTCACTCAAAATCTTTTCCCGTTTTTTGGGGCGCCGAGCCCAAGTTTCTGTTTTGCATCAATCACGTTTCTCGCCAAAGCATGGCCCCACTGTCTTTCTTTCCAGGGAATCGCGTCCAGAGCGGCAACCATTTTCCTGTCTGCTTGATTTTTACATTTGCGTGGATCCGCCTGTTTCGCGCAGACTGAATAATCCACATCGTGTTGCATAGCAACTGCGTCTGTTTTTCCTGTGGGTTGCTGCCAGATTTCAAGAATCTTTCCCTTTTCATCGAATCTGACTTGCTTCTCCAATGGGTTATAAGGTCCAGTGAAGTTATGTCCAGGTAAAGTGAATCCTTTCTTTGGCCTTGGCAGTTTCCCAATCAGGGAATGAACATCCAACCCACGACCATCCAAATCTGCTCGATCTGTCTTATATTTTCTGTTTGGCCGGATCGCCGTACTCAGTTGATTCAGCATATCGGAAGAAGTTTTGGCAAGAAATGGTTTCATCTTGTCCAGGGCAAAATCCAATGCTTTCTTTTGAGCGTTTTTGTTCCGCAGCAATTCACTAGCTCCATAACGGCCCATTTCAACAGTCTTCTTCCCAATCCAAGGCAGCGCATGAGCCACGCCAGTCAGCGCAAGTTCACCAAAGCCCCCACCTTGTGAGGGCCGACTCAGTTTCCCGATTTCACAAATCTTGTTTTCTTGATTCCGCAGGAAGCGCAATGGCAAAACCACATTTTTCTGCCATTTTTCGCAGTCATATATCCAGATGGTTGCACGCATTCAGTTTGTTTTTTCTCTTTCACGCAATATGACTTCATTTTCAATCGAAATATTCTTTTATGAATCTTTCATTCTCCCCCGAGTCAGTCAGACTGAAAGGTTTGAGAATATCATAGAAATCTTTTCCCTGCGACCATTGATGGAGGAAATACAAGCAATAATACCCGCAAAGGACACTGTTGATGTTTTGATACTGACTGCTGTTCCAAATCACCGGTTTGGAACTTTTGAATTCCTGGGGAAATCCCATCCCAAAAGAGTCGAAATACCACGTGAATTTCTGTCCGGGGGCACAGCACACCCAGTGAGTTCCAGCATTTTCAAGTGAATCAAGATTGATGATGCAGGGGCTGTGTTCTCGGGGCATGGCTTCATTCCTGGCGAAAATCCCTTTGAAATTGGGAATTTTCAGAAAATCAATCCACTGGAGAAGATCAAGGTTGCTCAGGGGTTTGTTCACGAATTTGGGTTTCGCTTCGCTCAGCTTTCGCTTCAAAGAATCGCCCCGAGAATTGGGATGTTGTTGAATGGACTTTTTTCCCCCAGCAGAAGTCCCGTTCCTTTTTTGGATTTTTTTCCCATCCCAATTTTTCGTCCCCAGGTTCCGATGAATGGGGGAGGTTGAAACGGATGCGCCCCCAATCTTGGTGCACCTTCTCCTTTCAGTCGCGGTCGCTGCGCTCCCTTTCCTTTGGAACGACCAACTCTTGGTGCTCCTTTTCCAAACATGTTTTTTACCATGTCAAGTGCCAGTGGAATTCCAATGGAAGCCAGAATTGTTCCCAATGCCCCACCAGATTGTTTTGCTGATGGTTTCATCACCAACTGTCCTCCTGATTTCAGGGCAGTCAAAATATCCTGTTTCTGCTTATTTGTCAACAAATGTTTATTGTCAATCAGTTTTTGAATTTTGGATTGGGGAATGAGAAATCCGCCCGTTTGTCCGCCTCCCTTCCCGCTTATTTTTTTCACAACTTGACTCGCTCCTTCACTCGCCAAACCAGCCAATGCTGACAGTCCAAGTGTCTTTGCCAGGGTGGGTGCCAGGGAACGAGCCAGGGGAACAATAGCAGAGAAAAGACTTCCGCCTTGCTTCATCACTTTTCGGATTTGCGTTTTTGATATCTTGATTTCAACTCCCTTTCCCAAAGCCGCAGCTTTGCCGATTCGTCTTATTTGATTTGCCGTGAGCATCAGTTCATCACTTCCGCTTGTTTGTTTGCCACCCAATCTCAGGGTGACAGGATTGTTTGTTCGGAATGCTTTTCCCAGCTTACTTTTTTGCCCTTCCGACAGATTTACTTTATATGGGTGATATGTTGTCATTTTAAATGACAAGATATGTTTTTTTTTTTCGCTTCACAGATCACACGATCACCAGCTCATTTCCAATCTTATCGATTTTCACCATGTCTTCATAGAGAACAATGGCATGTACATTGAAGTTTGCATCTGCATCTGTGTTCAATCGATACCTGAATATCAACTGCTTGGGATCTCTTGTTGGTTTTTCAGTTTGATAAGTCAGATCGAAATAGATCAACGGGAAAAGAGAATTGAAATTGGCCAGATTCAGCTGTGTCCCTGTGTTGAAGTCATTTTTCCTCATTGCATAACTCATGACATCCTGGAAAATCCTCACTTTGCTTTCACTGTCATACTCTGTTTCCGGGTAGAAAACTCCGTTTCCATATTCCAGCCGGCAGTTCGACAAGGATGAGTTTACATTGTCCGCATTCAGCTGGAAAGTGTTCATGAGATAAGGGCTATCTTCTTCTTTAGCGGCATCATTGGTTCTTTTAAGATAAACAAAAATATGCTTAACATTGTCAATACTTGCGGATATCTGGAAGAATCCTGATGACTGCGTAGGAGCTGATTCGGAATACATCTCCCTCAGATATTTCCATTGTGTTTCTTTCAGGAATGAACTGACAAATTTGTCATAAAGAGAATCTTTGGGTGTCAATCTGGGGACCCAAAGCAAAAACCTATTCACGACAACTCTTCCAGCATCAGTGCCATTAGCCATATGAATTAATTCATTATCCTGTTGAAGCTTAATCTCAAATTGCAGCTGCATGGGCACAAGCATCTTATCCTCCAACTCTTCGAAAAAGGAAAAGCGATTCAGGGGAATGATCGTGTTAATGTTCTTTGCACCGCCGTTTCCATTGTTTTGCACTGCTTGAGATTGTATCCTGCGAGCTTCAAATCCTGCATTCGTATTAGCGGTTGTTGCATCAGTATCCAAATACCAGAAACTGTTCTTGGCGACTGATCTGCTGAAGTCATCGGAGTATTCTAGCAAATTTTTAATAAAAGTAACGTTATGCAGATTATCAGTCTCATAAACAATCTTTCCAGCAGAACTAATCTTCAGGTGATTAATCAGGGAATGAGCGCCATTGATCACTGTGATTCTGTCAGCTGCGGCATACCCAGCGCCGTCTGCTATTTTCTGGAGTTGAAATTGCACTTCAAAATAAGCATTATACCAATCATAGAATGCTGATCTGTCATTTATTGTGAATTTATAACCATGCTTTGTTTGAGGTTGTCCATTAGCTGGAGCTCTGATTACATCATCCAGCTGGAAGCGCACCAATTCATTTCTTTGAAGATATTCACTCGATCGAAAAGCCATTTTAAATCATTTTTTTCTTTTTCGAATTCCTTGCCCAGAGATCAACCTGTTCAATATGGCATCAGAACTTTCTCCCTTCGGTCGAGGAGGAGCAGCAGCAGCTTTTTTGGAGGAGGGTTTCCTTCTCATATTTCCCAGTTTTTTCATGATCAAATCACCAGATTTTTCAACTGCTTTTTTGCCGAGTTTATCCCCAGCGTGAGAAATTCCTGATTCCAAGGCTTTTTTCGCAATGGGTTTCGCGAATTTATTGAAGACGACTGATGCGACCTTCCTCATTGGTTTGAAAATATTATCTACAATGACACCTGTTCCTTTATGCCGGAAGACAAACCGTCCCAGCTGGGGGTGGAAAAAACGAGAGAATTCATAACTTTTCATTTTATTTGTTTTTTTAAGATAAGCGAGAATGCTGTATCAGCTCCATTCAAATCAACAATCCGCCTTTTCCCATCGGTGATATAAATCCGAATGGAGCTTATTCTGTTTTTATTCACAGGGCTGAACATCACTCTCATGGGTTCCAAAGTGAAACTATAGGAGGCCTGCAGAACAGATGTTGAAAAGGAGAAGATGATATCGCTCTCTTCCCCATCCACAAGCGAATCACTTGTGAGATCGCAATGAACGTTCAACATATCAGTATCTTGGCTGAGGTTTGGAACTCTGGGGCCAATGTTGACTTTGTCTTTCAGAATCTTTTTATCGAAACCAATGAGATCGCCAAAGTTGGATTTCTCGAGATCAAGTTGCCAGTTTTCTTCCAGCGTGATTGTTACTCTGAAAGTTGTGGGAGAGAAAGTAAGATTGATTGGGAATTTTTCATTCTTTCCTGCGAGGGGGCCTGTTGCGTTTCGAATTGCCGCATTCAAAGTGGAATAATCCCAAACCCCAGCGGGAAAGGTGATATCGGAAAATGTTTCCCCACCGTCAGAGCTGAATCTAATCAGCTGATTTTTCAATGCCGCATTGATGTTATACCACGTAAAACTCATATTGATAATTCTGTTCAACCCAACAACATATTGGGAATTTGGATCCAAAATAATGGGCCGATTGAATTTTGTTGTGAAATTTTCTGGTTTGTTTCCCCCAATCTTGACGGAAAAGGATGACAGGACAATTTCTCTTTCGATTTCCATTTTAGAGTTTGAAATACTTTCTGAAAAGCATCTCATGCTGGGAACGATTGATGACGTTTTCTTTCAGGAGAAGATCGAGAATGCCAACTCCAGTGTTTCTGATGTCCGAATTCGTATTCCCAGCAAGAATGGAGCCAACGATGACCTCAAGTTTCTGGAGGAGATCTGCGGGATTGGAGAAAAAACGGATGGATCCACCCCTTCTGCTGACACCCGATCCTTTAGATGACTTAAGTTTCCCTCTATAATATTTCATGTAGTCATTCAATACTTTTCTGTTAGCCTTTATTGGCTTCACTACCCCAGCCAATGCATCTGCCGTTATTTGACCGTTTTTGAATTTTTTGTTGTGATAGCTGATGCGGCTGTTCAGTTGGTCTCTTTTTTTTAAAGCCGGCTTGATAATGCTGTTTTCAATGAAATTTTTTTTCTTTTCTACCGGAACATTTGACTGAGCTAAGACTTTCTCCGTTGTGTCATAATTTGATAAACCCATGTTATCTAGCATGTTATTAACTGCGTCTTCTTGAGCGTCTTCCTCGTCTCCCGCTTCCGCTTCTTCCTCTTCTTCTTCTATAGCATAATCAGGAACGCCCTCTTCATATATAGGTGATTCACCTTCTAACTCTTCCAGTACTTCTTCATATGTTGGCGGTCTTTCTGGAAGTTGCTTAGCTGCTTGCGGTGCAACAGCCGCCTCATCAGCATCAAATAAACCTTCAACATCCATTTCTTCAAATGGATCTACGTCTGGATAATAATCAACGCCTGGTTTTTCTTCAATGACTTTCTTTTTCCTAAGTCTTGGAGGGGGTTTCAAATTCGATACAATAACATCATTTAATTTTGCTGTTATGGGTTTGAACATTTTTTCAAACCCGATTTGGCTTGTCTCTTCACCCAACTTTTTCTGGGTGATGGTATCATGAACAAAGTTGATTTTTTTACCCAAAGCAGATTTGCTTTTAGCAATTTCTTGCCATTTCAATAAACTCATTTTATTAAGAATCATAATCTCAGAATCTCAGAATCTCAGAATCTCAGAATCTCAGAATCTCAGAATCTCAGAATCTCAGAATCTCAGAATCTCAGAATCTCAGAATCTCAGAATCTCAGAATCTCAGAATCTCACAAGTTGTCTCATTCAGAAGAAGAATGTCATGTTCATTAATAAAATGAAAATCCCAAATTATGATTGTCAGGATCCAATCACAAATTTCAAACAACTTCACCCGTTCATGCCGGATCGAACTTTCAGAATGTTGATCTGTGGCCCTTCAGGATCAGGGAAAACAAATGTTCTACTGGATATGATTTTCCGCCTGCTCTTCTACGATAAAATCTTCCTCTATGCGAAAAATCTTGACCAAACCAAATATCAGCATCTGCTGAAAACGTTTCGCCCAATCAGCAAAGAAGCTGGGTATGACGTCGTGGAAGCATCCCCGGATGAAATCATCCCAGTTTCTGAATTGTCAGGGGATAATCAAAAGCTGGTTGTTTTTGATGATTTTGTTTCTGAAAAGAACCAAAAGCCATTGATTGATTATTTCATTCAGGGTAGGCATAAGAATTGTTCCGTGATTTATCTTTCACAAAGTTATTTCCAAACACCCAAAGATATCCGTTTGAATTGCTCACATTTTTGCATTTTTGAATTCCCCAGCAACAATGAAGTTTCTCTTCTCTGCCGGGAGACACAAGTCAGCAAAGAAGATTATCGTAAAGCAACGCATGATCCGTTCTCTTTCCTGTATGTGGATAAGCCGAGGAAATTCATTGCCAAAAATTTTGATGAAAGGTTTTAAAATGAGTTATTCAAATGGATTGCTGTCTGAAACAAGCAACTTCCAGGGAGGAAAAGATGGAAAAGATGGATTGCCAGGAGTTGGTTTCAAGCTGACTCCCGCAGGAGACTTCGATCTTCAAAACAAAAAAATAACCAATATCGCTGAAGGAACGGGGAATTCGGATGCAATTACCAAACACCAAGTTGACACGCTTGCAACGCAATTGCGGGCAGATTCTCTCCAGGTGGATGGGTCTTCCCATATGACTGGGGATCTTGATCTCAGGGGACAAAAACTCATCAACCCCGGGGAAATAGAAATGAATCGCAAATTGATCGTCAATCTGGACACTGATGAAAACCAGGATTTGTCAGCGGTGAATATGGTCACTCTGAAAAAATTCCACCCTGCTGCTCCGGCTCACACTCATGAAGTCACGAAGGACCTGGATTTGAAAGGGCTTTTCAACGTGAAAAACTCAAAACAACAAACATGGCATGATTTGGGAGCCGCATACAACAACCTGGTTTCTTATAATGACATCAAAAATATCTTTCTCAGCCGCAAAGAGACGTTTCCAATGGAGACGGCTTTGGATATGGGAAATCACACCATTTTTAACGTGAAAGATCCCGAAGTTGCCGATCAGGGCGCAAATAAAAGATATGTGGATTCGCAAGCATTTGACGGGGATATGGGGAACAAGAAGATCGTGAATTTGTCGGAACCAACTTCAGGGAGTGATGCTGCGACAAAGAAATTCGTGGCCGATTCCACTTCATCGCTTCTTCCCCTGAGTGGTGGGACAATGACTGGAGAAATTGATATGGGGTCGCAGAAAATTACCAACCTCACAGCACCCACTCAGAATTCGGATGCAGCGAGAAAAGCTGAAATTGATGCTGTCAGGAACCAAATCCACGAGTCTCAAATAACCTCAGCTGGTGCAACAAATGTGTTTCACTATCTCATGGAGAATGTGAATGAATCAAGTTCTGAATCGAATGTGGAAGTGGATGGGATAGTTGATTTCTCCGGAACTCCTCACGAATTCAACAAAAAAGCATATGTGTTTAAAGTAACAAAGCAAGCTGACAACAGGTTCATTGCCCGACTGGGGTTCAACTTTTGGCAACTTCCGGAAGGAGAGTACACGATTTGTTTTGAATTTTTTCCTCCTGCCTTACGGGGTGCGAGTTTGAATTGCGTTTCGTCATCTTTGACTGTAAATCGACAAGCATCGAAAACTTTCCAATCAATGATCCGAACCATTGTTCACGTTCACAAATATCACATTTCACCTCCAGAATATCTGATGGTTGATATGCATTGGACTGGGAGTGCATCTGATCCATCGAAACAAAATGCGCATTTGATCGTATATGGAGTTGCAGGAAATGTTTCTGATGTTCCCGCGAATGTTTTCGATTCTCCCTTCGCCTTTGAAAACCAGCAGATGGTTATGCAAGCAAATTTGAATATGAATGGGCATACCTTACTAAATGCTCAAACTAAACACAGAACTTTCATTCTGGCTAGATTTGTAAAAAACCAAAACCAAAATTATCTTTTCTTTGCTGGTGATGACATTAACGTTAATGATTTTCACCAAGTATTTGGGGTGGAATTGAAAATCATTAACGTTACTCTTTATGTTCAGCAGCGGAATTCAGGATTATTAGACAAAAATAAAATCCAACTAAGTCTCTATTTACATACAAATACCCATCCAAATTATCATAGCGCAGTGCGACCTGTGGATTCACCGCATGCTCATTCATTCCTGTTCACTTTCAATGTGACCGTTCCAAATGATAGAGGTTTCAGCTTTGCACTTGTGCAGGGTAGAGGTGGTGGACAGATTATGAGAGCGAAAGCTGTGATTCTGGTGGAATTCTGATTTCTTCCTAAAAAATGAGTCAGCAGGAGGGAATGAAAAGAGCGAGCGAAGCGAGTGAGCGACTGGAGGGAGCGAGAACCAGAAGCAGAAGAACGACCGAAGGGAGTGAGCGAGCGAAGCGAGCGAAGCGAAAACAAAGCATCTTCAATTTCAATCACATCAACCCCACAATTCGGGAAGAAGAACTGGAAGAGATCAAAAAACTTTTTCGATTTTATCACAAAAGATTTTGGTGCCTGAAACGAGCGCATGGTCGATTCAAGAAAATGAATCTGCTCATGAATTTAACCTCTTCCGGTCTGGTTGCAATCGGGACGATTGCTGGAGCCGCGACTTTGAACCCAATCGTGTTGGGAGTGATTTCAGGAGCAGGATTAGTTTTGAAAACCGCGAATGAAATGAAGAATCTGAAAAGCAAAATTAAGATGGCGAAATTCGCTTTCACCACCTATGAAAAAACATTGAGTGATTTGCGCTTCGCTTTGCGGGGAGGAAATTTTGATCGAGCTGAATTTTTGTTTTCAATGGAAGCGATTGATGGGATTGTGATTGATTTGGGGTTGGATTTGGAAAAGTTTGAAGCTGAATGGGAGAAAAAATTTGAGGGTTGAACGAGAATTTTCATTTCCCGAAAATGAAAAATCATGCAAGAAATCAGGGGAAAAAATTCATTTATATTTCCTGATTTTATTGAACATATCCATGTGAAATGTTCTTTCATTTTTCTTCAAACAGGCAATGAATTTCATTTGTTTCATGTTAAGAGGTTTTTTAGTTCCAACAGTGTAATTCTTCTCCAGTTCTGCTAAACACTTCTCTTTGTTAATCGGAAACGCCACTCTGCAGATAACGGAGATAATCTCGATAAATGAAACACTTTCCTCATTGTAGATAATTTCCCTTTTTTTCCAATCAAACGCGATATCCTCATCCGCAAATAATTTATTAACAATCTCTCTGCAAAACTCATCCATGGTTGAAACGACGATCTTGAATTTGTCAAACCATTCCTCATCCATTGGGAGTGAAGAAAAATCTATCTGGGGAGAATCTGATCCTTCCACTTTTGGTTCTTCCACTTTTGGTTCTCTGAGATAAAATATTTTCTTATCCGATCTCCGGGTGATGGATGAGTTTCCTTTTTTCAATGCATTGGTGATGGCGCAATTTGAAATGCTATATTCTTTCGCTGCCGAATTCACGGAGAAGAAGGTTTTGGTTTTTTTCCCGTCGGAGATTGAAAAATGTTTAGTTGCTGGCTTCGACATTTTATTTAGATAAAAAAAGGAAATAAAAAATTAAAATCACATTTTATCCATTTATTTCCCCATTTTAGCTAGTTATTTCTCCAATTTAGTTAACTAGGATTTAGATGAAATGAAGCAGAAATTTTCCTGAATTTTCCTGAATTTGAATTAAAAGCTGATTTTCAGCGAAAGATTTTTTATTCCCGGAGAGATATTTTAATTCCGGAGAGATTTTTCATCCCAAAATCCGTTTTTGGAGAGATTTTTCATTCCAAAATCAGTTTTTGTGGGTAATTTTTCGTTCTGAAATCCATTTTGGAGAAAATTTTTCATCCCGGAGAATTTTTTCATCCCCCGGAAATTGATTTCATTCAAAATTATTTTGGAAAAAAATTTTCCTCAAAATAATTTTGGAGAAATATTTTCCGGAGAGAAATTTCATTCCAAAATCAGTTTCCGGAGAAATTTCAAGTTCAGCAAAAAATATTTTTCCCGGAGTCAAAAAAAAATTCTTCCCGGAGTTGGATTCCGCAAATCAAATTCTGAGGATTCAGAATTCAAAAATTATTTTCCGGAGCAGATTTCAGAATTTTTTCCCCGGAGTGGATTTCAGAATTCAGATTTCAAAAATTATTTTCCGGAGTGGATTTCAGAATTTTTTCCCCGGAGTGGATTTCAGAATTCAGATTTCAAAAATTATTTTCCGGAGCAGATTTCAGAATTTTTTTTTCCCCGGAGTGGATTTCAGAATTTTTTCCCCGGAGTTGGATTCCGCAAATTATTTTCTGGGGATTCAGAATTTATTTTCCCGAAACCGAATACCAAATTCTTCCCGGAGCGGATTTGGGAAAAAATCAACCGATCGTGCGTGGAAAATCTGCCCAAAATGAACTGAAAAAATCTGGGGCAAAATCAGACCTACCACACGTGGCAAATCTGAAAAAATCAGGAAAAAGGTTCTGCCCAAATTCACTGAAAAAAATCACAAAAGTATTTTTCAGAATCAGATTCTGGAAAATAATTTGGAGTTTCCTCCAGATCTCAGTGAGATCAAACTTCATCATCCTCATTCTTATCTTCAAACTCATCGAATTCTGAGGCAGCTTCCACCTTTTCCTCCACCAAAACTTCATCCACGATGCATGTGATGGCTTTCAGATTTCCGCAGAAAAGATGTTTGATTGAAAACACAACTTGCCCCCGGAGAGGAACGCCAATGAGTTCTTTTTGCCTCAGGATTGGTTTTTTCTTCCCATCGTCGCATAATTCCCAAAATCTGCAGGAGAAATCCGTGTGCTTGAGTTTGGAGGGATAAATCTTGGCATAAATCTTTTCCTGCTCGGATTTGTCGATTTTCACGAGAGTGAAATCTCCCTCCTGAAATCGAGCAAAATTCGGACCGATCTCTTTGACTTCCGACTTCTTTTTCATCGCAGCAGAGTTGAGATGTTTTTCCAAATCTTTGAAAAATTCGATGTTTTCTTCCGGAAGAGTGATTCCCAGAGAAAACGAGTCACCTTGATGAGCGAAAATCTTGAATTTGGTTTGGAGTTTCACTTTGAGCCATTTGCCATCGTGGAGGCATGGGAGAAGGCAGAAAGAGATTTTTCCGGAAGATTTTTTCACGGGGTTGTCGAGAGAGCAGTCGGGGATAGATATTTTCTCGGGATTCATTTTTTGGGAGGAGATAAAAAATAAATTAAATCGCGAAAATCCATTTTTCCATGAACTTGCGATCCTCTTCCGTTTTGACTGGGAGAAAACCAGTGGCTATGTCCACAGCTTTTTGGAAGTTTCTTTCTGCGTCACACGCTTTTTCCCAGTCCGTTTCCTCTTTGATTTTTTCAGCCTCTTTCGGAGGAGTGGATTTGTTTTCACTTGACATTTTTTTCTCCAATGAAGAAAAAATTCAAAACGCATTTTGCAAATCCACAAGGGCGTCGTTCATCTCAGCCTGGCAGAGGTTATGATGTTTATAAAGCCCTTTTTTGGGGTGCGCGTGCATCGCCGTTTCCAATGCAGCTTTCTTTTTCATGAGATAGATGAATTCTTGCAATCTGGGAGAAACCCAAGTGACTTCGTGCGATTTTTCCCCTGAATCCAGAAAATGAGTTTTTTTCTTGCAGAGTTGATTGAAAAAAACTGTGCGTGATAACCCAAATCGTTCCCGAATTTCCTCTGCGGTGAAAAATTCTTCCCCATCAATCTGGATGAATGGTGTGTCTTCTTCCTCCTGAATCCAGAACACTTTTTGATCGGTTCTTCTGGTATATTTGATGTTGCCCGATTTGAGAACTCGCAAAATCGTTTTGGAGGGAAGCCCCGTTTTTTCGCTGGCTTCTTTGAATGTGAAAAAAGTTTGCTTTTCTTTTCCTTCTTCCTGAATTGAAAACTTCATTTTAAATGGGGAAAAAGATTTTTTTCTCCATTAAAAATGTCTTTAGCTGCATGGCAATCCTTTGCACGATCGACAAATTTGCGAGGTTGGTCGCGATTGAAAAAAGATGAACTGGTGAAGTTTTTAGTTGAAAATCTTTGGCAAGGAGGGGGAAAAAATCAGCCAAAAACTCGAAAAAGACGAGCCAACCTAGATGACGAAAATCCAGAAATTGATGTGCCTTTTTTGATTCCGGAAAGAAGAATTGTTCCCCCCAGAGTCATTCCCAGAGCGATTGAAGAAAATGTAGATACGGTTATCGATTGGACAAATTGGTTGGAAAGTGTGGATGACGCGGATGTTCGGAGAAGAGCCAATCCCGCGGTGGAAAGATTGAAAAAGCAAATCGCTGAATTGTGGAAACAAAGGTTGGTCGTTGAAGAAGGAAAATCCGCTTTGAAAGGATTCGCGAAACAATTTATAATTCAAGGAGATGATTCCATTTCTCCCCAAGATTTTTTCCGGAAAGCAAGATGGCATATTCTCAGGCTCCTGCGAGAAAATTCACAAACAAGAGTGAGATGCGTTTTGAATGTGGAAATGTCCCAAACAAATTTGGCTTCTGGGGAGGAAGTGATTGAAAATCCATTTTTCCATTCCCGGCAGAAAATAAATTTGGGAAACAACCCAGAGATTTTGGATGAAATGGAAAGAGAAATGATTGAAAATTTGGAAAATTTCAATCGCAGAGGATCAAATTGGGTTTTTGAAAGAGTTTTGCGTTTGGAAATTCATTTTGTGCGCTGGAACCCCCTGCGAGGATCTGGATGGATTGAACTGCCTGCTGATTTGGCAAACAAAAAAGCCGTGATCAACATGCAAAATGAAGATGAAATGTGTTTCAAATGGTGCTTGGGCAGAGCCGCAAATATGGTCAAGGTTCATCCGGAAAGAATCACACCAACTTTGCGAGAACAAACGGAAGAGATGAATTGGGATGGTTGCGAATTTCCCATGGCCGTGGAAAAAATCAAGTTTTTTGAGGCCAGAAATCCTGACATTTCAGTGAACGTTTTTGGCTGGAATGGATCTGTTTTTCCCCTGAGAATCACCAAGGAAGAAAAGAAACTTCATGTGGATTTGATTCTGCTAACAAAAGAATTCAAAACGCACTTCTGTCTGGTGAAAAATTTCTCCCGCCTTGCATCTTCTCAAGTTTCGCGAAATGGGCATGAAAGATTTTTCTGCAAAAGATGCCTCAATTCATTTCCCAGAGTAGAAAGTCTGGAGAAACACAAAACCATTTGCGGAGACTTTGAGGCCGCGAGAATTGAACTTCCAGGAGGAACTTGTTCCTTCAAAAACTTTGAAAAAATGATGCATCTTCCTGTTGTTGGATATGCAGATTTTGAGTCAATTTTGAAACCGCTGGGAGGAACTCAAAAAACGCATGAACATATTCCCTGCGGATTTGCGTTTCATCTCGTTTCCCCGTTTTTGCAAATGGAACCTGTGTTGAAGAGAGCAAAAGATGAAAGTGAAGAACTTCCCAGAGAGTTCATTCGGGAATTGATTTCCAGGGTGAGAGAAGCTCACTTGAATTTACCGAAAAAGGAAATGATTCCCCTGACCAACCAAGAATGGAAATCATTTCGAGAAGCGGAGGTGTGTTGGTTGTGCCGAGAAGAATTTGGAGAAAAAAGTCTGTCCAAGGTGAGGGATCACTGCCACTTCTCAGGAAAATTCAGGGGAGCAGCGCATCAATCTTGCAATCTGAAGTTTCAAAGGCCAAAATTTACCCCTGTGTTTTTTCACAATCTGCAAAATTATGACGCTCATCTTTTTGTGCGAGCTTTGGGGACAATGGATGAAGTTTTGAGCGTGACATGTATTCCCAACAATGAGGAGAAATATATTTCCTTTTCCCTGAAATTTGAGTTGAAAAAAGAATGGAATGAGGAGAAAGGGAAAGAATTTTCAGTGAAACATGAAATTCGATTTTTGGATTCCTTCAAATTCACGCTGGCAGGATTGGATTCGCTGGCAAAAAATCTCCCCAAAGAAGAATTGAAAGAAATCACCAGATTTTTTGGTGAGAAAAGTGATTTGATGCGGCGAAAAGGAGTTTATCCCTATGAATTCATGACAGGATTTGACAAATTCGAGCGGCAATTACCGAAAAAAACCGCGTTTTTTTCCAGATTGAATCAGGAAAAAATCTCAGATGAAGATTTTGCCCATGCCCAGCGAGTCTGGGAAGAATTTGAATTGGAAAATATGGGCGAGTTTCACGATCTTTATTTGAAAACGGATGTGCTGTTGCTTGCAGATGTCATGGAAAGTTTCAGAAAACTTTGCGAAGAAAATTATGAACTGGATCCCGCGCACTATTTCACCACCCCTGGGTTAGCTTGGGATGCAATGCTGAAAGTGACAGGAGTGAAGTTGGAACTTCTAGATGATGTGGAACAGTTGTTGATGATTGAAAAAGGAGTCAGGGGAGGAAACGCAAATGCATTCAAACGATTTGCGAAAGCAAACAATCAATATATGAAAAATTTCAATCCAAATGAACCATCTCGTTTCCTGGTTTATTTGGACGCAAACAACCTTTATGGATGGGCCATGTCGCAGCCTCTTCCAGTTGGGAAATTCCAGTGGATGAATGAGGAAGATTTGGAAAACTGGGAAAAGTTTGTGAAAACAGAAGGACAAGGCTGCATTCTTGAAGTTGATCTCGTTTATCCCCCAGAATTGCATGATGATCACAATGATTTTCCCCTGGCTCCGGAAAAACTGGCGCTGGGTGGGATTGAAAAACTCACGCAAAATCTGAGGGACAAAGAAGGCATGGTTTTGCACGGTCGCAATCTGGCGTTTTATCTTTCCCAGGGAATGAAGTTGAAAAAGATCAGGCGAGGAATAAAATTTGAAGAAGCAACATTTATGAAATGTTATATTGACAAAAACACTGCCCTGAGATCCAAGGGAAAAACGAAGTTTGAAAAAGATTTCTTCAAACTCATGAACAACTCAGTCTTTGGGAAAACCATAGAAAACCTGAGAAATCGAGTCACGATTGAACTGGTGAAAGATGCGGAAAGGGCAGAAAAGCTGGTGAGCAAATGCAACTTCGCCGATGTGAAAATTTTCGATGAATTTCTGATTGCGGTTAAGATGAGAAAAACGCGAGTGGTCATGTCAAAACCCATCTTTGTCGGGATGTCAATCTTGGATTTGTCCAAACTTTTGATGTATGATTTTCACTATGAGTATGTGAAGAAAAAGTGGGAAAATGTTTCTCTCCTTTATACCGACACAGATTCTTTGGTGCTGGAGATTGAAACGGAAGATTTCTTTGCGGACATTGCGGGGGATGTGGCAGAATGGTTTGACACAAATGATTTTTCCCCAGAGCATCCAGCAGTGTTGAATGGAATGCCAATCGTGCCAGGGAACAAGAAAAAGATTGGGTTGATGAAAGATGAATGCGAGGGTGCCATTTTGACAGAATTTGTCGCCCTGAGACCAAAACTGTATTCTCTCCTGATTGAGGAGAATGCAGAAACCACGGAGGAACAAAAGGCAAAAGGAGTGAAAAAATGCATGATCAGGAAGAGTTTGAGACATGCAAACTTTGTGAAATGTTTGAGGACAAAACAAAAGCAACTCAGGAGGCAAAGTATCTTCCGCAGCAGAGGGCACCATTTGTTCACGGAAAACATGACCAAAATTGCGCTGAGTGCGGAAGATGACAAAAGAGTGATTTTGGGAAATGGAATTGATACGCTGGCGTTGGGGCATTGGAGACTGGGAGAAATATTCTCCCCAAATGAGCATGAAATTTTTGGAAAATGATTGATTTTTTCGTGTGGAAATTCAGCGGAGAAATCTTGAAATTGGCCAATTTCAAGATTTTGTCTTGTGTTAATTTGGGCGTTAGTAGGTGGTAAAAGAGAGTTCTGAGACACCCTCAAATTCCCCTGAATTTCACACAAATATTTCAGACCCAACAAATCTGACAAATTCAACAATTTCTGTCAGTTTTCACACAACTCCGCAATTTGTCAAATCTGCTCAAACTCATCAGAATTGCGTGGTATCTGTTGATTTGAACTGATGAAAAATAATTTGTTATTTGTTGAAATCTGCAGGAAATATTTGTGTGAAATTCAGGGGAATTTGAGGGTGTCTCAGAACTCTCTTTTACCACCTACTGTGCTACCAAACTAATATTTCAGCGGCAACTTTATTTAACGAGTTAAAATCGCTCTAAATTTATAAATTTGTTGAAAATTGAATATACTTCTTCACTGAAATGTACGTACATAATCAAACTACGCGTTTGACAGTGGAAGTAAACCGCATCTTATTTTTGATGTACGTCAGTGTGCTCAAAAATTACGCGAAGGTGGAAATATATACCGGTAACTAAAGTTGAAAATAGCATTACCTTAGCTGTTATATGCCAAAGTTATTATAAAAGACTCAAGTCGCCATGAATTCAATGAATTTTCCTTCAGTAATTTTGTGCACTACTTCTAAACCGTTCACGCTTTAACGTAACTCTCGAGGTTGAGAGCTTTCTTTCTGGTCGTAAAAAAACCTACAAAATGTAAATGAGACTAATTTTCGGACAAAAATTAACATTAAAAACCTAGAAGGCTTTTTACATGCAAGGCGTGAACGGCCGCAAAGATTGTTACTTGGCAAGTTCTTACCTTGTATCACGGAAAATATGCCTCCGAGGTAAATTATTATCCTTTTCTTTTTTAGCGGACTGCGTGCAATACTTCTAATAAAGTTTTCACAACTTCTTAAACAATAATTTGCTTAAATTTTGAATTGACATTACATGAGTTTGTGAAGAATTATGCAAAATAGGCGCGAATTTCTTACGCTGGCTCGACGGCTTGCGGCAATTTTTTCTTTTTTTTTCTGATTGGTTGGACGAAATTAGGACGTCTTCATATTGGTTGAACGTTGACATACTGTCATTTGTCTCAGAAAGCTGTGGGAAAATGGTCTTTTGGGAATTAAATCGATAATTTTTCTTGGACAAATTATGACAATGGGATATTTTATTTATTTGATATTTACAATGGGATATTTTTTACCATAAAGGTGATGGGACAATTCTTAAGGTTACAGTGTACCTTCGGGGGTGTCTCCAGTATAACAGCTCTAGCGTCTCAAGATTACACTTAATATACCTAAACCCAGATATCAAATTAAAGCTTATAGAGCTGGCTATCTAAATATGGAAACCATTTGGTAATAAAATGAATTGTCGAATTTTTTACGACGTCTAAATTCGAACGTCCGAATCAGCTTTAAAACGCTATAACTCAAAGCGATTATTGTATTTTGCTAATTTGATTTGTTCTCTGGTTTTCGGACACGAAGCGCTAAAAAAAAGGTGTCGGCGATTACTCATATTCAATTGCAGTGAAAAGTTACAGAATATTTTCGAAAAAGGGAGAAAAAAAAATTGGAATGATCGCACGGAAATGGCTCTTGACGAAAAAGTTTTCGGAATTAAGAAATTCGCCGACACGTGTTTGTTGATTATATGTTAGCCTAGCTTCTGTCCAAATTTGAGGAAAATCGAACAAATTTCCTTTGAGTTGTAGCTCTTTAAAGTGTCCCCAACAAGCGAAAAATTAACTTTGAGAAAACAGCGCTTAAAAAAACATATCGCTTCATAAACAAACTCCGCCCACAAAAGTTATACCGTCATTTCTCCGTCAATTTTCACTATTTTTCGATAATTTTTTTTTTTGAATGAAAGTTCATTCTGTAAACTTTATTTTGACGCCAAAAAAATTTTCGATAAATTTTTGATCTGAAGGTACACTGTAACCTTAACGCAACACCGTGTAACAGTGCGCTGACAGTGCGCTGACAGTGCGCTGACAGTGCGCTGACGATTTTTAAAGCAATATTTTGTTACGGCAACGTGTTGCAAAGTTTTGAAAGTGGTTTAAAAGCTTACAACATGTTGCCGCAACAAATTGTTGCGTTAAAAATCGTATTTCGGCTACACTTACGCAACAGACAGTAAATGAACGACAACAAGGTTTATTTTGCAGGTATCGGCCGAGCATCGGGACTATGTACATAGTAAATAAAAAAAAAAATTAAAAAATTAAAAAAACCTTTGAATGCAGAGGTCCACACGACGCAGAAATTAAACTTGCTGGTAGTTGCCAGATCTTCCTTGTGCAAGATCTCGTGCCAGGCGTCACTTGAATGTGAAAATACAAAACTGAATGCAAGGCTGGCACTACGGCAAAGGGCAAATTTATTTATGGCCAATATTTCGACTAATTGTACTAGTCTTCCTTTGGAGGAAGACTACTACAATTAGTCGAAATATTTGCCATTAATAAATCTGCCCTTTGCCGGAGTACCAGCCTTTATTTATTATTTACCACGTAAGTCTTCACTCAATGATGAGCATTTAGACTGTCTAACTAAGTACTTAAATATAAATTTTTCTTTATGTTTAGTTTTCAGTATCTTGCCGAATTAATGTTTAACAATTCCGTCGAAATTAGAACGGTAAATATTTCAATTGTAGCTGCTTAACAGTATTGGTTACAGTTCGCTATACTACTTATGAAAACACAACAAAATCACACGCGTTAGCGATATACAAAGGA
Source organism: Cladopsammia gracilis (assembly GCA_022457155.1). NCBI lineage: Eukaryota > Metazoa > Cnidaria > Anthozoa > Scleractinia > Dendrophylliidae > Cladopsammia > Cladopsammia gracilis. The sequence continues at coordinate 455,346 of JAJGOT010000008.1, read as the reverse complement.
TATAAATCGCAAAGCAGAGCCATTTCCCTTAAGGTTACAGTGTACCTTCGGGGGTGTCTCCAGTTTAACAGCTCTAGCGTCTTAAGATTACACTTAATATACCTAAACCCAGATATCAAATTAAAGCTTATAGAGCTGGCATATCCAAATATGGAAACCATTTGGTAATAAAATGAATTGTCGAATTTTTTACGACGTCTAAATTCGAACGTCCGAATCAGCTTTAAAACGCTATAACTCAAAGCGATGATTGTATTTTGCTAATTTGATTTGTTCTCGGGTTTCCGGACACGAAGCGCTAAAAAAACGTGTCGGCGATTTTCCTTATTCAATTGCAGTGAAAAGTTACAGAATATTTTCGAAAAAGGGAGAAAAAAAATTGGAATGATCGCACGGAAATGGCTCTTGACGAAAAAGGTTTCGGAATTAAGAAATTCGCCGACACGTTTTTGTTGATTATATGTTAGCCTAACTTCTGTCCAAATTTCAGGAAAATCGAACAAATTTCCTTTGAGTTGTAGCTCTTTAAAGTGTCCCCAACAAACGAAAAATTAACTTTGAGAAAACAGCGCTTAAAAAAAACATATCGCCTCATAAACAAACTCCGCCCACAAAAGTTATACCGTCATTTCTCCGTCAATTTTCAATATTTTTCGATAATCTTTTTTTTGAATGAAAGTTCATTCTGCAAACTTTATTTTGATGCCAAAAAAAAATTTCAATAAATTTTCGATCTGAAGGTGCACTGTAACCTTAAATGATCATTACTTCCTCCGACATCTCCTAAAACGAAAAAAAGTGAAAAACATATGGTTGTATTTTAAAATAATCACAGCAAATGGCTATGGCATGCAAGACAAAGCTTACCTTGCAGATTTGTCAAAATGAAGCGATCGATGAATGTCACAGCAGCTGCATCAAACTAACCATCGATGTCTCACAAATCCAACAGCCGAATCTGGGTACAGTCTCGTTTTGTTTTACAACAGCAAACACGGATGATATCGCTTGCTTTTATAACCTTCGAACGAAGTATAATCTTGCACCATCAATCGAGCAGAGGAAGGTCTGGAACGAGTCACGCACCCCTCACCCAACAAAATCTTCCTTTTGCGTGATAAACATGCGCACGCGTAAGAAAAATTTGTCATATATTTTAATGTACCATAACAAAAGCAGCAATTTTTCTAAAGCAACAAGACGATGAGAACCCGCATGTCCCCAAGAATTATCTCTTGCACGTAATACGCATCTATGTACAGTACGTTTCTGTTTCAAATTGCTTTCATAAGAAAACCCTACCACATGGAAGCCACCGATTCGTCTTTGCCTAATATAAGGTTGACTTGAACGGAAAGGTTTATAGTGTAGTCTGGGTTGGTTGGCGGCGTTACGGCGTGACCGCGTGACGCTGCCGTGACCTCGTTTTGATGACAACACTGATTACGTCATTTCAGAAAACCAGAAGTAAACTAGGTACGGTGTTGGCCGCAGAAAAAGCGATTCCCGGGGCAGGTGACACGACAGAAAGAAAAAAAAAAGGGTATTTTAAGAACTGACTCGTCGCAGATTGACGAGCCAGTTAATTAGTCTTGATTTAATATTCGAAAAAATTCGGCAAGATACTGAAAACTAAGCATAAAGACATGTACTTACATTCGATGCCCGTCAAGATGGCGGCGGCGTCTTCGAAGGCCGTTTGAAACTCGCTATTTTATCACAAAACGTCCGAAATATTGCACGAAACTTCCCTTCTCAGGAGACACAAGAATGATTCTTCTTCAAGATGGCTTGCTTGGAAGTCCCGGATATTGAACGAGGGGATCTGGGACAGCTTTTGAAAAACCTCTCTTTTTTCTCGCGATTATTTTTTCCGATTTTTGCGCATTTTTAGCGGAACAATAGAATCGTGACGTCACCGCTTCTGCCAAAACTGGCATACTCCCGGACTGTTAAGCAGATATAGCAATGACAACGCGAACCTTCGACAACGAAGCGTGCACAAGAAAGGCTGTCGAGTCGTGGAAAAGCCGTCGCGATCTTGCCGCTAGCACGTCAGCGCGCGCCCCGGGAGTTAAAATTTCTATTCCGCGCGCTACATACCCTCAGCCAGCAAGTTTTGAAGATTACACTTGTTGCAGGGTATCTTGTTCGCACAGATTCAGAATGTGCTTTAGATTGCACAGTAAATTAAGTAAGACATTGTATTCTCAGGATTGTAACGAAAACAGCTTTTATTTATTTCATTACGAATTGACATTTGGTTTTCCGGGCTCCATATAAAAATGATGAGGGTTACCGTCGGAATGTTTTGAAAACACCCCTGTAAGATACCAGAAGCTCACTTCTAATACTGTATTCACATTAGGACCGAATCGTGTTTACAGTAAACATGTTTAGAGTAAACACGTTTCAGTGAAACACGTTTCCCGTAAACATGTTTGTAATTTCATCGTTCACATTAGTTGTTAATTTCAAAACACGTTTTTACCACAATTGCCGCTAAACTCGCAATCTGATTGGTCGACGTGAGTGGTAAATGAGAGTCCAGACAACGGTGCTGACGCTAGCATCACGCGCGCTTGAAAACAACCAATCAGATTGCGAGAAAGTTATAGACAACGCTTGCTCTTTCTTTGCTGTCACGTTTTGTAACAAGACTTCGATTTTTCCTTGTATTTTTTCTAAATATTTGTTGTAAAAAACAAATTTACACCGGTTTTCCGTGGTGTGGACTCTTATTCACCACGATTTACATCATCACATGGTCAAAATTTGTTGCTGACTCACTCGGCTGCGCCTCGTGAGTCCACAACATTTTGACCATGTGATGACGTAAATCGTGGTAAATAAGAGTCCACACCACGGAAAACCGGTGTAAATTTGTTAATTCACGCCTGGTTGCATAATTTATACTGTTTACGGAGCAGGCATAAAATAACACGAAATCCAGTTTACAGTTACACATAAACCGAACAAATAGAGATCGAACTTTCTGTTACATGACTTTGTGGTTTAATCTCACTTCTCAAGTTCTTCGGGAACGAACGGCAATACAATTTCACAAGGAGACGACATTTGCGCCAACGTGTTATTTCTGGCTTAGATGGAAACTAACTCGTGAGATAGTTGCAACCATGCTCGCGTAATACGCCGCCTGAAGTGAACACGTTTCATTCGTGATCAGAATAACCATGTTTCGCTCTAGTGTGAACACAGCATTAGAGGTACTATTTCTAAAATAAGACGCGTCATATTGTCATTTTTCGGCTCAATACACTAAAATGTAGCGCAATAATTCGAACGGTGGTCATGTTATATTTTACCAATCTAAAAATGAAGCCCTCCTTGAAGATACGATGATCAACCCGTCATTTTTATACTGTAATCCCTCCCGGGGGGGGGGGGGGGGTATAAAAGGCATCTGCTCTCGCAGGCTTACTTTCAATAATGCCGTTAAAATAAAACTAAATTTAGCCTATATTTTACTATTACATTTCATCTCGTATCCAGATCAGTTTATGGGGACCGAATACCCTCATAAAATATCCCGTTTCGCAGAGACGGCAGCCATATTGATTTTGCTCCCTAGTCATCCCATAATAAACATTGAAATCAAGGGAATATATTAATTTAAATGATCATTATGGGATGCCCTGGAGGCAAAATCAATATGGCTGCCGTATCTGCGAAACGGGGTATGATCTGGGGGTGAAATTATGCCTATATTAAAACTTTACTGCATAAAAAATCCCCACTAAAATAAATACACTAACTAGTAGTCAAACTATATACATTGAAGACTTCTTATATCCAGACGAACTTTTAGCTTGCACTGCAGAAATTCCTTGGACTGCTCACGCAATCTGGTTGCACGACACGCACAACTACATGTAATTGTAAGATTGCGTGAGCAGACCGAAGCACTCTGCATAGGAAGTTTTACTTGAAAAGCCAAAAGTGTCTCCTGGGAGGGTTTAAGGTTAAGCCTAAAAGAATACAATAGGATAATTGGTTGATTAATTATCAAGTATGTATGTACTGCAAAATCATGAACACCAGAATCAATAGCTTTAAAAAGCTTATTCTACAGTCATGTAACATCAGTATAACAAACCTAACTGACAAGCCTTGCGCAAGCCACCATTTCTTAAACCTTTTTATGTATGGAACAAATACAGATGTAAAACAATTCTCCCTATAATAAGAAACTGCTTATTCTCATACGTTAAAGTCGTTGTATATTCATCAAGAATAGGAGACAAGGCAGCATCTTGGTTTGTTAAAGTCGTTGTATATTCATCAAGAATAGGAGACAAGGCAGCATCTTGGTTTGTTATATCGGACTTACAGTAAAAAATTCTATCATATCATGGATCTAGCTTACGTTGACTCCACGTTTGGCTACTCACTCGTGAGCGGAGGAAAGAGCCCAAGAAGGCATTCTTGCAGGCTCTCCCCTCCTGAGTATGCTCAAGTAATCAAGTAATCATTGGTCAAACAATAAAATGAAGGCTCCTAAATAGTTTTGTATTGTATGACATTGCATTGCGTTGTAATAACGATAATGTTTGAGTCTATGGCAGCACAAATGCAGATTTGTCCCCCTGTGTTGAAGAATGTCCTTGAGCACTGTATTCCCATTCTTTACATAATTTTTTATCCTACTCCAACACAAGCCTTAAAAGTTTCCATCCAACAGTTACATAATAGCGCGACTGTGTTTCAAGCTTAAAGAGCGAAGAATAATTCACCACTGCAACGAGTTGATAACCAGTCCATAAATTCGATAGTTAGCATCTGATTTGCTGTACATTATTACACAGTGTCATACGTCCATGAACTTTAGTTTAGCACCAGCCGCTACAAAAGGATCCTGCCACATTTTCCGTAGGTCACCCTGACAAAGAAAGAAAGCTAACAGTTTTTCTTGTTTCTTCATTAGCGCGCTACCTTTTGTTATATCCTTTTTCATTTATTTCTGTTTTTGTCACTGACTTACATTTCACTAATGACTGGTGATCGCATTAAGTGGGTAAATCTATAAAAATAAATAACAGCTGGGGACCGTGAAGATGATTGTTGGTAAGTGGAGGATCTGGGGGGGGGGGGGGGGGCTTATCTTGTAAAAATGGCCGAAAATGTTTTTGACTGTATTTTATGGGGAGGGGGTAATTAGCCGGCCCCATGCCCAATCCCAAACCTGGAGGGCTCTATCAAGGTTTTCCTTTCGTTTCCTTTCGTTTCCTTTCGTTTCCTTTCGTTTTCCTTTCGTTAATGCCTGATGTATTTACCGTGTTTTTTAAATAAAGATGATGATGAAAGATGATGACAGGTCCCTGTTATATTTTAAGGGCACAGGACACTCATCTCTCGCTGCTATTGCTCAACTGCTATAAGCATTGCCAGCCCAATGAGAGATGATGATGATGATGATGATGATGATGATGGTGATGATGATGATGATGATGATGATGATGATGATGATGATGATGGTGATGATGATGATGATGATGATGATGATGATGATGGTGGTGGTGATGATGATGATGATGGTGATGATGATGATGATGATGACGATGACGATGACGATAATGGTGATGATGATGATGATGATGATGGTGATGATGATGGTGATGATGATGATAATGACGCTGACGATGATCAGTACATTTTCGTAAGATTAATGAAATAAAGATTGCATGAGTGAAAATAATGTGTAAAGGAGTTTAGATATTTCAAGAGAGCAAGATAGATATCTATACCTTGAGATAGGCCATGATTACGATAGGTAACAGTGTAAATGGCACAAGGTAAAGTAATGCTGGCTGTGCCGCTTTGTATACTTCAGATGCTACAGTAGCTGTCACTAAACCTGAAAAAAGGGTAAACAAGCAAGTCAAACAACGTTTCTTACATCTGAAGCATTTTCTATCACCAAGACACTACCGTATTAAGTTGACTGTCGAATTCAAGGATGAGCTATCAAGTCTAACTTCAACCCAGCCCGAGATGGCGAGCAGCAATGACGACCTCTCAACTGACTTACATTTTATTGTATTAACAATATTTACCTATTTTATTGTATTTACAGCTGCACCTGTAATTGCACATTTTTTTAAAAATTAGCATTTCACGACCTGCACTGCACATTCGTGTGTTTGGGAAACCCTTGCGTATTATGATATATAGATCAATATAAAAGGTCTTTGTTCAGTACTGTTCCAGTAAACATGTTTAAATGAAACATGTTCCCTTTAATAAACATAATTATTTGTAACAGACCTTTTTTACCTGGAAATTTGGTTTTATCAACTAATTGGCCACCATAAAAAGATTAAAGAATCTGACCCACCCAGTTTGCATTGCGCGCTTCTATTATTGTTATGATACGGCTCTATTTCATATTTGGGCAAGCATATCACCTCTTGCACGAGTGCATTTCTCATCTACAATACAGTATGGACTTTCGGGGCCCTGAAAATGGTGGATGAACCAACATAGGCGCGCAATGCAAACTGGGTGGGTCAGATTCTTTAAAACAGTACAGCTGACGTTTTGAGCACTAGCTCTTCGTCTCTTTTTGTCACTCTGACGAAGGACAACCGCTCATTTCAAATCTTTATCTGGCTTAGATCGAAACTACCTCATGAGGTAGTTTCAATCATGCTCATAATAAACATGTTTTTAGGAAAATTTGTGCAATGCACAGCCTCATAAGGCGGTTTTAAATAAATTATTGAGTGTAGTTAAACCAAAACCAAAGTAATTACTCTGACCAATCACAACAGACGCAGACAATCCAATGAACCAATCAGAACTCAAAGCAAATACATGTAGCCACCTCCAAGGGCGGGAAAACGCGTGTAGGCCAGTCATGATTGGTTTTGGTTTTACTTCTGAGTGGTTGAGATTATTTAGCCAATCACAAGGCATAGCAATGCAAAACCAAAGCAAATGCGAAATTACTTTCGATATTCAATTGATTTACCGCTCTATCAACACTTTTGATACTGAAGCATGTTTCATTTGTGATCAACCTAAACATGTCTCGTCCTGGTGCAAAGGTATCATTACACCAGTCCTATAGCCTCATACACTGGGTGGTTTCTGCAGGGACATTTATTTTCTTGGGTATTTCCCCGGGGGGAGGTCTGATCGCAGATTAGCAAACACCTGCCCCTCGCCCCAGGAAAGAGCATCTTCATAGGAGGCTTAATCTCACACCCAACATTAACACCAAAAACAAAATGGGCAGTTGAAAGAAGTAATGGGCTTTGGGTTATAAAAATGTTTTCATATCACATATTATATGCAAAGTGATGTAACTTGGGTTGAGGCTTTTTTGATCTCGCATTTTTCCAGATACTTGCAATTCAGTATCTAAACATCTTTGCCAGGTGACATTGTGGAGTAATCTACAGGCTCTTACCTACAATATATCCAATAAGAGAGCAATGAAAATATGTTATTTTGGCTTGTTCTGTATCAGTTGTTACAGCAGCTTGTTTCTTGTAATTATCATATCTCATTACAAAGCAGAGGAGAAGTCCTGGCATGACCTGAAAAGCAAGCAGATTTCACATTCAATTTTATCCAATTGCAAGGCTGCATATAATATACCAACCCTGGCCCATGCACATTTTAAGACTGTTCAAAGGCGTTTAGTCTTACAAAGTTTATGTTTTTATGCCAACTCAATGAGCACTAGGAAGTTAAGTGAAATAAAGTTTAAAAGGTACATGTTAAGGTTGGAATAGACTTACTATATCTCCAAGTCCTAACATAGAGAATCTGCCTCTGTCTTGCATGCTGTAAAAACGACCATCAAAAGTTATAACATTTCCCTAGCTGCAAAATATTATCAAGGGATGTTCTAATGACTAAAAACAAATCACAGTGACTATATTTACAAATGCATGGGCTCACCTTGGGAACACCAACTTTCCTGGAAGAGAAATTTGTGGAGAGATATTTCCTACAGGATTCATTCTCAATTTACTTGCCATGATTTGCACCTGTACAAAGGAATCAAGAAAGCTGACTGAACACAAGATGGCCACAATAATTTCATTATGGAATCCATAAATTTTTAACATCATTGCAATTTTATAAGGCATTGGCACGTATTTATCTGCCTTGCAGAAGCCTTTCCCCAGCTATCACTATCACACTCAGGGATGTAGCTAATAGAGACAGCTACAGACACCTTTATTTACAGAGGGTCACCCCATCAGTGTTTAAAGTCACTGCTATTAACAGGACTCCTAAAAATAGCTGGTCAGCAGTCCATTTTGCCTGCGGCTATAACATTATTATGGAATGGCTGTTGTAATGTACCTGATCTGCTTCTTGCATGTTTATACAAATTCTATTTACTTCAAGAGTTTTCAATTACAGAGTATTAAATAATGAGAATTTTTTAGTTAAAAGGATTTTGTGAGGGTGGTTGCTGAAGGGAACTGGAGCTTCAACTGTATTCACTACTTCCCTGACACTCAACCTCATCCAATGATAAGAGAGCTTAAGCAACGACGATGGCAACGCCATTAAAAGCGTCACTTGAAAAAAGGATTTGCGCTATTTTAAACTACTTTGCAGTTTTTCCAATTTGTTTAGTCTGTCTAATGTGTCTGGATTGTCGAGGAGCTAAATTTGAAGGAATGGCTTACCAGTTCAAATGGAGAAAGGAAAATTAACCGTCGCGTGTTCACATTCTCCATAAAACCTATAGTTTGATCATTTGACATTATTGTTTTGCAGGGAACGACAAAGATATGTACCAAAATGTAAAACGCATGTGGAACACGTGGAGAGGCATTGTTTTCGCTCATTAATCCTATTGTTTTGTGCCGTTCTCACTGCCGTCACCGCTTTGGTTGCTTAAGCTCTCTATTATCAATTGAAAGCACTTACAGGATTATCTGCCTGTTGTGTGGCTACTCGCACCATAACATTGGCTTTAAATATGTAACTTGAAAAGAATACCTGAAAGGTGATCAAAGAAACAATGATTATAACAATGCACACTGAGTCACACCTGGAGTTGTGTCATGCAGTTCTAACTTTTGAATCTGTGAACAAAATTATTCAGTGTGACCATTCAAATTAAAGCTCTTTAGTGTAGTGAGAGTGACTAAGTAATTTAACAAATTTATTAAAATTGCAAATTTGATTTCATTACTCCTTTCAATAATGGGCTCTACTGATAAATAATGAAATTTGGGATTCTTCATGAATTTCTAGATTTTGACCACATTGACTATAATTGGGAAAAATGCAGTTGGAAGATGTTAAATTTACTACATGTAAGAGAGATTTTCAGGTCCAGATTCACATGATACATGCATCTCTTTGTCCAAAATTCAACTCCTAACATAATCAGCATTCATGATGATACACAACAATAGAGCAGGGGACTGCCATTCAGGGTGAAGTACAGTGGGGCCATTGTTCTTTGGAGACTGGTCATCAAGCTTTTAGCCAGCAGGGTGTCTAGGCGTCCTGTGGACGCCTACTTTTTGAAGAAATTCGTGAAAATTTCACCTAATCCTTTAAAAAGTTATGATGGGAAACATCTTCAGGATGCCCACTTTTCAATTTCTGGCTAAAAGCCTGCTGGTCATGATCAGCACCTGAGAAGGTCTGACAGAAATCCTGAACAACCTCGTGATGAAATTGGGCTACTGACACTAATTATACAAATGGCTCATAATAAATAGAGTACTCCTTAATCTTTTGCAAACAAACAATTTTTAATAAATAAAATTAATGTAAGTTAAGACCCAATACTGTCCATTATGCTTAATGCATCTCTGGACAATACAAGCCTTTCTTCTGTGCAAACCAGGAGCATATACATGCATGTAACAGAGGCATGTAAAACATATTGGTCAATACTGGGTCTTTAGGATCTTAATATGAGTGCTTCATATTGGCAGTTTCTCAAGTTTTAGAATTTACAAAATTAAAACAAAAATATTGTGGATACTACATGATCACGCACCCAAAATACATCATAAACTAGAAGGCCTATTAACAGAAGAGTTGAGACTTTGAGACTTGGCAAACGGATGTAGGCAATCATGGATACACACAATCCCATGGCTAATGCTGAAAGTCAGACAGTAAAAAACGTTAGTACATATAATATAGTAATTATGTAAGGCAAAGTAAAACAATGATAAATCATGTTGTGTAACTCTAATAATACTAAAATTAACTAAAGTTAAACAATTTCTGTGGCTACGGTGCTGTTTGTTTGCAATAATTTAATATTTAAATTCAATAGAAAATGAAATTTGGGGTTTTATTCAATAAAATTTAGTTAAAACTTGCATGTCATTGACTAAACAATACTAAGCCTTGTACATGTATGTTGAATACACATACCATCCATTAGAACCCAATGTCCTGTCACAATCCATACCATAACTAGTGCCGCAGAACACACAAGTGACATAGCCTCTGCTGGTGTGATGCGGCCACAACAGCCAACATAAAATCTGAAAATCAAATCAACTATTTGAAATACATAATACACATGTGGTTTATTATAAAAAGCAACAGTTACTTTTAATTGCTGTCAGTGCTGAGTAGTAGAATTTGTGCACCTTATCAAAACAAAATCATTGCATTACTCATTACATGCATTTCTACAATACTCTCTCTGGCTTGACTTCGCAGCCAAAGATTAAAAAAGATTTTCGTAATCCAAAATGGGTTAGAACAGACCATGTGTTCTTCCTTCAAGAATTGGTTGATTTCTTTTCCTTGGTGTTTTAGCATTATTTTGTAAACAAGTAAAGGCATTGTAGCATGGTAGCATGGTTTTGATGAAATACACCTTCTACATGTAGGTCAAAATTCCCACGACACTGCCCCTTTAAGAAGACATAAATAAAATATAAATAAATAAATAAATAAATAAATAGTAATTTTTGTGGAATCCATGAGGTGGCTCTTACTTCCACTGTTTCCGGATCGAATTGGAATTTGGAAATGTTAGTTTTTATGGAGGGAGGAAAACTGGAGTACCCGGAGAAAAACCCTCGGAGCAAGGATGAGAACCAACAACAAACTCAACCCACATATGACACCGGAGTACCCGGAGAAAAACCCTCGGAGCGAGGATGAGAACCAACAACAAACTCAACCCACACATGACACCAGAGTACCCAGAGAAAAACCCTCGGAGCAAGGACAAGAACCAACAACAAACTTAACTCACATATGACACCGGAGTACCCGGAGAAAAACCCTCGAAGCAAGGACAAGAACCAACAACAAACTTAACTCACATATGACACCGGAGTACCCGGAGAAAAACCCTCAGAGCAAGGACAAGAACCAACAACAAACTTAACTCACATATGACACCGGAGTACCCGGAGAAAAACCCTCGGAGCAAGGACGAGAACCAACAACAAACTCAACCCACACATGACACCGGAGTACCCAGAGAAAAACCCTCGGAGCAAGGACAAGAACCAACAACAAACTTAACTCACATATGACACCGGAGTACCCGGAGAAAAACCCTCGGAGCAAGGACAAGAACCAACAACAAACTTAACTCACATATGACACCGGAGTACCCGGAGAAAAACCCTCGGAGCAAGGACGAGAACCAACAACAAATTCAACCCACATATGACACTGGAGTACCCGGAGAAAATCCCTCAGAGCAAGGACAAGAACAAACAACAAATTCAACCCACATATGATGCCAAGACTGGGAATCAAACCCGGGCTACATTGGTGGGAGGCGAGTGCTCTCTGACCACTGCGCCATCTCTTCCCATATCATATCATCAATTGTTTGCACTATTGGTGAGAACAAATTAAAAGTTACATAATGTATGTGCTGAGTTTCCTCCAACCCTCCCTATTGCTTGCAAGGTCAACAAATATTATCTGGTTTGTGTATTGTGAGAAGCTTTCCTTCATCCCCCAACAGATGTTGGACACATCAAGCAGTACAATATTAAATTTTTTTATTGAAATAATTATATATATTGGCTTGCATTTCCCTTGAGGTGGGTTGTAGAGAGCTATAGGTAGTTTTCACGTTACGTCACGGCGACCATGTTGGTGCACACCTACAAAAGAATTTTAATGACTTCTTTTGTTATGTGCACCAACATGGCCGTCATGGCCTTTGTCATTTGAGTCCCACAGGACTGAAGGCCAAGTGAGTGAAAACCATCTATACAGAAGGATCAAGGAGGCTATACAGAAGGATCAAGGAGCAGACGTGAGACCCTTGGGGAGGAAAGGGAATGGCAACAGACAGATTTCAAATTTTTTTTTTTTTTTTTTTGGGGGGGGGGGGGGGGGGGAGGGGGAATCACTACAATAACCGTGGAGAAAGCAGCCTGAAGGACACAGGGACTCAGAGGCACACAGAGATATTTCCTGCCACCACAGCCTTTGTGTGGGGAGTCACAAGTTGCCATTAAAAAAAAAACCAGCTTTTACTGATCCTACAACATAATTTTAAAACATAGGTACGCAATGCGTACAGAAGCGACGACGAGTTTCAACTTGGCGTTAAATCAATAGGTCTGGGGTGCTCTGATAAAATCAGTGTATCACTTGGCTCCACTAGAAAAGGGTCGGTGTGAAATGCAAATTCCGGCGACTTTTAGTCGGTGCAGAGCGTCCTGTAAATAAAATTTGCTTAAAAATGCTCATTAAACCAGAATATTGCCCCAGCAAATAATATAATAGCAGATGTAGCCAAGGACTTGTAATAGAACTTTCATTGGTAAAATGACTTTTTTCCAAACATTTTCAATTTTTGTACTTATGGTCGTAGGAATCAGTTGTTGATTGTTTTGTGTTTGATTAAAAACCAAAGGTGTGAATGGCCAGGTAAGCCCTTTTTATACCAGAACTTCCTGTTGAAGACCCAGTAGTGACCATTATGCATTGCGTGATAAAAACAATGTAAGTCTCGATCCCAGGAAATAAATAACAATAACAGAGGCGCGTGGTGCATAATGGTCATTACTGGGCCTTTAAGGTCCTGGCTGACACTGATACTTGTGATCATGATATGCATGTGAAGATTTATTACACAATTGTGGTTGCTGCATTGGTAATTGCACATTTTATCGTGTGCAAAATCAAAACAATTCATCGTTTTTCCTTCATATTTGTGACAAATATGGATTGGAATTTATTTTGCCATACTTGGTTGGTATAATTCTATGCTGATTAGGCTTAATATAGGTCACACACGCATCAAGAACAAGTAACATTTTCATTTTCAAATTATTTGAGATTAAAATTACATCTGAGTTTGTTTTACTTATGTGCAATTCAATATTTGTACATCTTGCAAGTTACAATTGATAATCAGTCCATTGTTGTCCGGATAGCTGTTTTTCTGATTCCTTACAGCGTTACTATGAAGTGTTAATACAGGAAGCACAATTCGAACAGTACAATGTACATGATTAAAACTATTACAATTGCTAAATGACAACAACTGGAAATTGTTTCCATGTTTGTGCTTCACAAATTGAAAAGACTTTGTCAGTTCTGAACATGTTTTCAGAGATTATTGGTAGTTTGACATTTTGTGGTTTCATTAACGCATGAACAGCAGGTCACCAGTTTCTTCAGCACTTCAGACTTTTTGTCATTGTCACCAGCATTAGTTGATGTGCTAAATGTTTGCAGATGCATTGACTGGAGGTGATTGAGTACCTTTAAAAGAAAATAAATGAATACCTTGAGATTCAGTTCATTTTTTTAAGTGTTTTGTCGTACTAAAGTTTGAAACCAAAATGGTTTTATGGGGACTTAAAAGCGGAATTAAAGTGCTTCATTTAGATATACAATGGATGGTGAAGAATTCAATTTGCAAGCTGAGAGTTTCATTGTATATATTGAAAAAACTATTACATGTGGCTAGTCACATGTAATAACAGGTGAAGACAGAAAGAAAATTAAAAGAAAAAAACGCACAGAAAAATTGCCCAATGCCCCCCCTCCCCCACCTTCAAAATTAAAATAGTCCATCCCTTAGCCCAATATGAACAAGATAATGTTCAAACCCTTTCTCAAGTTTCAGTAATATGCTTCATGAAAAATGCACAAGGAAAACACTTTGGTAGAAATTCTGAAGATATTGCACCAATTCCCCTACACTGTTAAATTCCAATTGAACACATGTTCCAGTTTTGTAGCCACTGTTTACCAGAATTACTTCCAAACAGCGAGACATTCCCCTGATGAAAATCAGCTGTAACTATCTTTGAGGTATCTACAAGATGGCAAGGAACAAGGATTCATTTCTACATCGTTAGAAGGACAAATCAAAAGTGGAATACAACGATACATGCAGATTTTTGTGAACCAATTAGTGTAGTAACTCATTTGCCACGCATAAACAACATACAACAAAAATAACAACGTAGGCCAGAATTTTCCTTTGACACAATTTAAACATTCTGTGGCTTTGAAATGAGCATTATACAACCCCACAGCGGCTCTACAGTATTGCATTATAAGATACCATAACTGTATACACAATATGCTGGTAATGATGGCTCACCTTTATTAATAGCTTGAATCCGAGATAAACTGTTTAATTTCCTTCTCTTTCTTCAATACAATGAAGTTGCTCCGATATTCTGTACACAACTGATCGTGAATCACCGCACACAGCTTCGTTTTCAGGTAACAGCTCTCGTAGTCAGTTAAAAGTCAAGTTCAATAAGCTTAAGTCGATGCTATTTCAGTGCTATTTCTAGCCTTCAGTTCTGATAAGTTCTTTCTGAGACAGGCAAAGATCCGCTCCGAAACAGCACCCAGACTTGATAATTTAGTGGAGACCTTTTGCCTATTGCGAGTGCGAGTATGTACTACTGATGAATGTACATAACTTGGTGTCTGTTTGTCTGCAAGTGAGCGCAAATATATTCACGGTAAATAAAGCATGACGGTGTAAAATTTGAAACAGACAAACAAACCTAGCTTTCTCCACACTTCGAAACAAAATGGCGGAGCAAACGACGAGTGACCTAGTTCCCAGTGTTTTTCTTATCCTCCAAGGCTAGTTCCCAATGTTTCTCGGGTGTAATCTGGACATCCGGACATCCGGACACCACGGCACGATGGCAATAATATGATGACTTCGTCATCGCTTAAAAATGTATAGAATGAGTTCTTTATTTTTTAGGAATATCAATGTACAGTACTCACTTTTGATTGTTACTTCCAAAACAGGGTTTTGTCAGTAATTGACAAACAGGCATAAGAACAAAAGAGAAAGCTATCATTGCCAAAGCTGAAAAAAATTGATTAAATTGATTAAATTCATATTAATTAGATATGATCCTAATATACCCTAATACATACATTTCCAAAATAATATT
This sequence comes from Cladopsammia gracilis, assembly GCA_022457155.1. Lineage (NCBI taxonomy): Eukaryota > Metazoa > Cnidaria > Anthozoa > Scleractinia > Dendrophylliidae > Cladopsammia > Cladopsammia gracilis. Next base: position 439,957 of record JAJGOT010000008.1, on the reverse strand, counting down.
GATTATATAATCAGGGGTTTCAATAAAATTAAGAGTAAGTGGCAATACAATGTATTTATAAAATAGACGGCAGTGGCAATGGCATTTCCAGCATTCTGGGCATCAACCTCAGTGAAATTAATTGAAAAGTAGGCGGCGATAATTTTGGAAGTAGCCGGCGAAATTCGCCGGTTGCCGGCTTCTAATGAAACCTCTGTATAATATACATACTGTAAATATGTTGCAGGTAAAATCCGTTCTCAGGTTGAATCAGTATTCAATCTAGGTTAAATGTGTACCCAGTATTGTGTGGTTCCAGAAAATATCCATACTGGGTACACATTTAACCTAGAGATTGAATACTGATTCAACCTGAGAACAGATTTTACCTGCAACATATAACTTCAAGAGGGTTCAGGTTTCAGCACTCTCGTGAAGTTATAGTCAATGCTCCTCTACAGTTGAGTGCTCTACAATATCCATTCTACTCAAGCAACAAGAATTTATATATAAAAACACTTGATTTTCCAAAATTTGTTTTGATCATTTCAACATTCAATCATCATCAATTACAGAACAATAAATTTGAATTTCTAATGGAGCAGTAAGTGTGGACATTTAAGTTTCAGTTTTTGCCACACCTCAGCTGTGCACATCAGGCATTCCCAGTTCCTCACAATGATTTTTTTTTTAATATGCTGGCTCGATTGTTGGAACCATTTGAACAGCCTCCACACAACTTAATTCATTTTTGCTTCCAAAAATTTTTACTCAACATCTGTCCAACTTTCGTTAGATAGATGTTCATTGTTGGGCAAATGTTGGAACCATTTAAATGAGCCTCTATTTATTAAACAACACTTTTGAAAACTTGGATGTCATGTTATTCTACTCACCAGCAGTACAAAGTGCAAAGAAAAACTGAAGAGTATCAAAAAAGAAGAACATCACAAGAAGAGAGAAGGAAGCTCCCACTGGTAAAAACACTGCTTGAGCAGTGTTGATTGTCTGAAAACCTGAAATGAAGGCAAATTAGTTTAGAAACAAAAAAAAAAAACAGCAAAAGAGAGCTGTCCAAGCACCACATCTGAAATTGCAAAAGTTTAAAGATCACTGCAGCACTCTTTCAAGTAAAATATTATTAAAATACAGTATTCATCAGAAATTAAAATAATGGTACTGTCTGTAATATTCTTAGTTATTAATAGGGGCAGTGTTCTCCCTAAATTTTAGCTCAGCAGGTAAGGGAGCATTCCTAACCGGTTAAACTAAAAGTGTGCGCCTGAGGCTCACTTTCCTAGGGGGTAGAGCTAGGTTCTCTGAAACCCCATTTCCTTCATTTAGATACCTTAATAATAATAATTTTAGGCAAATTCACGTATACACACCTTCGACCTTCAAAGATAAAATAACTTACAACAATTTTGCAATTCATTCCTTACACAACAATATTTTATTATTATAGAATAAACACTTTGTTGAATTTCAAAAACCTCCAAGTGATTGCAGACGGTAAAAAATGTTGCTTCAAGCGGTAAATTTTACCTGTTACCGCCTGATAGGGGTGTCCTTACTTAGTGGGCAACTGCTATTAACAATGACACTTCAATAAAGTTATCTATCTTGTCTATCTTAAAACCAAAAAATGGGCTGCTGAATACAACTACATGATTGTATGCAGTATTTACAGGACTGCAATCAGTTTAAAAAGGTGAGAAATGTAATTCCTATAGTGCATGTGGACTATGGATCAACTTTGAAACATGTTACATACAAGACAACATTATGGCTATGGAATGGTCTGATATTAATTTTTTATGACATCTGTTACAGCCATGCTCCGTCACGCGTGACCAGTATCCATGAGACTGAAATGGACATTTGAATATTTCTTTGTAACGTCCGAGATTTGAATGAAACCTTGAAGATCTCGCTGGAAAACACTTTGAAAGTCACAAGTTAACGGAAAAATAACTTCGCTACACGCATAAAAAACCTAATATTGTTCGGATGTGTAACATTTAAAGTAAAATGATATTTCGTTGCTCTGTTTCCGAAAATGCGGTAAAATTCTCACGGGAATTCCGAATCTCGGAATGAATTAACAAAACTGATGCGTAAACTTGAAAACGCCATTCAATTTTCAAAAATACTGGTCACGCATGACGGTCCATGGCTGTAATGTTAAACATGTACAGCTGTATCAGGACCCATTATTTATGTATGTGTATTGATCATCACGACTACACTTATGGTCTAAATGCATGTAATAACATAGTTAGTCTTTTTACCATCCATTAGTCTTGCAAAAGGAGAGGAATTTGGGTTTGTCTGCTCTCCTTCTCCATCTTCAGATACATGAAATGCAGCATCCAATCCTAGGGCCCTGTAATTTATAATAAACAATGTACATGTAACATGGTTAACCCTTTCACTTCCAGAGTCAATTATGGAGACATAATGCAGATGCAAATAATACAAATGAAACCTCTTTGGTAGTACTTTTGCATGGCACATGTACCATTTGTTTTTCAATAATTTATTAATTTTTGCAAAATGAATTTTGATTTTTGGTACTCTTCTGAGTTATAGGGTTAAAAGGGAAATACACCATATGCTAAAAACTCAATTGTAATATCAGAAGGCAATAACTTTTGATTAACATTTAATAGTAAACAACACATTTATTTACATTTAATATCAAGATAATTACGTCAGCTGAAGGATATATGTGGTCACATTTCATTGACTATGCAAATTTATACACAATGTTATTTGATACCCATTACAAAGACTGCCTGTTCAAATATGGAAATAAAACTGAATGAAATTTGGTAACAGGTTCCAAGAAGAATAGCCTCAAGCTAAAGATAAATTAAATTAATTATACATTCCTTTGTCACTTACTTTTATTCCTTCAAAAAAGTTAAACAAAAGACTTTCTGAGATCAAGATACTCTCATAAAATTGATATCATAAAGAAAAACGCAGGTTGGCAAGGTAAAGATGAAACTGAAAACTGAAAGCACTGGTACCTGGGAGAGGGGGAATTTCAAAGGGATGAAACAAGTCTTGTTATGAGATACAAGATCAAGCCATTGATTGATAATGTGATCAAGAAGACGCTAGTGGTAGGAGAAAATAACTGCAAATACTGTGTTTAAAAAATAACAAAGCTCTCATCCTTCTACATTCAAGAAATGTTTTATATGTATTGTCTGTATTTAAAACAAATGTCATGGGCACAAAAGAATTGACAAACAAAAGAATTTAGAGAGAAAGAGAATTGAGGATGTTCCTGAAAACTTTGCTAAAGATCATCTTAAATAAAAATTAATATTTTTCCAACAGATATAACATTCCAAGAGATATTTAACATGCTTTTTGTGTTTCAGCACTCTGGTGGCCTGACAATCCATCATTCAGCAGCCTTGTAATTCACAAAGCGGTATCAACACTTTTATGCATACATGAATCATTTAGAGATGAGAACTACATGACTTGTATAAATTTTAAAGACATTGTTTTGAGACATCCGGTTATATGGCAGGATAATGAAAAAGAAACAGTGTTTATAGCCCCGAAATGTTGGCAGGAAATTATCCGTCTCTCTTTCTTGTGCAGGAATATGGAAATATTGAACAAAACTTAAACCGAAATCTCACGCGTGAAATATCGAAATAACCTTTTCTCAGGCTTTTCTTCGGGATTTTCTCGTAATTATAAAGATTGCTCTATGTTCGAACTTCAGAAAGACGTTAAGATAGTTTGACTGTAAACGGTGTTAAAAGCGACCTTCAAACAGCGAATGTGCGTGACATTCATTGACATGACAAAACTCACCTGAAACTGCCGTAGATAATCAGTAAAATTGATATAACAATGGTCAACAGTCTTGAACTATCAGCAAATGTGTAGAACCTAGAAAAGAAACAAAGTCGGCACACACGTGTAAGAGGCACTGGGCCACTTTATTGTCGTATTGTTCCATATGGTCACTTGCAAGCTAAGGAGACACTTCCGATAAACTATCGACAACATGTAAGCCTTAAAGCTTCTTAGGATGTTAGCCTACCATTGAGGTTCTGCTTCTGCTTCTATTTGTTCCATAACAGCTTATAAATACATGATCATCATTCAAAAAAAAGTAAAAGCTCCGGTAGTCTGCAAGCCTGTGAAAGAAAATTTAAATAGAATGCTGAATTTGACATCAGTAAAGCAAACAGTGGCTAGATATGGCGTCGCGAACCAACCTTCGGCATTGAATAAATGATGAATTTATAGCAGAAATTGACCTCTTACCGTTTTGGAGAATTAACCTCCGCACTGTAGTTTCAAACAATGCTGTTTAGGCTTAGATTGGTGCGTTTGTAAGCCTTTTGAAGGGACAAGAACTGAAAAAGATGATAATGTTGTTATTTACTGCGATATGCAAAGGCGTCTGGGTAACTAGTTCCAGTTCTCCTGGGAGTTGGACAAAGAGAACAGTGAATCATGTGACATCACCTCGCCCAATCAACTGTTTCAACTGTTTATTAATTATCACAGAATTTACAGAAAGCAACATGTCGAGGCGAGCCTCTTTCATCTTTGCGTAATGTAAATGAAATCCAAGACTTGTGAGAAAAAGATATTTTTTTTTTTATCTTTTCAATCAAAGCAATGAAAATTTCAATCAAAAAGCAATGAAATTTCATCCTTTGGGAATTGTTATGCAAAAAAAAAAAATAATAATTTGTCGCCGTGAGTGACATGACCGCCGTAAAGACCACGTATATTTTTATGCTCTGTATTAAGGCGGGGGTAAACATGAATTTGAATGAAATTTTAAGAGGTTTATGCAGGGATGGAAGAAATAAAATAATTTTTGGAACACCAGCAGACAGTTGATACCCACGCAAGAGTATCCCAGGTTGTTAGTGGACTAACTTGGTGTCCGCCTATTAATTATTAACTACAAATTCTATTTTTAATCACCAAATCTTCAATATTTTACAAATCCTTTGAGAAAAACTATTTCCTCCCAAACATACCCAAAAATCACCCAAAAATTTCCAAAACACCCCATAACATAGATTCATGAGATGAGCAGAGAGTTTTTGGATTGCTTGAAACGTGAACGAGATATTTCCATTAAAGCCATGTCAGGTGGCGGAAAAATGTCGTTTATGCTCCCAAAATGCATTTGACGTCAATTTGTGATTAGTGAATATCAGTAATACCCTTACCCACAGTACGGATATATTTTATTGTCGCTCTGTATTGGTTTGTCTTTATTAACATTTACTCCGCACGTAACAGGACACTATCGATGAGAAATAGAACACAAACCGCGGTGATAAACATATTGAACTTATTCATTTTTGATAAAAACTTGACGTTTCGTATGCTACTACATACATTTTCAAAAGTGACCGTTGGTGTTAAAAAACGATACTAATATAGTAGTAAAAAGGGACTGGGACCGAGATTAAGTACAAAACTTAACAGTTGATCTATAAAAAGAAACAGCTAATTAATAAAGCATCAGCTTCTCGCTACTGACGTTTGCATTAAGAGCTGGCTTTAGTTCTTGTATAAACAATGTTTCTTTGATTTTACAGTGGAAATCAGTTTTACCCGACGATAAGATATCAAAATAATCCCACTTGATGTTGTGTCCAGTGGTGTTAACATGGTCAGCAATGGCTGATGTGCGGTCATCCTTAGCGAGGGCCTTAAAATGCTCAGTTTTTCTATCATGAAGCCGTCGTTTAGTTTTACCAATGTAAAATTCTTCACAATCCCAACAACTGGCTTTGTAAATAACTTTAGACTGTTGAGAACGATTTAAGCGGTCCTTGTACGGGAAGAAAGATTTGATGCGGCGAGTGTTTTGAAAAATAATTTTAAGGTTGACACAAGAGTAAAAATTGTATACACAAGATTTAAGACGTTTAGAGATTTGGTTGCTATGTAAACCTAAATAAACTGATTTCCACTGTAAAATCAAAGAAACATTGTTTATACAAGAACTAAAGCCAGCTCTTAATGCAAACGTCAGTAGCGAGAAGCTGATGCTTTATTAATTAGCTGTTTCTTTTTATAGATCAACTGTTAAGTTTTGTACTTAATCTCGGTCCCAGTCCCTTTTTACTACTATATTAGTATCGTTTTTTATCTCGTTAATGCGCTTGCGCATTAAGCGAGATTTCGGAGTCGAGTACTAAAAAGGGACAAAAGTTGTTAACAAAATTTTGTGGACTTTTGTCCGGGGGGGGGGGGGGTTCTTGTTCGTTCTTTATAGAAGCTATATTAGGGCATTGAGGATATGGTTGGTTAAAGCGGTTAGGATTTCAAGAAGGGCGTCACATACTGCCACTAAAATGTTTGGGGAGCACCCCCGGACCTATTGTTAATTTCCCTAGGGTATTGGGATGTCAGAACTTGTGATGAACTTGTCATATCTCACATTACGTTACCGCAAAGGTATTAGTCCTTGTTAAATTTCGATATCTCACGTTACCTATCAGTTTCAATCATTTGTCGTAAAGCCATTATAGCTACTTTAAAAGGGTAAAAATAGGTTAAATGCGTTTTCTTGGGAAACGTAGTTTGAGAATTTCACGGTGTATTTTACTAATGGAGAGGTTATAAGAAAGTTAAATGGGACAGGAAAGTTTGTGTGTTAATATGAGCGGTATGGCAGAGCAAAATAGCATGAACTTTGCGTTTTTTTCTATTGAGTTGTGGTTACACACACCTTGGGTTTGGGGCCTTCCCAAGGGTTAATGGCTTGGGTTCGGTTTATCTCAGGTTTCATCTTACTCTTGGGGATGCGGTTACACAGTAAAAGACTCCCCAGGGTAAAATATAATAAGATATGAGTTCACTGACACTGCAGTTTACGCGCGAAAACGTACAGATCGACATGGATGACACGAATCGAGATCTTGTAAGTTTAATTTCAGTCAATCTCCTGCTTATCATTCGATAAATATAACAATCCGGCAGTTTTTTTTTGCGAGAAGACACCGAAGAAGACGCCTTCAACTACGCTATCTTCAAGGTTTGTCGGCGTTTTATTTACATTTAGGAGCTCGCCACGAACTTGCTCGCCGCCAAGGAGGGCTTGGGTATTTCCACGACCACAGAATTGGTTTCAGCAACTTCTAAATAACAATGCACTCGATCACTGGTGGAAAGAAAACTTTAGAGTTACAAGTAAGCGTGCAATTAACCAAGCGTATCAGAGGTCAACTCAGAGAGCAGCAGCAGGCGATTTCCTGTATTAGCTACGTTCTGCATTATGATTGGCCAAGCGGTTTGATTGTGCAATAGTGGTAAACATGTCATAGTTGTGTTGATTTTTTGGCTTATAATGATGACGGTTGAATGGAATTGCGGCAAGCCTTCAATGGCTTAAATTTTTGCGTCTTTTGCGTACTGTTACATAATGAAACTGTAATAGCAATTATTAATTGTTTTAAAATAGCACAAAAGCGAAAGTACACGGGTCAGCCAATACTATGCTACCGGTGCCAAGTGCAGGTTCAATCAAATTAGTTGCAACCTGTAGGTAAACGAACTTAAAATATTCACCTTTATACGGACTTCTATTTTATGAAAGGGGTCAATCCGGCAATTTTTTTCTTAGTCATATGGGAAGTTTAACTGAGTCAGAGGCTGTCCTATTCAGTACATTTGATAGCTGCGCTCAAAAGAACATGCTATTTTGCTCTGCCTTTTAAGTCGCTTAGCGAGTGACAACCGGAAATATCGTGAAAAGAAAAATTGGTAAGAATATTCTGCTCCCGGAGGGGGGGGGACTCCTATAAGTCGTCAAGCGGAGGTGCTCGTCAGGAAAAAAAGTGAAACCCTGAACACACTAAAAGATACCATTTTCTGGGAAAATGAGTTGTTTTTTTTTAATCATATATTTTAAAAGATACCTAGATCCCCTAATTTTAACCCCTAAAAGATACGACGAGCACCCCCACCCAACCACATATGCGAGTCCTCCTCCGGGGTTCTGCTATACGTTGTCTACCCGGTATGATGAACAGCGAGGAGCGATTTTTTATGTCGCTTAACGAATGTCAAAGTGAAATCTCGTGAAAAGAGTTAATTTTACGATTCGTTTAAAGTCAACTCGCTTAAAGTTAAACGAGTCAACTTTTCGCGCTCGACGAAGCTGAGAAATCTCACGCTGTATTTTTGTTCGCTTTTTGAGTTGTAATCTTTGTCTGCTTTTCCAATAGTTATTAAATATTTAGGTGTCATGATTATGCAATAGTATGCAAGAGAGGGTAGATTTTGCTTATTCAGCTAACTAAAAATGTTTCGGTTTGATTATGCAAGAGTATGGATTTCGGTTTTGTGCTATTTTAAAACAATTAATCATTGCTATTACAGTTTGATTATGCAACAGTACGCAAAAGACGTAAAAATGTTCCTGATTTTGTTTATAAAAGTTATCAAGGAAGCATTTTAAGAAGCATTTTATAAGCGATTTCAGCGTGTTTATTTTTTTAAGAGAGATTTTGTCTCTATTTGACAAAAAGACAATGTATTGTTTGAGTGGCAAGTAAGAGAGAGAAAACGTTCTTGGCGTATAAAGTCTATAAAAAGAAGACGAATATCAATTGCGTGTCGTACTGATAACATTGAAATCCTAAAGCGGACAAGAGAGTTACCTTAGAGTGCTCAACGTAGCTTGATTGCATTGAAATCCTGACACAAGAGAGTTGCCTTCGAGCGCTCAACGTAGCCCTATTAGCAAAGAATATAGCACACTTAAAGCAAGAAAAAATATATTTAAATCTATTATTTCGTTAAACAAAATTATCAATTGTTTGTAATGGTTGCTTTTAATGGTTCAGGTGCTATAGATTCAGTTTTACTACTAGAAAGTAGGTTATCTGAATTAAATAGAATTGCTCTTGATGTTGGAGGAGGTGGCGATTGTTTTTTTCGTGCCGTATCACATCAATTGTATGGCGATGCTACGAACCATTTTTATATACGTAGTCTTGGCATTGAATATTTAGTATATAACCCAGAACAGTTTATAGAGAGTAATACTGAACACTCTTGGCAAGAATATTTGAATAATATGTCATGTCAAGGAACATGGGCTGATGCGATTATCATTCAAGCTGTGGCTAATTGTCTCAATTTATCAATTTATATTGTTGAATCAAATGAAACTTTTGCTCCTGTCACTCTTGTTTAATTTCGTTCCTATTACAAATTAAGTTATCGTCTCTTTCGTAGAAAAATACGTAAACATTGGGAACATCAAACTTTAAGAGGGTATAAAGGAAAAGTAACACACATCTGAACAGCGCCACCATTTTGGACGGCAATCTATCCGTTCCGATGTTAACCGCGTAACTCTTTCCTCCTTTCCGGTTCTAGATTTTTGTTCGTGAAATGACCAGAACTCAATTCATTCTATAGGTGTCAGAACATTCACTGAAGCGTGATGCTTGAAGTTGTTTCTCGCGGTGAATTTGCCTGTAAAGAGCTGTAAACCCGGCGCAGCTTTTTCTCGACAGCTACAGTGAGCTTACTTTACCATTTTGTAAACAAGGCCAAACACACGACAAATTAATCTAGCACTGCTAAATGAGGGTGCTAATGGGGGTACCCAATTGTCAGTTAACTACTATTTTTTTTCGGCCAATTGTCAGTTAACAAGAGGCTACACTGGTAGCCTATACTCATGCGCTTGTATAAGAAAGTTTTATGTTTTTCTTTTTTAACTGGGTCACGCTGTCGGAAATCGGTTCATTTCAATATTTTCATTCATTGATCTTATCAAGTGATTTAGCTTGACAAGTAGGAAATTACGTATATCAGTAAGGCTTTTAAATTTGCAAAGTTAAGATAAGGTTACTTTAAAGGCCATGAGAATGACCAGAGTGAATGCGTTTTCGGGATTGGACTTAGAACAGCCGCTTTACGAAAATTATTCGACATTAGATTCTCATCTAAAAAACATAATTTCTCACCTGTCAAGATAGCTTCCAAAACCGTTATAAGGATTGTCAGTATTAAAGATGTCTGTTTGATACAGGATCGTACACAGAGAGTATGGGAAGGAAAAAAATCGAATTTCACTGATGCTTGTGTCCAATAAAATACGCTGTGGCTATATGGCCGGTAACCGGTCAAGGTTTTCAAAACACTAAATGGCCGGCAGTTCTATATTCACAGTAAATTTCTCAAAATCGAAAAATTCCAGCTAATCTAAACTATCATATGTCGATTTAGAAAAGTCAAGCGATCCTGAAATGCTTTATAGATCTCAAGTCTAGGGTTTGGTTTACGCTGGGCTCAGAAGACGAAACCATGTTTTGTGACACTTAAACTTTTTTCAGTTCCACTGCCGGTCAAGGTTTTCAAAACACTAAATGGCCGGCAGTCCTATATTCTCAGTAAATTTGACAAATCGAAACAATACAGCCATTCTGAACTATCATATGTCGTGATCCTAATCAAACGAGCCGGTTTTGTGGGATTTCTATATCACGAAACCATGTTTTGTGACACTTGGAACTTTTTTCAGCTCGACTGCCGGTCAAGGTTTTCAAAACACTAAATGGCCGGCAGTTCTATTTTTTCAGTAAATTTCACAAAATCGAAAAGATCCAGCCATTCTGAACTATCATATGTCGTGATCCTGATCAAACGAGCCGGTTTTGTGGGATTTCTATATCACGAAACCATGTTTTGTGACACTTGGAACTTTTTTCAGCTCGACTGCCGGTCAAGGTTTTCAAAACACTAAATGGCCGGCAGTTCTATTTTTTCAGTAAATTTCACAAAATCGAAAAGATCCAGCCATTCTGAACTATCATATGTCGTGATCCTGATCAAGCGAGCCGGTTTTGTGGGATTTCTATATCACGAAACCCCCGACGAAACCATGTTTTTGCAGTCGAGCTGAAAAAAGTTCAGTGTCACAAAACATGGTTTTGTCTTCTGAGCCCAGCGTAAACCAAACATTAGACTTGAGATCTATAAAGCATTTCAGGATCGTTTGACTTTTTTAAATCGAGATATGATAGTTTAAATTAGCCGGAATTTTTCGATTTTGTGAAATTTACTGAGAATATAGAACTGCCGGCCATTTAGTGTTTTAAAAACCTTGACCGGCAGTCGAACTGAAAAAATTTCCAAGTGTCACAAAACATGGTTTCATCTACTGAGCCTAGCGTAAACCAAGCACTAGGCTTGAAATCTATAAAGCATTTCAGGATCGCTTGACCTTTCTAAATCGACATATGATAGTTTAGATTAGCTGGAATTTTTCGATTTTGAGAAATTTACTGAGAATATAGGACTGCCGGCTATTTAGTCAACCCGCGTTCGCGTGCTAGGACAAAATGACGAAACAGAATACATACCATGTATCTCACTTGTCGCACTTCCCATTAGAAAAGGTAGCTCCATTTCCAACTGAGCCTTTGTAACAGCTTTCCCGTCGATCTTCTCTAATCGCAACAACTTTAAATCAAACTCACCGAGTCCAAACTTTCCGCTTATTGTTTGATTATATGTCCATTGAATTGTGTTTTGTCATGTCAAACGGTATGCGACTTATGTGTCATTCGAATGCCGATCCTTTGTCATCATCTCGATAAAAACTCAGAATAACTTTGACCACGCCACTCGACGCCATCACGGAGATCAAGGTCAACGCTCTACGACCCTGGTACCTTTCGCATATAATATCGGTTAATATGTCACCTGGTCACGCAGCGTGGCAGGTAAAAGTCACAAAATAGCTTTGCTGTTAGGAAAAAACTATGTTGCTTTTATTAACAACAACAATCGTTCATTTAGTATAATTAATAGAATGTCACTTAACTGTTACCGTATTTTCTCGATTAAACGCCGGGTCCCGAATAAACGCCGGGTATAATTGAGGAAGTTGTAAGTAAGCTCCTCAAACGTTTGTTTGTGGTATAATAAACTTAAGACTTAAGGGCAAGGTACAAGGCTGCCAAGAAAAACGAATAATAACCCTTTCTTAAAAAATGGCGGGCGAGAAAAAACTGCTGATACAAAGAAACGCCGGGTCCACAAGGCCAAGTTTGAAATAAACGCCGGGGGCATTTAATAGAGAAAATACGGTAACTTTTCATTTATCAGTTAACTACTATATTTTTGGGCAATTGTCAGTTAACTGTTAACCCCATCAGCACCCTCCTAAATGCACTGGTATTCTAAATTTCACTTTTGCCGGAACGCAATTGGCATGAAAACAAAACGAAAAAAAACTCGCGAGATAATAACGCCTTTTGTCACAACATTTCACCCACGACTGAAAAACCTTAAACAAATACTGATGAAAAATGGAGTTTCGTTCAAAACCAACCATTCCTGAAAACTATTTACAAAACGCCGTCTAACACATCATACAAGACGTAAATCACTTAACGACACGACTCATAACAGCCAAACTTTGAAAGCTAATATAAATGCATCGCAACCGCAAAACCACATAGCGGAGTCGGTGCAGGCCTGTCATGAACCTCATTTCGATCTAAGGGAAACTAAAAAAGTGACCGCCAGGAGTGGTGCCCTGTTTATCCGCTCCAGACCCAATATTTTCTATATAAGTGCGTCCATAGCAGACGTGACCGAAAAATGACCACGTGATCACCATTTTCCCGCCATTTTTCATGTCAAAATATATAAAACAGCAGACTTGATACTTTAGCTAACTACAAAACTTTCCGTTTCATTATGCAAGAGTAGGAACAGCAAAATACCATAAATTTTGACTTTCGTTCTTTTTTCGAATACTGCTGGAGAGTTGAAAAAGAAATGGCTGATGGCGCGATGTTTGCTAAACATAGCTCAAATTGTCCTGGCATGGGGAAAGGCAGCTCTAGAGAAATGACATGTTGTTACGGCCTCTTTTCATTAGATTCGGCAAATGTGAAGTTCAATGTTTGAATCGGGCCTTACTTTAAAGAATATTAAAGATTCAGTCACCATTTGTTGTGCCAATTGATATTTTGATAATTAATATTAATGTATCATCTGATCAGATATAAAGTCATTGCACGTGACGTATTATCGATGTGGGCTTTTAATTGTTTTGAAATTGCGGCAATCTATTGTATTTGATTTAGAAAGTCTTTTCCATTGTCAAATATCCCAACCGAAAATAGACAATGAATAACTGAAAATGCACTGTGTAAATTGAACCAACAACACATTTTCATCGTCAATTAGCTAGCAAGGCGGGAAAAGTCTTTCACTTTCACTTCACTAACATCAAAATTATTTACATTCACACTCGTGATTCTTTGTTACTCATAACTTTTTTTGACTTGCACCAACACGAATTTTCAAACCAAGTTCTCTCAATCTTCTCTATCCTGCCAAGAACCATATCCAGTTGACTACTGCGCCTCGCATTTTCTACATAATGTCTGATTCTACAACGCCATCTTTACCATATTTATTTTATATTTATTTTAGATTCTTCTTTTTTTAACCTCATGTTTCAACGCATTAACGAGATGGCTTTAAGAGCCCTTTGATTAACACCAACGGTCACTTTTGAAAATGTATGTAGTAGCATACGAAACGTCAAGTTTTTATCAAAAATGAATAAGTTCAATATGTTTATCACCGCGGTTTGTGTTCTATTTCTCATCAAACTTCGATGGCCCAAGAATAAAAATCTTTAGGACACTATCGCGCTGAAAGAAACGAAATTTTGCTTACTTCTAATAATTCCATGGTATATGCCAAATGCCGCCAAATGTACAAGTAAATTGGATAATTAAAAACATTATTTACGGAAAAACAGAAGCAGTATAGTAGTGTAAAGAGAACGTGCTGGATTACAAGGATGGAAGTGGATTACCATTCACCAATTTTGATTTAGTGACAGGCGGTCAAGAAATCAAAGTTTCCATTCTGGTGGAATTATGAGTTTTTTAGCCGTTTTTTTTTTTTGTCTTTTAAGTTCATATTTCTTTCCGGCGATTCTTTCTTCCTATTCATTATAGATCGACCTGACTTTTTTTTTATAGAGTGTTTTCACTGACGTCATATCAAAATTCAGAAGCAGTTTTCGATTCTAAAATGTTTATGGAATTGTAGAGAGTTTAAAACTACACACCTGGGCCAAATTTTGAAGCGCAAGATCATTTCATTCAAGAGTTAAAGGCGAATGAGTATAGACATTTTTAGTAAGAAATGTATGGGGCGGCCATCTTGGTGTCCCACTTAGGTACACCAAAATGGCGGCTTTAAAGTCTTAACAAGACGCTGTGGGAGCGTATACTTGGGCGTCGTTGTATTAGGTGTATTGGAATGATAATATTTTGGAAAATCTTCATGCACGTCAGTTTAGGGTTTGATGATAGGGATTGGGATAGTCTTGTATCTCGTTGACTGTTGGTGTGCATTTGTAAAGTGGAACACGTGAAGACTTACGTGAAGTGCGAGTGCAAGGATTATATTTAACGCTTGTAGAATTTGGAAAAGCTTAATAGTGGCCAGCGAAACTGCAAGGAAAACAGAGAATTCATGGCAGCGCATATTCTGTATTCAGGTTTCGAATTACCCTTTTGACATATGCAAATTCGGTGCACTTTTTCCTGACAACTACAACAAACTAAAAAGGGCCAAATTTGTTTTCTGTCTTTTCTTCTACGTACCTTTCCCCGCTGTTTGACATCGATTATTACTCATACGCGCAGCGGCATGAGTTATAAAATGGCCTCGGTTTTTCTTCTTGTTTTTCTCAAACTCATTAATAATTCATGACGAGAACACAAAGGAAATCACTACCGTGAAGGAGGTTTTGAAATCGTTTCTAAATTTGCATAGATTTTGGCGATTTTATTCCTTCGTTTTCTCCACATTTAACGATCAGTTTGAGAAGCTATATCAAACACTCGAAACAGTGTTTCATCAGATTTCCAAACACCTTGAAGTGGTTTAAAAAAACTCGGCTGCGCCTCGTTTTTCCAATCCACTTCTCGGTGTTTGGAAATCTGATGAAACACTGTTCCTCGTGTTTGATATATTACTTCTTCTTTTTTTGTGTGTGTCACGATTTTGCATGCAAATTTATGCACGCATATTTTACATTGTGCTCTTCCGGTTCATAGCTTTTCCATTTACACTTCCTGTTTAGTGACTTCCGGCTACTTTCACTTCCGGTAAAACAGCGTTACTGAAGCGTCACGACAGCGTCTTCTACAACCCTGCTTACACAACTAATGTTCACGTTAGGTATATATAAGACTTTGAAGAGTCATTGGCTTCATTGTGGTACAGCCTTCATTTACAAAACATTCAATAGTAAACAATGTGGTTTGCAGGAACGATGATTGAATGAAAGGATAAACTCTTCTCCATGTCGGACATCTTCTTATCATGTTTATATACACTGTATCATAAAACTTTCTTACGCATGCGCATGAGTATAGGCTGCTTGCAGTCTCTTGTTATATTTAGTTTCATTCAAGATTTATCTTCACAATTGGTAAACATGAAGTTCAGAAAGAATTTTACAGCCATGCTCCGTCACGCGTGACCAGTAATCTAGAGAAGGAAATGAACATTTGAATATTTCTTTGTAACGTCCGAGATTTGAACGAAACCTTGAAGATCTCTGTGGAAAACACTTTGAAAGTCACGAATTAACGGAAAATAACTTCGCTGCACGCAAAAAAAAAACCTTATATTGTTCGGATATGTAACATTTCAAACAAAATGATATTTTGTTGCTCTTGTTTCCGAAAATGCGGTAAAATTCTCACGGGAATTCCGAATCTCGGAATGAATTTTCAAAACCGACGCGTAATGTTGAAAACTCCATTCAATTTTCAAAAATACTGGTCACGCGTGGCTGTAAACATGAATTTTGCGTGACGCTGGTACTTGGGGCCCTTGTTTACATAAAGTGACCTATTTTGTTTTCGTTCGCTTTCTGTCTTAAAATTCACTCCACTCGAAATTTTTCAATAGCAGTTCACAGACAGCCGTTCGAAATTTTTGTTTTGTCTCGGCCGTTCACTGCAAGCCGTTCAAAATAATTGTTCAGGCGTTCAAATGAAATTCGATCTGTTGGCAGATCTCGTTGCCTAGCACGTGATCAAAATCTGCCGTGAAGAAATAGTCCATTTTACAGTTGTGTGCTTGGTGACCTTGCCTTTGAGTGGAAGTGAGGCTGGAGGTGACCTTGCTTTGATACAAACCTTTCTGCCTTTCATATGTTAATAATGCTGTTCTCATGCTAACTAGGTAAATTTACATCTCAAAAGCTCCAAGGTCTGTATCACAACAAGGTCAACTTCAACCTCGCTTCCACTCAAAGGCCAGGACACTAAGAAGACAACTGTAAAATGGTCTATTGTTCTTTCTCGTTGCACCTTTCTCGATGTAGTGCGAAAGTTATTACTCATGCGCGTAGCGGCATGAGTTATAAAATGCCCTCCGTTTTTCTTTTTTGTGTCACGATTTTGCATGCAAATTTATTCACGCATATTTTAAATTGTGTATTTCCGGTTCACAGCTTTACACTTCCTGTTTGGTGACTTCCGGCTACTCTCACTTCCGGCAAAACATCGTTACTGAAGTGTCACGACAGTGTCTCCTACAACCCTACTCGCATTAGTAATGTTCACGTCAGGTATATATTAGTTTCACAAATATGACTGGCTTCATTGTGGTACAGCCTTCATTTGTAAAACATTCAATAGTAACGTGGTTTGCAGTACAATGACTGAATGAAAGGAGTAACTCTTCTTTATGTCGGACGTCTTCTTATCTTGTTTAAATGGTTAAAATATAAATTGCTTCTTTTCTTATGGTACATTGAAATATAAGACAAACGCTTGATACGCATGCGCATGACAAACATTTTCCGTCATTTGGTCTTATTGGTGTATAAGTCAGTCCTGTATTTCTCCCATCGAGGTAAACGTTGCTTTTATACACAGCATACAACTTGAGGCCGAATTTGTCGCGATTCTGAAAAAACTAAGAGCTATTTTTAATCAGAGTTCTTCCGAGGCAAAAATGCCAAACATCGATCTCTCGCACTGATAAGCACATTGTCAATTTATTCCCTTTTTTACTGCCGATTCTTTACAATGTCTGGACCGGAGTAGTCCTCGCTGCCTGTGGTGAGTAATTTCAAGACTTTTTTCAAGAAAGAACAATAGAAACACACGGCAAAACAGCGTCGTACTTCAGCCCATCAGATTTAATTAAAAATTTGGACTTCGGGACTGGACTTCTGTGGATTATGGACCTTGGAATGCGTGTCATATTAATGTCGATTTTTACTGACTTTATTGCTTTTTGTGGTTACTAGATTACTAGTAACCACTATGTTGTCACCTGTGTAAGTAAGTCTGACCTTTCGAAGCGCGAAGTTGTGCGAGTTCACCCGATTGCTGTACGATGAGACAGTTCTGATAGCTTCGGATTAGACGACTCGATTGTCAACACAGACCCCAACACAGTTCTGTTTGTACGTGCCAGCTTTGGATCCGTGGGAAAGGTAAACGGAGCTTTCTCGTTCTTTTTACTGCTTTACCAAGCACAGCTTTCACCAAATGTGGCCAAGCATTGTTTTCAAAGATTATTTTAGTTGTTTTCGTCGTTTGGAAAAAGGTTTTAGTGAAAAATCGAGCTGTGAATCGAAGTGTTTGTTTGAAGACCATGAACTATCCGAATTCATGATTCAAACGCCGCCAGCATTTCATTTCTGTACCTTTGACCATTTAGAACTGGTTTTTTTTATTAGCGAAAGCATTACGCGAATCATTTTTCCGGATAAGATTGGCATTCCATTACACAGAAAAAGTCGGAAATTTTAGAAAGCATAATAAAAATAGGTTGCTGAATTGAATTATTTTGTGATGTTTATTATATTTTCGCAGACGCTAGTCGGTTCCGCGCAGTAATTAGGGCACAATAAATCGCCAAGACTTCCAGAAGCAGAAAATCACTGAATTCTGAAAGGTGTTTGACTCTTTTAATCAAAGGAAAGACATTTTCATTCAAGGAAATATGAGTTTCATTCAAAAGTTTCGACCTTTTATAGAAAATATATTTTTTTATTCAGTGGTCATATGAAAACTGCTTGCTATCAAATTACATTTGACATAAAAATTTGCATAAAGCAAAATTGTGTATTTGGGACACTTTGAACACTTTGAAGACTTTGAAGAAACTGTGAAGCCTGGCAAAAACTTATTGTAGATGGCAAAATCAAAGCATTTTTTAAAGAACCAGCTTTAAGTTATGGAAACATTTCGGCATTTCGATTTGGTCTTAAATCATGGAGAGATTTTAGTGAATGCGTTACGCAACGTTTATTTACAAAATGTTTGACCAATTCATAGCAATTCTCACCAAAGATTTGAAAACTTTAAAAAAAATCCCGGGTCTCCTGAATGTGATTTCCTGTTTATTTAGGGCCTACAAAAAGCTAATGGCAATCCGGGCAGGAGGGGGCATCTGAGTTAAAAGGGTTGGTCGGCCTGGCCGGGAAATACGGGCAGGGGAGGGGTAAAAAATATTGCATCCGTCGGGGGGGGGGGAGATTTTTTCTGGAATAACCCATTTTACACCGGTTGCATGCGATTTAGTAACACAGGAAAAGTAAGTCTTTATATTGATTATCAATTTTCTTTTTACAGCATGTCCTCGACTGCCTATTTTTTCAAGTATTCTTTTCAAATGTAACAGAAATAATTCACGACTTGGAAAGTAATAGACGAGTGTGGATTTGATCGGGAATCAATAAATTAAATATTAAAAGCGAGCACAGAAAAATTGGTAACTTCAATCAACGCGTCTTAGAGTCTCATGCGCATGAGTATAGGCTAAGTATAGCCTCTTGTTTTATTGTTATATCTAGAAGAACTAGTCGTTTGAAACTGTATTTTTGAAATGGACGATTTTATATAAGTGACGATTTGTCTGCCCGTTTTAGCGTACGGATGGGAAATTGTCATAAATCGGACCGTTCCATTCTAAAGAGTCTAAAGTTGGAATAACTCGAATAGTATTCCATCGATTCAATTGAATTAAAGACTGAATAACGGCTAAAGAGTAAGCGATCAAGATATCAGAATTTATCTGCCACTATAATTTAATTTTCGCTGGCGAGCATATCAAGAAAGCGTTGAAGCTAGCCGAGACGTCAGCTGACCAGTATTCTTCTCCTCGTAACGCTTGACTGAGTTTGACGCACTCTCCGCCCAAGTAATAAGTCTTACAAAATGTAATAACACCAAAACTCTCATCACAAAATATTGTATTCACTATAAGAGGCATGAAATCGGCTTATAAGCATCTATAATTCATTAATAACTTTCAACTAGTTCAAAATTGGTTTATTTTCACGGCTTATCACGGTATTCATCAGCTTTAGCAGTTGACTCTTGGGAAAAATTACCAAAAGAATTCAAAGATCTTAGTCATTTTGATTTAAAAAAAAAGTTAAACGGTATTTATTGTCGAAACAGATATACTGTCCAACCCCAGTCGTCTTCTAATTTTCGCTATTTTTTGCTATTTTTGCTATTTGTGTGCAGTGTGTGTGTGTTTATGTGTTTGTAATAGATGTCTACATGTGAATTGATAGTTGACACTATACAAGATTAGTGTCTAACTAGAAAACTGTATGGTTAATTTAGACTCTAGGCATTTCCTCAAATGTTATTTATATTTAGTTCATTCGTCCTATTGTTTTAGTAATTTTAGTTTAGCTAGATATATATTTTCTTGCAACATATGTCATGGAAATGTGAAAATAAAGTATTGTTGTTGTTATTGTATTGTTATATGAAATAGCGTGACGAATTGCGTGACACATTTACAACCTTTATAAATCAAATACGAAACATCGTTAAAACCTGAAACTTTTTGTGAAAGATTATAACACTGGTATCCTCATACCATGTTAGAAACAGCTTTGTAGGATGTATACTTTAGATTTTATAATTTTTATGACGTCATGTGAAAACACTCTAGTACATACATATACATACATACTTTATTTAGTGTGGAAATACACTTAGCTACAAAGCTACTGAGTCTCCAGGTATTCCTACAATTAACAATATAACAATTGTAAGGCTTGGTTCCCACTAGCAACCGGACGATGTGTGTTTTAAAACACCATAGATAATTTCGTTTTGATCCAAAGCAATGTTTCCTCTACATGAGGTGTTGTACCACCTTGTAAATTTATTCCAAAAGGATTTAGCAATTGGACATTCCACAAATAAATGGAGTGGTGTCTGATCAATGTCATGGCAATAAGGACAATCGGGTTGCTGTTTCTTTTTCATCTTATACAGAATTTTATTTGTATACAGGATATTATGTACTATTTTATATTGAAACACGGATAATTTTACCTCATTTGTGACACAAAAAGGAAGTGAATAAATTTTTGGTCTTTCTTGAAAGATAAAGCCGCTTTCAATAAGTCTTCTCTCGGCAGTTGGAGGAGGGAATTGCTGGTGATTGAGAAAAGTATTTTAAATTGTTTTACATGTGAGCTTTTCGATTGCAAGTGGTACGTATTCAGTTGACGGTAGAAGACATTCCTGCTTTAGCATAGTTTTCCATTCCTGTGGTATTGCAGATAGAAGGCTGTAATACTGTAGACAATTACTCTTGACATTGTATTTCTGCATGAAGGTTTTAAAAGGCATCAAGGTGTTACTTTCGTTGTTGAAAAAGCACGAGAGACTTTCAATGCCGACTCTTTTCCATCCAGGGAAAAAAACAGATAACTTGTTTACTCGAATAAGCTGATTATTCCATATTATTTGATTTAGCACGTCACCTTTTGTTTTCGGATTAGTGCCATTAATTTTCTGCCAGTGGGAAATTATATCTCGATAGAATTTTGGTAAGTTTTCATTCAGGGGTAGATGTTGAATGTCATAATTACACCGGAAAAGGAGATTGCCGCCAACGTTGGAAAGTAAGGATAGTGGGATAAATTTCCATGGTCTTTTATCGTTAGCGCACAAGCGCTTTACCCAGACTGTCTTTAACGCTTTATCAAATAGCGTAAAATCTAACATATTCAGTCCCCCCTCGTTCTTATTTTTAATTATAGTCGTTTTTTTGAGTTTTGGATTCTTGTACTTCCATATGTAATCAAAAATTATGTTATTTAAAAAGTAATAAAATACAAAAAAAAAATGTTATTTACTTCATCCGTAAACTCATTTGGAGTGTCTAACACGCTCCAGAGTGGGTGGCACGGTGGTGTAGTGGTTAGCGCGTCGGACTTTCAACCTGAAGGTCGGTGGTTCGAAGCCTGGTCTCTGCCGTCGTGTTGTTTCCTTACTTTACTCCACACTGTCTCTCTCCACCCAGGTGTATAAATGGGTACCGGCGACAAAATGCTGGGGGTAACCCTGCGATGGACTAGCATCCCATCCAGGGGGAGTAGCAATATTCCTAGTCGCTTCATGCTATAGAAACCGGGTTTAAGCTCCGGCCGTTATGAGCCTTCTGGCTGGGGTGCGCGACTTTACTTTACTTAACACGCTGCAGATAAAAGTTAGTTTGGATATTGCTAACGTTTTGACTATATTTACTCTTTCATATATAGATATGTCTCGAGATGACCAAATGTTGAGTATCTTTTTAAATTTAGGCAACTTTTCAAAGAAGTTTTTTTTTGTGGCGAGTTCTTCATCATATGAAAAATATACACCGAAGGCGTAGACAGACTCATCGCTTAATTTTAAATTTAGAATGGAATCCTTTTTCTGACGTAATGATCCCAGCCAAAGTATTTCTGATTTAGATTGATTTATTCGGATCGAGACCAGAACAGTTTTCAAATTGTTCCAGCAGATCAAAGAGCCTATGTACAGACCGAATATCTTTAACAAAAACAGTTGTGTCATCGGCGTACTGGGTTATTTTTATAGAGTTATTTGGATCAATTTGAATACCTTCTATTTCCCTTGAGCGTTTAATTGCGTTGCTTAAAATTTCTACTCCAATAACAAACAAGATCCCAGATAGTGGGCAACCCTGCCTGACACCTCTGCTTAGATTAAAATGTTTGGTGGCATTTATTTTATATTTATTTGTATTTATTTATTTTGTATTTGCTTTATTTAGCCCGTTTATTTATTGTACGTATGTACGTTATTGTTCTTCGTTGTTCATACTTGATGTAGACTGGGACCTCGTAAGGGAGCATTATGCGTATGCGCATACGCTGGCGAAGTTTGCAAATAAATAAATAGGTGTCCCCTATTAGTAGAGGGCTTGCCCCTCGGCTAGTTCTTTCCTGACACATAAATAAAGTTTCTACCTATCTATCTAGAGCTTAAGTGGCGTAGTGCCAGATCCTCCGCAACGGCACCCATTCGTTAGGGTTAGATCATCAGGGGGGCTTCAGAGGCCGCCAACAGCGGCATAAGTGATAGAATTTTTCAAATGCATGGCCGTTGGAAAAGCGTCGCAGCCAAGGACTGATAGGTAAAGACAACATCGCTTCTAGGCGTCTAGTGTTCAAGTCTTTAGGTTTGTAACTTTAGGCGCCTGCTTTTCAAGCCCTTTCTTTGACTTCTAGGCTCAGTGTAGCTTTATTCACTGTGTACATAGTCCCAGTGCTCGGCTAAAACCTGTAAAATAAACCTATTGGCGTTTATTTACTGTGTGTTGCGTAGTAGTGTATCCGAAATATGGAATTTCTGGCGATTGAGTGGCCACGAATTAACCTGAAAAGTAATATTAGCGAAAGGGCGTGAGCTCTGTTGGTTTGGATGACGGTGCATTATGGGCAATTATGTGGATGTATAGTGAGGCCAACACCGCTTTCTCTGATTAGCTCTGTTAATTTTTCAACTGTATAGCCACGTAGGAAGGGCTGCTAACTGCTACGTAACTGCTTGCACCTTGAGCCTTGGTTCCTACACAGATTTCATGTCAATTTCTTTCCCCAAGGGGTTTTTGAAGGCAGATTTTTTTCTGGCCTCCGTCTAACCACAGTGGTATTGTACGTGGTTGCTCAGCTCCGTTTAGGTGTTTTACTGTGATGGCGATTATTGGATAACGTAGTTATCGATAGTTATTGTATACTGTATATTGTGTACTGATTCTACTAAGGCTCAGTGTAGCTTTATTTACTATGAAAATACAAGACTGAATGCAAGGCTGGCACTACGGCAAAGGGCAGATTTATTAATGGCAAATATTTCGACTAATTGTAGTAGTCTTCCTCCAAAGGAAGACTAGTACAATCTCTTCTTTGAGTCGAAATATTGGCCATAAATAAATTTGCCCTTTGCCGTAGTGCCAGCCTTGCATTCAGTTTTGTATTTTCACATTCAAGTGACGCCTGGCACGAGATCTTGCACAAGGAAGATCTGGCAACTACCAGCAAGTTTAATTTCTGCGTCGTGTGGACCTCTGCATTCAAAGGTTTTTTAATTTTTTATTTTTTTTTATTTACTATGTACATAGTCCCGGTGCTCGGCCGAAACCTGCAAAATAAACCTTGTTGTCGTTCATTTACTGTCTGTTGCGTAAGTGTAGCCGAAATACGATTTTTAACGCAACAATTTGTTGCGGCAACATGTTGTAAGCTTTTAAACCACTTTCAAAACTTTGCAACACGTTGCCGTAACAAAATATTGCTTTAAAAATCGTCAGCGCACTGTCAGCGCACTGTTACACGGTGTTGCGTTAAGAATTGTCCCATCACCTTTATGGTCAAAAAATATCCCATTGTAAATATCAAATAAATAAAATATCCCATTGTCATAATTTGTCCAAGAAAAATTATCGATTTAATTCCCAAAAGACCATTTTCCCACAGCTTTCTGAGACAAATGACAGTATGTCAACGTTCAACCAATATGAAGACGTCCTAATTTCGTCCAACCAATCAGAAAAAAAAGAAAAAATTGTCGCAAGCCGTCGAGCCAGCGTAAGAAATTCGCGCCTATTTTGCATAATTTTTTTTATCACTGTTTAGTCCGTACTTCACAAACTCATGTAATGCCAATTCAAAATTTAAGCAAATTATTGCTTAAGAAGTTGTGAAAACTTTACTAGAAGTATTGCACGCAGTCCGCTAAAGAAGAAAGGGATAATAATTTACCTCGGAGGCATATTTTCCGTGATACAAGGTAAGAACTTGCCAAGTAACAATCTTTGCGGCCGTTCACGCGTTGCATGTAAAAAGCTTTCTAGGTTTTTAATGTTAATTTTTGTCCGAAAATTAGTTTCATTTACATTTTGTAGGTTTTTTTACGACCAGAAAGAAAGCTCTCAACCTCGAGAGTTACGTTAAAGCGTGAACAGTTTAGAAGTAGTGCACAAAATTACTGAAGGAAAATTCATTGAATTCATGGCGACTTGAGTCTTTCATAATAACTTTGGCATATAACAGCTAAGGTAATGCTATTTTCAACTTTAGTTAGCGGTATATATTTCCACCTTCGCGTAATTTTTGAGCACACTGACGTACATCAAAAATAAGATGCGGTTTACTTCCACTGTCAAACGCGTAGTTTGATTATGTACGTACATGTCAGTGAAGAAGTATATTCAATTTTCAACAAATTTATAAATTTAGAGCGATTTTAACTCGTTAAATAAAGTTGCCGCTGAAATATTAATTTGGTAGCACTCATCTAATCTTTTCTTGTCATTCTGTTTTCAGGGAATAGAGGACATTCTGCAAGCGCCAATCTCCTTAAACTGGAACACGTACCTCTGCTAGGAAAACCTCCATTACTTCTACAACCTTGGACATAAGACGAACTATGAATGACAAAGTAGAACAGCAAACAAAAAAGATGAAGTTCGAAGAAGACATTTTATGGTCGTGGTATCGTATGCTTCTTTGGTTTTCATTGGGACAGGTTATGGTTTGATTTAATTGCAGAATACGTGTAAAGTTGTCGCGTTAGTCCTTGCAATGCGCCGATTGTTACGACTTTTTCCAAACGGGCGAATGTTACGCAGGCTTACTAAATTATATTGCTTGGGTTTTGACAATTTGTACTTTCTTCTGATTTAGATGGGGGCCATGGATTCGTCAATGAAACTGTTTAGTATTACTTTACTAACGTTATTTACTTTTCTTTACTTACTCTGCGCGCTAAAGTAAAGTAAATTAAGAACTTTATTTAAGTGTCAATTCGTTTAGACCATATGGACTAATTGGGACACTATAATAATTATGATACAAGTTATCCTAAAAATATAATAGTATAAAATTCTTATAAAATGCTAAAATCCTCCTAAACACTGTACTATACTGATTATAGCACAAATTATCCTACGCCGAGTGAATGTTCTAGTAATAAAATTCTAAAATAAATAGTTAAATGTTAAAATCCCAAGTTAATTATTTGTACAGTTCTTGTTAAAATCTAGGAGCTTTAAAACAAGATCACAAGGAAAAACGCTTTCGTATACATGATTTACTACCCTTATAATCAAATTTGCTGTTGTTATTCTTAGTAGGACGCAGTTGGTCAATGCAGTGGTTGTAAGGACATTTCATGAGTGCCTCCAATAATTGATCATGAGGAAAAAAATAAAGGAATACTCGAGCTAAGATGAATCAGAGAAGCCTTGATACATGCTGCAGTCGACTACATGCTGGCTAATCTCATCTGTCTCGTAAAAGAATGATATGTCTCGCACCTCTAGTCAGAGCCAGAAATATTGGAACTCCGGGACACCGGGAGACAAGAACACCGGAAAACCGGAACAGCCCGGAATACTGTATATATCGGCTAACCCTAACCTTAACCACAAGTTAAGTTAAGTTAAAGTTAAGTTAAGTTAAAGTTAAGTTAAAGTTAAGTTGACCAGCTAGTTAAGGTGCTCTCGGAATCTTGGACGGTGTTACAATGCTCTGGTGTTCCTTGTTTTAGTGCATACCCACAAGATCATTTCTGAAGTGAGATATCCTTCTGAAAGGTCACGTGGTGGGTGTAGAGGAATAGGTGGATAATAATAATAATAATAATAATAATAATAATAATAATTTTTATTTAAATAACAACGATAAAACCTAATAATAATAATAATACGTAGAAAAGTAGAAAAGTACCAGGATTTGAAGAGAGAGATTGGAAGATTGTGGAAACTTAAAAAAGTGGAGGTTGTACCTGTAGTAATAGGGGCCCTTGGAAGTGTCACCAAAGAATTTGATAGGTGGATTGAAAAGCTGGGGATAACATTCAATGTTGGAGTGGTGCAAAAGACTGCCTTGTTGGGAACTGCAAGGATACTGAGAAAAGTGTTGGAAATGTGAAGAAGAGATAATTCCGTTAGCCCTTGGTCATTTGTTATGACCCGCCTAATAGAAGAAATTATGGCAATGACAACAGCCAGAACATAATGTTAAACAAAGATAATAATAATAATTATTTATGTGTCAAAAGTCATCTAGCAGAGGGAAAAACCCTCCACTAATAGGGGACACCTAACTACACTAAAGTGGAGTGCTGGTTGGTTCCTTCGGTTCTTAGTTTCACGATGCTTCACGTGGTCTACACTAAATATAGCTTACTTGTCGACTTTTTGAACCACCTCTTGAGTTTTATGTTTTCTAAAGTCTAATATTCAGCTTTTTGAGCTGAGTGCTTAGTAACTTTCTCCAATACCCTTGACCACGTATTTTCGCTTTCTCAAACTCTTAACTTTTTTTTCCAATATGTTATTGTATTGTTCAATGTTCTCTTATTATTAGTAATTATTGTTATTTATTGATATAATCATTGCTTCAAAATAATCCTTGATTATGCTCTGCGACTGGCTGGAAAAGGGCAGCATTAAGGTTTAACAATAAACCCTGGAAAGAGCAGAAGAGTTGGTCCTGTGGTCCTGACTGACTTCGACTTTGTCGTAACATTGCGCTTGTGACAGATTCGATCGGTTGAGAATGCACAGGCTTTGCTGCTTAGCGTGGAGGGTGAATGTAAGAAGGTGGGTCTTAGCTCAACGCTACGAAAACAGAGGTCATGAAGAAGTCAAGGTCACCACCAAAGATAGATTATCACTCGCTTCTAAAAAGGAATTAAAGTACCTTGGCTCCTATGTCAGCTCCACTGAGAAAGACATCCAGGTGAAGAAAGCACAAGCTTGGAGAGCTCTCCACGACCTCAATGAGGAACATCTGTAAGTCCACCATGCCGGAAGAACTCATTCTTCCCTTCTACCCTTGGAGTCATGGACGCTCACAGTAGAGCAAGAGACCCGGCTTGACGGCCGCTAAACTCGCATGCTCAGGATAGTCCTCAATTAATGACTCATGGAAGGATAGGGTCAAGAACAAAGTCATCTATGGCGATCTGCCTAGTCTCTCCGTCAACATCAGTAGATCAACAGAGTCCGACTGGCCAGACTCTGCATACGGTACTCTGAGCTGGTTGCTAGTCACTTGGTCCTTTTGGAACCGACCCAGGGGGTCAGGCCCTTACATACGAATATCTGCCTTGACTTGTATGGCGGATGGTAAAGTTTGGCGTGCTATTATATAGCCCGAGGAAACTCGACTTGATTGAAATAGTGTTTCCAGGATATTCGTGGCAATAATCCGATTTTATTACGAAGTTTAAGGCATCTCTTCTAAACGTCACGGTTTAAAGACTGGTCCAGAACTATATAGTACGCAGACTTCAATGCGCATCTCGGCAGTTCACGTTCTGTGCTTCGCTTTTCCGAATTCGATAAGATACAATCCTCACATATGCCTCAACGAAGCGGCATTTCGGATTAGTAACTTCTGAACATATGTGGTTTTTACATCCTATATTTTTACTTTTCGTTACCATAAACCTTTGACATATGTTAAATATGGCAAAGAAGCTCAAAGACCGTCTTTACCAAGCCTTTGACGCGGGTGTCACGGCAAAGGTGGCAAAGCCCATCTTTGATTTTAGTCAAAGTTAGTGCACCTTTGACGCTGTGCATCTTTGACGCTTATCAAACGTATAACAGTTGTTGCTTTGTCTCGATTCGCCTGTGATTTGCATCAAATGTTTAGCACTTTTGACGCGTGTCAAAAGAGTGTCAAAAGCAATGTCAAAATTACTGTAAAGGATTTGATCACGTTTGATGAGGCCTGTGTCGCGCAACTTTGTCTCACCATTGATGGAAATCAAAGGTGATCAAAGCCAACTTTTCGTGCAGTGACTTTGACGGCGTCGTAAATTGAACTACCTAGTGTTCTGAGTGGACTATAATCGAAACATCCTTCTGTCTTCCTCGCTAAGCTTCGGAAGTCCTCGGTAATCTTCGGCAAAAAAAATGACCGGAAACATTAAATTGACCTTCGCACTGACAATGATCAGACATTTTCGTGACACCTACGGTAAATTGTTGGGAGCCTTCGATAAACTTCGGAAAATTCAGAAATTGATTAAAAACCTGCAACTGGCATTGTAACGATATCCGAAAATTAATGGTCAAAAACTGTGGTACCAAAGTTATAAAGGGATAAAGGGATGACGTACTCGTGACTTGATTTTTCTTTGTATACACATGAGACAGAAGGCTCCTGTGTATACTAAGAAAACTCAAGTAACTCGTGGGATATTTTACGGTATACCACTTGAAACCGTTGAATACCTGAATGGGTCTCTAGTCTCTAGTCATCTTGGGCTTGCAATCCATGTCGATACGACTTTCTGCACACGGGTACATTTTCGTTCATCCAACTTGTACTCTATGAATTTTTCCACAAACATAACCCGTGCTCCTTTGGGTTCTATCCGTGTCCGATCGATCTGTAATTCGTACTCGTTTTGTATGAATCGAGCACGGTTGCCCAAAAACAAAATTTGATCCGTTTATTTAAAGCATAATATTACCCCCTCCCTTCATATATGATATAGTTGTCCACCCCTTTAACTTTCCAATACATCCATACTCAAAGACATGACATAAATCTATGCACTGATAGCAATAAAATAAGCTACAGTTTTAGGATAAACCTACATTGTAACACATATAATAATATATGAACAGATTTAAGTAATGATCCGCATAAGAAGGAAAGTACTGAACGGCAATGCACGATGGAATGTCAACTTTTTATTGTTAGTGATCTCATTGGCCTAGACTCAAAAACCGCTAAAAAGGTTCAAGATACAATTTTGTCTTATCTTTTAAGGTTTCAAGTAATTTGAGACCAATCGCACAACATGCAATTTTTAAAAGACATTGAATAACTCATTTATCTTAAGGGAACCTCCATTGTAATAACAAATTGACGTTAAATTGCTATTGTTAAGAATCGACGTTTTTTGTTTGCAACAATTAGGCAACCATATGACGTTATAAATATTCCAAATGGCGGCGCGCGGGAAATTCAAAAGCGAAAATAGGCGATATTTATATATTCATTTTTTTTGGACACTAAAATCAACTTTGCACTTGTTGTTTTAAAAATTTAAATTTAGGCTTCATTTTCAACAACTTAACATCAATTTGTTAAAACAATGGAGGTTCCCTACAGGTCGACAAGGGTCAGTAATGAGATTAGAGAAATATCTGGCGCAAGGTCAATTGGTGAACAAGTAAGATACAGGCGATGGGAATGATTAGGTCATGTTTTAAGAATGTCACCTGACAAGCACCCCAAGATCGCATTAATATGGGAAGCATAGGAGGGGACGGCCAAGAGAGACGTGGAGGAGAACCGTCGAGTCGATAAAGAAAGGACACAGCAAGGATTTAGAACCTGGAGAGAGGCAAAGACTGCAGCCAGAGACAGAACAACTTGGAGGAGGGGGATTGATGACCTTATTCTTCACTTTCAGAGAAGAAAGATGATGATAATCGAGTGAGAGCGAGAGTGAGAGACTGAGACTGAGACTGAGACCATGTGTGCAGCTGCGCGGGAGCATACACACAACATGCGCGCGACGATAGCTTTAAAGCCCATATTATAGCCACTTGCATGCTCGATAATTATTCTGATTAGAAAAAGTCTGTGTAATGGTGATATTACTAATGGAAGTTTCATTTGAAGTGAATTGCAGGTTAATTCTGATTGAAGACAGGTGGCTCCTTATGAAGAAAATGGGTCTCAAGTCTATCAACAATCCACCGCTTAACACACAAGGAAACTAACAGGTAAGTCTTGGGTAGCCTGTAAATTTTTTACAATTGAGAAAGGAAAAATGATAGTGCGGTTTACAATTAAGCGTTGAAAGTAATTTTGCTATTGCTTTGGTCTTGCATTACTGCGCTCTGTGATTGGCTAAAACATATTGCTTCGCTTTTTCAACCAATCAGAGGTAAAACCAAAACCAATCGTGACTAATCGATTAAGATCTTTTATGGTTCCACTCCTCCCTCCATGGGGGCATATTAACCAAGAAGCCTTCTTCAATGCATCGCTTACGAACTAAGAAAAAGGTAACAGTGCCACGCTTTAACACATATTTCATGAAAAACTCAATAGCACACAGAGCATCTATTGTGTGGAATCTTCTTACTTATGACCTTGTAAAGACATCTAACGTTAAAAATTATACTAAAATGGCCTCTAAATCTGACAATCTACGTAATTTAGATTTTCGGGCTGAATCTCCACAAACAGTGGCCCACTATAATAACGATAATTTTTTTTATATTATTAAGACGATTTTAATATACTCTTATTGTTTAAGTTTTAGTTAGCTTAAATGCACGACCCCATAAGCGGCAACGCTTTAATCACTATCGTGTTGAAATGAAAGTTATTGTACTGTATTGTATTGACTTGTTCGCACTTGTTTCCCGCGCTTGGCGCCGGCTACATGTATTTGCTTCGAGTTCTGATTGGTCCATTGGATTGTCTCTATCTGTTGTGCTTGGCTACAGTGATTACTATGGTTTTAGTTTTACGACACTCGAGTGAAAACCGCTTTACGATATCAGATTAATATATAAACTTGGGCCGCAAGACGCGGGTAAGAAAAATAAGGTTGTAACTGACACTTACCTATTAAAATATTAATCTAAAGTTTTGCAATGTTTAAATCTTGCAGTTCTCACGGATGCGAAGAGCCTATTAGACTGGAGATGTTGACAAAACCGCTGCAAGTGGAAGCCAATTGCGAGATAATAATTACAGCTAGGTATGTATACTTATACTTTTTTTGAGTGAGGGAGAGAGACTGTGTGTACGCGACACCTGTAACTGCGCGACCACATACACGCAACACGTGCGCGATAATTTTGGAGCACATATTATAGCCACTCATATTCCTCATAATAACACTGATTAGAAAAGTCTGTTTTCTACCACTAATGCTCTTTTGTTGCGTAAACAGTTCTCTTTGTAGAGAATTACAGGGAATTACGGATTGAAGACAGGATTATCCTTATGAAGAAAATGGGTCTCAAGTCTATCAACAAACCATCGTTTAACACATAATGCAACTAACTAACAGGTAAGTCTGGATTTTTTAACGATTAACAAAGGAAAAGTGACAGTGTGGTTTTCAATTGAGTATCGAAAGTAACTTTGCTATTGCTTTGGTTTTGCATTGCTGTGCTTTGTGATTGGTTAAAATATCTCACGCCACTTTTTCAACCAATCAGAGGTAAAACCAAAACCAATTCTGACTTGCTCGCACGCGTTTTCCCGCGCTTGGCGCTGGCTACAGTATTTGCTGCCAGCTCTGTTTGGTTCATTGGATTGTCTGTGTTTGTTGTGATTGGCCATTGTGGTTACTATGGTTTTGGTTTTAAGACACTCGAGTGAAGACCGCTCTACGATTTAACATTAATAACTAATATTTACCAATAACAATGTTAATCTTACAGTTTTGCAATGTTTTAATCTTGCAGTTCTCAGGGATGCCAGGAGCCTATTAGACTGGACCTGGTGATACTAAGATACTAAGATACGAGATACAAATTGCAACAAGGTATATATACGCCTCATTTTTTTTCTAATTCATTCATTTAAGTCTATCACAGAAAGAGGTTTATCCATAGCTGGGATTAAACAGAACAGAATTGGCCGCCAGCGAAAGTTAGGTGGCTCCCTAGGGAATTAAGTTATGATCCGTATAAGAAGGATAGTGCTGAACGGCAATGCACGATGGAATGTCAACTATTTTCATTGCTACAACTAGTGATCTCATTGGCCTAGACTCAAAAACCGCTAAAAAGTTAAGGTTCAAGGTGCATAAAGTCTAATTTTTTTATGGTTTCAAGTATTTTGAGACCCAATCAAACAACATGCAATTTTTAAAAGATATTGTATTTGGGGAGCTTCATCAAAGAAGCAAAATTAGTAGCTATTGTCTTCTGCTGTTCTGATTGGTTAAGCACGAACATTTCCTAAAATATATTTGACGCAAATGGATTTTCTGTATTTTTATACTGAAATATAATTATGAACCATCAGCCACTCCTCTATTCTTAAAATCAAAGGTATTCTATGTGGGGAAGAGCCAATGCCGCAGAACAATGAAGTTTGCTATAGTTCTTATGTGAAGCATTACTTAATAAAACTATAAACTGGAAAGGAGTTGACACTGGCTTGAATAAAAAACGTAATATATAATTGACAAAATAACGCACAATTTTCTTGTCTTCCAATTGTAGTTTACGAAAGGATTTCAACATTTTTTTATATCCCGATTTATCAGTTGTCAGTGCCATGGAAACACAACACCAAGAGAATGGCTATCTGGCGGAAATGAATACGGACAACATTTGTGAAGGAAAAGACACAGGGTCAGCGAGACGGTTTTCCCAATACCACGCAATTTCGTACGTTGAGCTATCAAACAAATAATAATAATAATAATAATAATAATAATAATAATAATAATAATAATAACAATCGTTATACAGGGAGCTCACTTCACTATTTTAGTGGTATTCTGTGAGGCCCTGTTACATATTTTTTTCTTAAAAGAATACGTGAACGTTTGTATCTCACAATTTGCGAAGTTTTAGAAAAGTCACCGATGGAAACGAGAGAAAATCTGCTAAAAGATCTGTTTTATGCGGCTGATATCTGAGAGGAATGTGGAGGGAAGCCTTTAAACAACAAACTTCACAAAAACTTTATCAAAAGACTGATAATTATCGTGACTACGGACATGCAACTCTACTGATCACTTCAAAGGCGAGGAGAGCTCAACTGAATTTGATGTTGCCTTACATGTACCTTTATGGAGAATTTATTAAAATCTGCATTCTGTCTTAGACTGAGGAATTTTCATCATTAAGGAAAGGGAAAAGAACCCAGGAACAGCTGGAAAGAGGTAAGTCTTGATGTCATCATCAATGCATGATGCATGATGCAGCTGCTCGAACAAGCCTTTGTTTATTTGCGAAAGTGATTCAAAGCCATGAGTAAAAGTGAGGACTAGAGTCGCCGACTTCCTCTCGTTTGTCTTGAAATTGGTCATGCACTTATCGAGAGCCCTTAACAAATTTGAAACTGGTCTTGAAAGTCGTCGTTGAGAGTTTTCTTTTGTTTGGCCTTCGCTTCAAATTTTTATGAGTTTTGCAGTCAGAAGTTTTCGTAAATGTTCAGTGGGCTCAACTATTTAATCATGTCCAATTATTAAGTTCATGGAGGGAATTAGTTAATTATTACGTTCGTTCACCTCATCCACCTACTGCAAAGCTATCCAGACACGTTCTTTTTAAATTGAAGAGATCTCAGTCAGGAATTGGCCACGGTTAAAAAGATGAGCGCTTTGATCACGTGTACATTTTACTTGTACACTTTAAATCTCTTGACTGGAATCGCTGTAGTAACTGAGACTTAAAGGAAACTCTCGTCTACTTCTTATTCTTTAGCTCTCTTGGTCTCCCGTTCTTGTTTGGCCTGGCCTTATACACAATTCGTTTTCACCTCAGGTTACAAAGGAGGAGAAGAAGGACACAAGGACGACTAGTGACGCGAAACAAATCACATCACAGGTACATCAACAGGAACATAATAATTTTACGTTGGGCTCAAGCGTCATGCTTCCTTGGACTCCTTGCGGTCGCCTTTTAACTTGCGCCTAGTGTTTCCCTGTTTGCTAAACTATTTTTAGGAGAAAAAACGGAAACTGATCATAGACTTTTTGTGTTTACGCTCAATCCCTAGGCATTTAATAACCCATAGCCGTTAACTACAAAATTGGGTGCAGAAGTAGTCATCTGGTCCGGGTAGTACGTCCCGTCCGAAAAATGGAATTGAGCTGCTATTTTCGTCTGAAATTGGGCATATACTTTGACAAGTGTGGTCTGCAGTGTTCACACTACTCCTGA
Organism: Cladopsammia gracilis; assembly: GCA_022457155.1. Taxonomy (NCBI): domain Eukaryota; kingdom Metazoa; phylum Cnidaria; class Anthozoa; order Scleractinia; family Dendrophylliidae; genus Cladopsammia; species Cladopsammia gracilis. The sequence continues at coordinate 405,712 of JAJGOT010000008.1, read as the reverse complement.
AAAACTCCTTGAATTTTATACACATATTTTTGTACCCTGGAAAACTGCTGGAATTCCGTCATCTTGAATCTTGATTCTTGGGTCGGGGCTTAACGTATTGCCATTCAGGTAAAACACGGACCTAAGGGAACTTACATATTAAAGTGCTGGGAGTGATCGACGGACGTTTTAGGGGTTGAAATTCGTTTTTGCGACGAGTGGGAGGTTAACCACCGATCGAGAACCTTTGGGAAACGATGTCCACAAGAACACAAGTCTGCTACCTTTTGGGGATTTCTCATTTCAAACATTCAGCGAAACTCCCGTGAATTTTAATACTCCCACCACGGTAAGAAACTACGAGATTGCAGTCTAATTGTCAAATGTACCATATATTTTCAGCTATTTCAAGCTACTTCAAAATGCCTTGGAAACTCTATGAAAGGATCTTCACTCTCATCCGATGAAATGGACCCATGATCAGGATAATGGATCAATAGCTGTTCCTGTTGCATGCTTCTGATAGTTTCTAATCTGTGCAAATTATCTTAGTCGTAAAACAGCGATTTATAAGGCCTGCTTTAAAATTTAGGTGTTATTCACGATAGCAAACATGTAGCGCGTGTTAGCAAGCTCGACCCATATATGATTTAAGAAGGAATGATAACTGTGTTTATATAACAAGTAAGAAAGTGTGCGTGTTTTAGCAAATAACTGGTACATGAATTAAGGAGGGTTAATATTGCCGGCATATACAAGAATTAGTTGTTTGTGTGTGTTAACAAACAACTGATACATAAATTAAGGACTGGTCATGGATATTTAAGAATTAAGTGTGTGCGTATTAGCAAACAATTGATACATACAAAACATCATCACCCAGTCTTAATTTGTAAGCACTAAGAGTGCGTGCGTGTTAAAAGCGAACAACTATTATATGAAATACGACGGGGTCATGTTTATAGAAGTATTAAGAGTGCGCTTGTTAGCAAATAACTGATACATGAATTAAGGTCTAGAAGGCATATAACGTTTATATAAATAAGCATTGAGAGTGCGTGTGTAAGCAAATAAGTGATACATGAATTAAGGCTTTGAAGGCATATAATGTTTATATAAATAAGTGTGCGCGTTAGCACATAAATGATACATGAATTAAAAAGGGATAATGATTATATATTAAGTAGTAAGAGTGCGCGTGCAAGGCAATAACTGATACATGATATAATGTTTATGTGGTATTGGATTCAGGCCAATGGCAGTGAATACGTAGCTACAGTTAGATATCTTTCAATATCGTATGTTTTTGGTTCGCCATCGTCTTGTAAAATCTTTTGTTTTTCACATTGTGTTTTATATCAGGGCTTGCAAGAAGCGTTCCTCGATGAAACCTTCTGACCAAGCAACAGATTCTTGACATGGCATACCGGTGGCCTTGATGGAAGTTCTATCTGAGTACCAGATAACCACCGAATAACCAAGCAAGATTTGGCACACATGCACCTCGTGGTGGGTCACAAATAGTTTTACGCCAAGTAATCACTCGCCTCACCAGGTCCGCTGCTGATACTACCATCGCCCTCTGTCCAGCAGATTCCAGCTTGGCTTCTGCTCTACCGGAGGTTACTTCGTCTCTTCATCCACTCAAGCTGAAGGACGAGATTGCCAAGATTAAAGGGAAGTTTGGGGGGCCGAAGGCCGCTTCTTCCTCGCTTCACGATGCTCTTTACACTGTCCATATAAGCATTACGAGTCCTGCGCGTGTTAGCAATAAATTATACATGAATTGAGAAGAGATGTTTTTATACGATTTAAGAGTAAGCGCGTCTTAGCAAACAACTGATACATTAAGAGATAATGTTTATAATAAAGAATGTGCGCGTGCTTTAGAAAACAACGGATACATGAAATAAGAAGGGATACTAATGTTTATGAGTATTAAGAGTGTGCGCGTGCTTTAGCAACAACGGATACAAAAATTGTGAAGGGATAATATTTATATAAGTATTAAGAGAGCGCGTGTTAACAAATACCTGATACATGAATTACGACGGGGTGATGTTTAGATAAGTATTGAGTGTGCGCGTGTTAGAAAACAACTGATACATGAATTATGACGGGATAATGTTTATATAAGTATTAAGAGAGCGCGTGTTAGCAAACAACTGATACATGAATTACGACGGGATAATGTTTAAATAAGTATTAAGAGCGCGTGTTAACAAACAACTGATACATGAATTACGACGGGATAATGTTTATATAAGTATTAAGAGCGCGTGTTAACAAACAACTGATACATGAATTAAGGAGGAATAATATTTATATAAGTAATTAAGAGAGCGCGTGTTAACAAATAACTGATACATGAATTACGACGAGTTAATGTTTATATAAGTATTGAGTGTGCGCGTGTTAGCAAATAACTGATACATGAATTACGACGGGGTGATGTTTATATAAGTATTGAGTGTGCGCGTGTTAGCAAATAACTGATACATGAATTAAGGAGGGATAGTGTTTATATAAATACTGAGAGAGCGCGTGTTAGCAAACAACTGATACATGAATTACGACGAGTTAATGTTTATATAAGTATTGGGTGTACACGTGTTAGCGAACAACGGATACATGAATTAAGAAGGGATAATATTTATATAAGTATTAAAAGAGCGCGTGTTAACAAAGAACTGATACATGAATTACGACGGGATAACGTTTGTGGAAGTATTGAGTGTGCACGTGTTAGCAAACAACTGATACATGAATTGAGGAGGGATAATTATATAAGTATTAAGAGAGTGTTAACAAATAAATGATACATGAATTACGACGGGGTGATGTTTATATAAGTATTGAGTGTGCGCGTGTTAGCAAATAACTGATCCATGAATTAAGAAGGGATAATATTTATAAAAGTAATGAGTGTACACATGTTAGCGAACAACGGATACATGAATTAAGAAGGGATAATATTTATATAAGTATTAAAAGAGCGCGTGTTAACAAAGAACTGATACATGAATTACGACGGGATAACAAATAACTGATACATGAATTACGACGAGTTAATGTTTATATAAGTATTGAGTGTGCGCGTGTTAGCAAATAACTGATACATGAATTACGACGGGGTGATGTTTATATAAGTATTGAGTGTTCGCGTGTTAGCAAATAACTGATACATGAATTAAGGAGGGATAGTGTTTATATAAATATTGAGAGAGCGCGTGTTAGCAAATAACTGATACATGAATTACGACGAGTTAATGTTTATATAAGTATTGGGTGTACACGTGTTAGCGAACAACGGATACATGAATTAAGAAGGGATAATATTTATATAAGTATTAAAAGAGCGCGTGTTAACAAAGAACTGATACATGAATTACGACGGGATAACGTTTGTGGAAGTATTGAGTGTGCACGTGTTAGCAAACAACTGATACATGAATTGAGGAGGGATAATTATATAAGTATTAAGAGAGTGTTAACAAATAAATGATACATGAATTACGACGGGGTGATGTTTATATAAGTATTGAGTGTGCGCGTGTTAGCAAATAACTGATACATGAATTAAGAAGGGATAATATTTATAAAAGTAATGAGTGTACACATGTTAGCGAACAACGGATACATGAATTAAGAAGGGATAATATTTATATTTGCTTAAGTTTTAAGAGAGCGCGTGTTAGCAAATAACTGATACATGACTTACGAATGAATGAATTCCTTTAGTTAAGTGTCTATACGGTAATAAAACCACTAAATGAGGACACTAAAAAATATATTAAAAATATAAAAATCTAACTTTTCTTATAAATGCTGAAACTGGTTAAAATTATTTAAGTATTTACAATATATACAAGATAAAATACAAAACTTACATTAAGAACTACATAATATACAAGTTTCGGAGGAGTTATCAGTGGCTAAAATATCTAAGTCAAGCTTACGAATGTTTTTCTCAAAAGATGACAATGTTGGTAAACTTCTAATGTCTTTGAATACAATATTCCATATCTAACGCCCAGTATATTTTATGGTGTGCTTGCCATATGTAACTGTATTGAACTAGTAATGTTTATATAACTATTAAGTGTGTGCGTATTTCAGCAAACAACTGATACATGAAATACAGTACGAATGGATAATAATGTTTATATGAGTATTAAGTGTGCGCGTGTTAGTAAACAACTGATACATGCAATAAGAAAGTATAATGTTTATATATGAATTAAAAGTGCGTGCATGTTAGCAAACGACTGACACATGGGTTAAAAATGCATAATGTTTATATAAGTATCAAGTGCATGCGAGTGAATTGTAAAGGACTTGCATGATGTGTTTATGTAAGAAATAAAAATATGCCTTCGTTAAAAATGAAAAGGAGTTATCGCTGTTTTGGATTCATTTATTCATTTCAAAGGAACAGGAAAATAGAACTGTTGCTGATATTTATCACGAGCTAAACATCGTTTGGCACAAAAAAGCAGAGTATAAGATATGAAATAAACGTACAGTCATTTTACAATTATAGCCGCTGGCCAGATCAAATTCTCCCTTTTCATTTTCTTCGCTTTTTTCTGATTTTCTCTCCACAGTTCTCATTAGAACTACTGTCAGGCTAAAGCGAGGAAACTAAAAACTCTAGTTGCATTGGATAGTTCAAGAGGAATGTAAAACAGGAACTGTACTGCCAGTATTTTTCGCATTAATGTGAACAATAAAGGTCACGTGACCAGGAATTAAGACACCACCGGGTGAAAGCTAGGGTTATGTCTAACTTATAACGGTGTCAGGTTTAGGATCGTTGGGTAAGGGTTAATGGGTGACGGTTGGGGTTACGTTCTTTGTGTAAGGGTTAAATTCAGGGCATTGGTTGCTGTTTGGGCCGCGATAGGTCACGTGACAAGCATTCCTGACACTTTGGATCACAATAGATGAAGAAACTATACTGTTCCTACTGTATTGAGCCTAAATAAAGTTCCTTGTCAAATTATTTACACCCCTTACTTCAATTTTGGGCTGTGTTCTGTTGTTAAAAGTTTGAGGGCTTGTGCCATCAAAGCTATTTAACATTGTTTTCCAGTGTTGTCCTTTCTTTTTCATTTTGATTTTTCATTTTCGCATTGGGAGCTCTTCGTTTTGGTAATTTTTTTTGAAATTTCGAAGATGTGATCCCACAGTTTGAGGAGTGGAGGTGTGTTAGCTGCAGACAATACTGGTATTTTTCGTACGGGTGTTTCAAACAACAATCGTGTGCGATATTCATAAAAAGGTGATTACCGTTTTATTGTCCCATTAAGCTCAATTTCCACTGTTTCGTAATTTTTTCGTAATTTTTTACATGCTTAAGTATAATTAGAGATGATGTATGAACAGTTTGCGCAAAAGTTAAAACTTGAGCACGGTTCAACTTTTTACGTTTACGCAAACTGTTCATACATTGTCTCTAATTGTATTTATGCACGTAAAACGCAGCGAGTAATTACGCGACAGTGAAACTCCAGCTTTAATTCGTCCCTGTGATTTTTGGGATGGTTTGGGTAACCAATACGAGCTATGATTGGTTAATTGGTTGGAAACGATTAACCTATCGTAACTAACGCTGGTTACCCAAACGATCCCAGAAATCCTAGTGACGAACGCTGGTGCTTAGCGTCTCCCTGAAGATTCTGGAGTGGAAAATTGTCCCTACCATTTAATTTACCTGTTTCTTGTTTTTTTTTTTTTTTTTGTCCTATTCCGCAAGTCACTGCATTGTTGAGTTCAGCTAGCCCAGGGTTTTTCTCCTCGGAGCATTTGGACGGAGTAATGCATTAGCTTACATTTCCATTTTGTACTATAGAGATTTTGAGGTTTCAAGATTCTTCGAGATCAGAATGATATAGATCTTTCCTCCATCGAGGCGTCTCTTGCGCTCTTTGCCTGCATTCACTTCGCTCAGCGTCTCACCCTTGAGTTGAGGCTGTTAGTCATTAAAGTCTTGCAACAACATTTAAACACGGTCGCGTCTTCGTATCGTTCTCACCTGTATGAACCGATGGGCTTCGGTTTAAAACGCCTATTTTTCGTGGTCAAGTGAGTACTCTTTCCATAACCATTCGCACAAAAGTCTATAAAATTCCCCCAGACGAACCAAAACAGGCTGAACGAGATCATATTAACTCCTGTCATCCTCAGATGTTCAGATCCAAAATGATCGCTGCGGCATCCTGGTGCAATAACTATTACTTTAAAAGAAACTATCAGCCAACGGGAGAATACGCGATAAGACGATTCTGAATGTATTTTTTCAAGACGAAAGATATTCTCATCTTTCATCATGAAGTTTGATATCTGGCATCCTTTTGATCAGTTGTTTTTGTTTTTTTTTTTGGTTTAAATTCCTCCAGTTTCTAAGATAAGTGAATTAGCTTGAAACTAACTCAGATAGTTACAGTTAAAAGAAGTTAGCTAAAAAGAGCTGTCGCATAAAAGATATTAACAACATTAAAGTGTTAAAGTGATTCCTCAGATAAAATTAAGTTGACGAACGGTTTTTTTTTTAACTTTCCCTGATTTTTCCCTACCAAGCATTGTTTCGAAAAATGCAATAAAAAACATAGGTCATCATTCTCGCGAAATAGATGTAATGGACTATAGTTAATTTTTATGTTGTACTGCCTATCACTCGTGATTATTTGATCAGTTCACATTACTTTACGCGCTAGCATAAAGCATAGTTGAAATGGTATGCTGCTTGAAAACTGTAATAGATAAAACCTACCGACCATAAGGACAATTTGATATACAGCTATTTCAATTAACGTTGACGGGTGAAAGCTCAAAGCTCAAAGCTCAAAGCCTACAAGCAAAGACCGAACGAGTAAATCGAGCGCCTGTTCCAGGCATGCAGATAGTTGGGAGCGGCGAAATGAAAAGAAACGGCGCGAATGAGCGATGCGACGAGCGGGAAAAACGTTTCTTTTGCGCCGCTCCCAACTATCTTGGCTTGAAGCTTTGAGCTTTCATCCGACAACGTTAATTGAAATAGCTGTATGGTCCACGGCAGAGGTAGACAGTCTCGATCAAACGGCATTGACTCAAAACACTTCTTGCGTGCATGATCTCATGATCACAGTTAGTAGTATAGGGACATGGTGATCCTAGCTCACTTTTCTCCGAAGCTTGAATCTTGAATCTTGAATCTTGAATCTTGAATCTTGAATCTTGAATCTTGAATCTTGAATCTTGAATCTTGAATCTTGAATCTTGAATCTTGAATCTTGAATCTTGAATCAGGTGGGATGCATTGCTGAAATACGCAAGCGTTGAGTTGAAGCTCTTGACAGAATACAACATGCACCTTTTCGTGGAAAAGGGAATGAGGGTGGAATATGTATGGAGAGCAGAGGCTTTTACAAGGCAAACAACCCCCTTCTTGATGACTATGATCCAAGTCAGATTCGATGTATTCTCTTACTTTGTTCTGAACAGTAGACCAGTTCTGATGAAAGGTTTCAACTTTTTATTATTATTGTTATTATTATTGTAATTTTATATTGTAAATTTAAGATTGTTTTAAGAAATTTGTTAATAAAATTATTCATTATTATTATTATTATTATTATTATTATTACTCGTATTTCGCTCAAACCAAGCAACTTCTTCGCAAAAAATGCAATAGGAATACCTCCCTCCATGAAAACCTGGTTTGGTTTTCTTGATGCATGAAGCATAAAAGTCATTCGCTGTCCTTCTTCTTTGTAATCTTTTTTCCGTAAACCCTATTCTTACTTTTCCATAAGAGCACCAGATGTCTTTCTCTAGCTGAAATATTTTGCATTATTTTATCAAATTTTGTCTGTTTCGTTGTTTTGAAGAGCTTAGGTCAAAGAGTCGCTTTGCTTCGATTCCGCTTGTATATTTTAAAAATAGGAAACAGACACCCCATGTTAGCGGGGTTTTGTTTTTAAATGTATGAATTTGATCACCTACGTTAAAGCTGGAGTTGTGGTCTGTGTTGGGTTTTAACTGTTGCCAAGAAATGTATCAAAAAAAAAATAAAGAAACCATGCCCCGTTCACTTTAGACTTATTTTCGGTGAACGGTTCCTTGACGGAGGAGTTAATAAACACCGTTGAACTTTTCAATTTCTTCATCTCAGTTTCCAAGGGGTTTCTACCACGTAGATCGCCCTCTTCTCACTAGATTTCCTCGTCCCTTGCGTGGTGAACCATTTCTTTTGGATCATATGGTGTACTCAACATGTAGATTATCCGAAATGCGAGTGACTAAAAGCTGACAAAACTTTGCAGGGGCGGATCCAGGAATTATAGAAAGAGCGGGCCGTAATATATATAGATAGGCTCAGCCTAACAGCGTCGCTCTCAAAACAGAAAGCCCATGGTAAACTTAACTGACTTAGGTGAAAGGTCGGAAACACAAGAATTAAGATTGAATACCGGGCTATTTTTCAATTTTAGCAATTCTCAAAAACAGAATTACGCGACCGTCAGCACAGTACATTTAAACCGTACAAAAGTTCACAAAAACAACTTGTCCGTCTCGAATAACTAGTAGGACTAATTTCCAAAAAAAATACACCTATTGCTTATCAAAAATTGTCCGAGAAACTGATTTGGAAATCAAAATTGCAAAAAATACGTCAAACATATTTGCATGGTGGCCACGCGAGTGAAGTTAGAACTACAAATCTAAGTCATCATCATCATCATCATCATCATCATCATCATCATCATCATCATCAATCTTTATTTATACACGAAATCGTATCATAATTACATGGTCTTCCTAGGAGTCGTGTGAATTTACACTAGAGTACATTACCGTAGAACTACTTAACTAAGAAAAATAAAGTACAATGAAAACTACGATCAAGGTTTCTTCGATTAATCAAACTACATTAAACTAAAAATTGAACTATAAAACTTAACTAAATTACACGAAGTAATAGAATGCTATAAAAACTTAAATGATCATTGTTTCATTATAATCTTTCACACATAAAAAGGTTTTAAATTCGTTTAAGTTGGGCCGCTGTCTGATCTCTAAGGGGATCTTGTTCCACAGAACAGATCCCCTGTAGTGTATGCTACCTTTGGCGTATTCAGTTCTCGGTCTGGGAATGTAACAATTAGACTCAGAATTGCTAAGATTATGTGTGTGTATATTTGAAATATTGGTAAAAATCCACCTCAAATACAATCATTATGGGGAAAGATTATTATGAATTTTATACATAATTACAGCCAACTGTTTTAGTCTTTGGTTTTCTAACCGTTCCCAGCCAAGCTCATCCAACAAATCACTCGAGCGAACCTCATAATTAGAAAGGGTGACAATTCTGGCAGCCCTATTTTGTAGCTTTTGGAGTTTGTCTGATAGACCCTTACCAATATTGTCCCACACAGGACTACAATAATTGAAATAGGGCATTACAAGTGCATTGTATATATTTATTCTAGTTTCAAATGGTATGATAGTACTAATACACTTTAAGACTGCAAGACCAGCAGTTATTTTCTTTGAAACATCATTAATATGTGGGCGCCAGGTAAGAGATTCTTCAATGTGAACTTCAAGGGTTTTATGTTTAAATACCCTTTCCAGCGGTTTATTGTTTACTTGTACAGTAAAGTCACTATGTAATTGTGATAATTTACATTGACTCCCGATAAGCATGTATTTTGTTTTCTTGAAGTCTTGTTTTGTTTACATAAAATCGCTTTTCAACCTATATAATGAATGAACAAACAGATAAAAATAGACAACACAATCTTCGGCTAGACTTTACAATACCCGGCCACTTATTTACATCTCATTGACAGAATAAGAATGGATTCTTTTGTTTTCATATGGCTAGTTCTAACAAAGATTTAAGGGATATGTAAATAAGTGGCCGCTCCCAATCTTCTTCGAAAAATTTTTATTCAAATCTCCATATAAGTTTATGTTTAAAAGCAAAACGCGAGCTGTCATCGATGAAAGAAATCAAAACGACTAAATTTGAGCACGTTTTATCAACAATTCAGACAATTCTCCAAATATAGCGAGAACACAAAGAAAAAGTCAATCACAGATTGATATAGCCTGTGAACAGGCCAAATATAGCGAGAACACAAAGAAAAAGTCAATCACAGATTGATATAGCCTGTGAACAGGCTTACAGGCTTCTTTAACCTAACCAAATTCCCCCAAAAGAAGCCTGTTCACAGGCTAAGATTGATATCAACATAAATTCGCATCGAAAAAATGTATTTTTTACCTTTAAGTCCGTCCACTGCTTGAAAATTCTTTAAATCTACGCTTCTTCAGTTCTGAAACCCGAAGCGACAAGACCGACAAACATCTCCCCGCATTGCTGCCTCATTGATAAAAACGTATAAGTTCCTCGAAGCAAGATTTTATTCACTGAAAGCTCTTCTTTTTCCACTATAGCGATATGAGTATCGCTTAATTAGTATCCCTGTCTTGAGTAGCAAACCGCGAAAAACTGCAGGAAAATAACGACTTCAATTTAAACAGTTTCACACAGTTCAAACGTGCCAAAACCTAATGCAAATGAGCAAAATCTATTGTTCTTGCTAATTTGCATTAGGTTCGGCACATGTGAAGTTCGACGTTTGAACTGGGCCTTAGTAAACACAACAAACATCAAAGTGTTTTCCCAGCACGCCTAGTTCCTGTGAGTCAAAAATCGATCATCTCAAACGCGGTGCAAAATAACTTTCAACGTTTTCGTCCGATTGATCTCAAATTTTAGACCTTAACAGAAATTCTCATTACCGAGGAACCTATGATTTCGGTTTTTTAATTTAACTGATTTTTTGACGGGAAAATGGCGTCACCAAATTGGCGCCAAAAATTAAATTTCACATTGTGAGATATTTCATTATTGCATCTTGAAGAGCATGTTCCCACGACTTCAAAACCGAAGAAATAACTGAAATATCTTAATTGAGTCCAAAGTTATGATTAATTGAAATTTCAATTTGTGCTATTTTTAGCATCAAAATGGCGGGAAATTCAAAATTCAATTAATCATAACTTTGGACTCAATTAAGATATTTCAGTTATTTCTTCGGTTTTGAAGTCGTGGGAACATGCTCTTCAAGATGCAGTAATGAAATATCTCAGAATGTGAAATTTAAATTTTGGCGCCAATTTGGTGACGCCATTTTCCCGCCAAAAAATCAGTTAAAATGAAAACTGAAATCATAGGTTCCTCGGTAATGAGAAGTTCTGTTAAGGTCTAAAATTTGAGATCAATCGGACGAAAATGTTGAAAGTTATTTTGCACCGCGTTTGAGATGATCGATTTTTGACTCACAGGAGCTAGGCGTGCAGGTGAAATGCCAACGCGTACGTCGGGCACACAACGCGCCCGCGAAACATTCCGCAAGCCATGACCACGAAAAATGACGCGCATAGGTTGGTTGTATATGGGTCTCTGGCGTCATGAAAAATGACGCGCATAGGTTCGTTGTATATGGGTCTATGAGTATGGGGCTGCGCAGCCGGGCCTTCGGCCCGGCGAGTGCTCCGCTAAAAATTTGTATGAGAGACCATGGACGCGTTCGCGCCCATTTAGCGCGGTTGTACGCGCCTTTCTAGAGGCGCCCGGAGATATGCCCCCCCACGGGAAATTTTGTTCATTGAAGTCCTCTTAGATGCAATATGGTGATTCTGGGCTCAGGATCCTATATTGAACAAGTAATGTTGAAACATTTATTAAAATGCAGTTTTGGTTGTGGTGAAATATGACGTGAATCAACTCGAACATTTTACAAACGAAATCCAAGTAACCGGAGCAATATTGGATCTAATTATACTAGAAAAGGTTTACCAGTTTAAGGAACGCAAGGAACAAAATTCATATTTGATTCATCTTCATCCTCATCAATCTAGCAGAAAATATTTCCCTGAACTTAATTTTTGTTTCATTATCAGAACTTGTTGTTTTGAAAAAAGAAAAGTAGTTCTTGAGCACATCACAACGCATCTTTTTGTCAGTATACAATGCGAGCTAAAAAATATGTATTTGCCGACATGGTAGTCGGACAATAGTCCATTCAAAATTAGACGTCCACCTTGAGATACGCTTCACAATCCCCCCCCCCCCTCCCCTGGGGGGGATGGGGTACTCAACTGACGCTTTGTCTTAGAATTTTTTACTTAAGCCTCAAGTCAGGCTTTCGCAGTTGAAGGACCTTTTTCCACCTAAGAAATCGAAAGGTTTGCCCCTGAAATGAATACAAGTACATACACTTTATTTTAATACGACAACAACATAAATAAACTCAACAACGGCAATTTTTCCAGTTCTTACCGATCTAGATAGTGATGTAACTGTAAACTGTAACAACTTCACTTATGAACTTAAATGATAACAAGTTCTTTTTTTTTGGGGGGGGGGGGGGGGGGAGAGCTTTCACTCCTTAAACACCCCAGATAGAGCTCAGCTTAAATCATCTGCTTATTTCGATAAAGTAGCGCACATAACTGTACTCATTGAAAGAGATAACTTGGGTTTATGAAACATAGGGGAAAATAAAAGTCAAAGGACAGCAAATCCTTCAAAAAACCCCAAAATCGACTCACGCACTAATAATTATCTGCCCAACGTTCTGCTTGGATAATTATTCACAGCATTTGGCTGCCAGTTCCCCTTGAAAGATTAACAACAATGTGACCGTCAAATAACCTACTTTTAATTAAGAAGATTGCACACTACAGGGCGCTAAACTTTAAATGACAAGTGTACATCATGCGCTTCACTTTGAATACTCATGAAATAGCACTTTCCTTTGACATAAGGCCCAGCAACAATTTGGGAAGGCATTGTCATCCTTGTTAATTATTCCTTTACAATTGCTCCAGGAATGTTTCACGACTGAGCTGAATAAATTTTAATCGCCAAGTATAAAAGCAATGTAGTAGCCCATAGTATTATTTGATGTTAGTAGTTGGCCTAAACGTGGTGCTGTGAAGGTCAGATTCAAATCTCTGGCTTGGCGTCTTCTTGATCTGTATCAGTTTGGAAAAGACCAGGTTTGTTTTTCGTTCAAATGTCATTTCGACTACATTTTATGTTCGCATTTACATTACAGCGAAGTCAACATGGAAGCTGGAGTTATTGATAGCAGCGACAATGCGGTGTTGAATATTCCCGTTGCTATAATTTCCATCGCGTTTCGCGTCAGTTTGGACTTTACTTACAAAGTGAAGCGATACTAATAGCTTCGCTCTGTGATTTTGTGACACAATGTTGATTTAGAGTACTGAGAGGAAAGAAAAATCATTTAATGTAACCTTTTTTATTAAGTCTGTTCGTGCGTGCCGGAGATTTATACTGATTATGTGAAAATTATGTAGAATTTTCTCAGGAGTTCAAATAATGAATGTCATAGATAGTAAAATAAGTCACTAGGAAAACGTTTTCACATTTTATGCTAAGAAATCTACAGAACTAACTCCTTGTTTTTCTTTCAAATAGTTTATTGTTGGATCGTCCCAAAGCCGTCCATCTGCTTTGCTTGAGAATCAAGTCCTTTGACTAAACAATTTGGGTGTGGAATCTTTAATGTTTTCATTTCCTCAGAGGTATGGCGGCGTAATTATTTTGACTTGAGATGTAACTTGATTTTCGCCATGTTATCTGTTATTTTATTGTATGGTCATGTTGAAGTAGAAAAGGTGCACAGGAAAAGCCAAAAACTAGCTTTTGATTGAGATTTTGTTTTAACATGCAACTGATAGCAAGTCAGTCTCAGGACAATGTTGGCTAACTTATTAGCCGTTGAACTGATGTTGAAAGGGATTAACGATTAGCACAAATCATGGCCAAATTTCAAACTTCAAGTTAAAAACGCCAAGTTTCTTACATTTTGCTGGGTAAAAGGAATTCATATATTAATTGATTGAAGTTTACTGCTTTGTTCATTTAGGTCCATCAGAAGTTTATAAAACTATCCTGCAGTGTTGAACCGTTGTACAACTCAAGACGTCCACTTCAGTAAAGAAGCCCAGATAAGTACACATTATTAGTAATTTGTCAGTAACTTTCAGTTGAATGGTCACACTTTAGGATTTTATCCACGGACTCAAAGTTAGAATGACTATCTACAGCATAATAAACAGCATTATGGGAAAATACTGCTCAATACCATTCATTTGAAAGGTCACGGTTTTGCATTTTCAGTTGTCTACAGACTCAAAAGTTCGAACCACTCTCTACAGCGTAACAAAAAGCACCGCAGGAATGTTCGTCTAATGATGATCATTGCTTGCATTTGTATGGTCACACTTTAGGATTTTATCCACATACTTAAAAGAAAAGGTTCCAAACGGCAAACTCTCCTGATAGTTTGTAGCTTTCATTTAAATGGTCACACATCTATTAATGAGATTTCATCCACGGAATCAAAATTTTGAGACACGACCACAGGGAAGTATGCCTTTGTTACTTTCATTTGAACGGTTAGGCATTTAAGATTTCATTCACAGACTCAATAGTTTGGAACAGTACCATAGGAGAGTACGCCTTTGCAACTTTCATTTGAATGGTCAAACATTTAGGATTTATTCACGACGGACTCAAAAGTTTGAAACACTACCACGGGAAAGTAGGCCTTGGTAACTTTTACTTGAATGGCCACACATTTAAGATTTCATCCACGGTCTCAAATGTTTCCAACAGAATTACAGGAAAGTACACCATTGTAGCTTTTATTTCAATGAACGTCACAGATAAGATATTTTTCAAGCAATCAAATTTAGATACAGAATCGATTACAGGATAATTCGTCTTTGTAGCTTCCAATTCAATGGTCAAACCTTTTGGATTTCATCCACGGACTCAAACGTGTGAAACCGAACGATAGGAATGTACGCCTTTGAATGTTCACACATTTGCGATGTCACCCACATACGGACTTAAACTACCACAGCAAAAAAAACCTGCTATAGCTTTTATTTGAATGGTCACACACTTAGAGTTTCAACCAAACACTGAAAAGTATGAAACAGTAACATCAACTCAACAGTTCACAGGAAAGTAGGCCTTTGCAGCTTTCGTTTGAATGGTCACACATTTGGGATTTCATGCACGAGATCACAATATTCAAACAGTACCATATGAGGCAACGCCTTCGTAGCTTTCATTTGAATGGTTACATACTTAGGATTCCATCGACAGACTCAAATGTCTGAAACAGTTTACGACGTGACAGTACGCCTTTCTTTGAATGGTCAAATATTTAGGATTTCATGCAAGAAATAACAATTTCGAAATAGTACCATATGAGGCAACGCCTTTCTAGCTTCCATTTGAATGGTTACACATCAAGGATTCCATCCACAAACTCAAACGTCTGAAGCAGTTCGACAGGACAATACGCCTTGTAATACATTACATCTTTAGGAGTTCATGCACGAGATCACACTTTTGAAACAGTACCATATGAGGCAACGCCTTTGTAGTTTCATTTGAATGGTTACACTTTTAGGATTCCATCCACGGACTGAAACAGTTCCACAGCATAATACGCCTTTCTTTAAATGGTCACATAGTTAGGATTTCGTGCACGAAATTACAATTTTGAAATAGTACCATATGAGACAAAGGCTTTGTAGGTTTCATTTCAATGGTTACACATTTAGGAATAGTGCAGGAATGCTGCAGAAACAGTACCATAGTACAATATTAATGTTATATAAACACTGGTATTTAGGAATGCTGCAGGAATAGTTCCACAGGATAATACGCCTTTCTGATCTTTGAATGGTCACACATTTAGAATTTTATGCACGAGATCAAAATTTTTAAACAGTACCATATGAGGCAACGCCTATGAAGCTTTCATTTGAATGGTTACACATTTAGGATTCTATCAACACACTCAAACGTCCGAAACAGTTCAACAAGATAATACGCCTTTATTTGAATGGTCACATATTTAGGATTTCATGCACGAGACCACAATAATAATTATTTTCAAACAGTAACATGAAATAGTACCATATGAGGCAACACCTTTGTAGCTCACATTTAAATGGTTACACATTTAGGATTACATCCACAGACTCTAACGTCTGAAACAGTTTGACAGGATGACATGCCTTTCTTTGAATGGTCACACAATTCGGATTTCATGCACGAAATTACAATTTTGAAACACTACCATATCAGACAACGCCTTTGTAGCTTTTATGTGAATGGTCAGTACACATTTAGGATTCCATCCACAGACTCAAACTGCTGGAATAGTTCCACAGGATAATACGCCTTGAATGGTCACACATTTAGGATTTCATGCACGAGATCACAATTTTGAAAGCTGCCATACGAGGTAACACCTTTGTAGCTTTCACTTGTATGGGTACACATTTAGGATTCCATCCACAGACACAAACGTCTGAAACTTACAGTTCAACAGGATAATACGCCTTTCTTTGAATTTTAATGGTCACATATTTAGGATTTCATGCACGAAATCACAATTTTGAAATAGTACCATATGAAACAAAGGCTTTTTAGCTTTCATTTGATTGGTTACACATTCAGGATTCCATCCACAGACTCAAAAACGTCTGAAACAGTTCCACAGGATAATACGCCTTTCTTTAAATGGTCACGTAGGATTTCATACACGAGATCACAATTTTGAAAGCTGCCATACGAGGTAACGCCTTTGTAGCTTTCATTTGTGTGGGTACACATTTAGGATTCCATCCACAGACACAAACGTCTGAAACTCAATAGGATAAAACGCCTTTCTTTGAATGGTCACATATTTAGGATTTCATGCATGAAATCACAATCTTGAAACAGTACCATATGAAACAAAGGCTTTGTAGCTTTCATTTGAATGGTTACACATTTAGGATATCATCCACAGACTCAAACTGCAGGAATAGTTCTACAGGATAATACGCCTTTCTTTGAATGGTCACACATTTTGGATTTCATGCACGAGATCACAATTTTCAAAGCTGCCATACGAGGTAACACCTTTGTAGCTTTCATTTGTATGGATACACATTTAGGATTCCATCCACAGACACAAACGTCTGAAACTTACAGTTCAACAGGATAATACGCCTTTCTTTGAATCGTCACATATTTAGGATTTCATGCACGAGATCATAATTTTCAAACAGTACCATATGTGGCAACGCCTTTGAAGCTTTCATTTGAATGGTTACACATTTAGGATTCTATCAACAGACTCAAAAACGTCTGAAACAGTTCCACAGGATAATACGACCTAATACGACTTTCTTTAAATGGTCACATAGGATTTCATGCACGAGATCACAATTTTGAAAGCTGCCATACGAGGTAACGCCTTTGTAGCTTTCATTTGTGTGGGTACACATTTAGGATTCCATCCACAGACACAAACGTCTGAAGCTTACAGTTCAACAGGATGACGCCTTTCTTCGAATGGTCACATATTTAGGATTTCATGCACGAAATCACAATTTTGAAACAGTACCATATGAAACAAAGGCTTTGTAGCTTTCATTTGAATGGTTACACTTTTAGGATTTCATCCACAGACTCAAACTGCAGGAATAGTTCCACAGGATAATACGCCTTTCTTTGAATGGTCACACATTTAGAATTTTATGCACGAGATCACAATTTTCAAACAGTACCATATGAGGCAACGCCTTTGAAGCTTTCATTTGAATGGTTACACATGTAGGATTCTATCAACAGACTCAAACGTCTGAAACAGTTCCACAGGATAATACGCCTTTCTTTAAATGGTCACATAGTTAGAATTTCATGCACGAGATAATAATTTTGAAATCTGCCATACGAGGTAACGCCTTTGTAGCTTTCATTTATATGGGTACACATTTATAATAGGCCATTTGCACGATGGCGTCATTTGACTACAACTACCAGAATTCATTTCGTTTTTCCTTTCTTATTTAAATTTTGTAATCCCAGTGCGGTTTAAATATCAATAGCCCTAATTTGCACTACAAAACAAAAAACTGAAGGATTCTGGTAGTTGTAGTCATATGACGTCATCGTGCAAATGGCCTATTCCATCCACAGACAAAAAACGTCTGAAACTGTTTCACAGGATAATACGCCTTTCTTTGAATGGTCACACATTTAGGATTTCATGCACGAGATCACAACTTTGAAATAGTATCATATGAGGCAATGCCTTTGTAGCTTTCATTTGATTGGTAACACATTTAGGATTCCATTTACAGACTCAAACGTCTGAATCAGTTTGACAGGATGACATGCCTTTCTTTGAATGGTCACACAATTCGGATTTCATGCACGAAATCTCAATTTTGAAACACTACCATATCAGACAACGCCTTTGTAGCTTTTATGTGAATGGTCAGTACACATTTAGGATTCCATCCACAGACTCAAACTGCTGGAATAGTTCCACAGGATAATACGCCTTTCTTTGAATGGTCACACATTTAGAATTTTATGCACGAGATCACAATTTTCAAACAGTACCATATGAGGCAACGCCTTTGAAGCTTTCATTTGAATGGTTACACATTTAGGATTCTATCAACAGACTCAAACGTCTGAAACAGTTCCACAGGATAATACGCCTTTCTTTAAATGGTCACATAGAATTTCATGCACGAGATAATAATTTTGAAATCTGCCATACGAGGTAACGCCTTTGTAGCTTTCATTTATATGGGTACACATTTATAATTCCATCCACAGACAAAAAACGTCTGAAACTGTTTCACAGGATAATACGCCTTTCTTTGAATGGTCACACATTTAGGATTTCATGCACGAGATCACAACTTTGAAATAGTATCATATGAGGCAATGCCTTTGTAGCTTTCATTTGATTGGTAACACATTTAGGATTCCATTTACAGACTCAAACGTCTGAATCAGTTTGACAGGATGACATGCCTTTCTTTGAATGGTCACACAATTCGGATTTCATGCACGAAATCTCAATTTTGAAACACTACCATATCAGACAACGCCTTTGTAGCTTTTATGTGAATGGTCAGTATACATTTAGGATTCCATCCACAGACTCAAACTGCTGGAATAGTTCCACAGGATAATACGCCTTGAATGGTCACACATTTAGGATTTCATGCACGACATCACAATTTGGAAACAGTACGATACGAGTCAACGCAACGCCTTTGTTGCTTTCATTTGATTGGTAACACATTTAGGATTCCATTTACAGTCTCAAACGTCTCAAACAGTTCGACAGGATAATACGCCTTTCTTTGAATGGTCATATATTTAGGATTTCATGCACGAGATCACAATTTTGAAACAGTAACATATGAATGGTTTCACATTTAGGATTCCCTTTACAAACTCAAACGTCTGAAACAGTTCGACAAGATGACACGCCTTTCTTTGAATGGTCACACATTTAAGATTTCATGCACGAAATCACAATTTTGAAACACTACTCCATATATCAGACAACGCCTTTGTAGCTTTCGTGTAAATGGTCACTACACATTTAGGATTCCATTCATAGACTCGAACTGCTGAAATTGTTCCACAAGATAATACGCCTTTCTTTGAATGGTCACACATTTAGGAATTCATGCACGAGATCACAATTTTGAAACAGTGCAATATGAGGCAACGCCTTTGTAGCTTTCATTTGAATGGTTACACATTTAGGATTCCATCCACAGACTCAAACTGCTGGAATAGTTCCACAGGATAATACGCCTTTCTTTGAATGGTCACACATAAAGGATTTCATGCACGACATCACAATTTGGAAACAGTACCATACGAGTCAACGCAACGCCTTTGTAGCTTTCATTTTAAGTCCATGGACATAGTCAAACGTCTGAAAAGGTTCCACAGGATAAATTAATACGCCTTTCCTTGAATGGTCACACATTTAGCATTTCATGCACGAGATCACAACTTTGAAACAGAATCATATGAGGCAACGCCTTTGTAATTTTCATTTGAATGGTAACACATTTAGGATTACATTTACAGACTCAAACGTCTGAAACAGTTTGACAGGATAATACGCCTTTCTTTGAATGGTTTTCTACTAGGTTTAATGTGCACGGCTCTTTAGAAGACCACTTTTTAGTGATAAGGACTCCGTGAATAAATAAAGTTATTATTATTATTATATTATTATTATTTCATGCACGAGATCACAATTTTGAAACAGTAGCATATGAGGCAACGCCTTTTTAGCTTTCGTTTGAATGGTAACACATTTAGGCTTCCATCCACAGACTCAAACTGCTGGAATAGTTCCACAGGATAATAAGCCTTTCTTTGAATGGTCACACATTTAGAATTTCATGCACGACATCGCAAGTTTGAAACTTACAGTACCATTTGAGGCAACGCCTTTGTAGCTTTCGTTTGAATCGTTACACATTTACGACTCCAACCAGGCTCAAAAGTCTGAAACATTTCCACAGGATAATACACCTATTTATGAATGGTCACACATTTAGGATTTCATACACGAGATCACAATTTTAAAACAAGGCCATATGACACAACGCCTTGGTAGCTTTCAATTGAATGGTAAACGCAAAGGCAACGCAACGCCTTTCTATCTTACATTTTAATGGTTACACATTTAGCATTCCTTCCACAGACTCAAACGTCTGAAACAGTTCAACATGATAATACGCCTTTCTTTGAATGGTCACGCATTTAGGATTTTATGCACGAGATCACAATTTTGAAACAGTACCACATGAGGCGACGCCTTTGTAGATTTTATTTGAATGGTTACGCATTGAGGATTCCATCCACAGAGTCAAACGTCGGAAACGGTTCCACAGAATAATACGCCTTTGTTTGAATGTTGACACGTTAAGGATTTCATGCACGAGATCACAACTTTGAAACAGAATCGTACGAGGCAACGCCTTTGTAGCTTTTATTTGAATGGTAACACATTGAGGATTCCATCCACAGAGTCAAACGTCGGAAACGGTTCCACAGAATAATACGCCTTTGTTTGAATGTTGACACGTTTAGGATTTCATGCACGAGATCACAACTTTTAAACAGAATCGTACGAGGCAACGCCTTTGTAGCTTTTATTTGAATGGTAACACATTTAGGATTCCATTTACAGACTCAAACGTCTGAATCAGATTGACAGGATAATACGCCTTTCTTTGAATGGTCATATATTTAGGATTTCATGCACGAGACCACAATTTTCAAACAGTAACATGAAATAGTACTTTATGAGGCAACACCTTTGTAGCTTTCATCGTCATCGTCAGAGGCTTTTAATTGTTGAAAATAATTGTTTTCGCTGACATGAATGGACTTGCTACGTCACGTGATTTTCCACTCCCAATTTTTAGCAATTTTTTTCAATCCAGTTTTACGAGATATTGGAAAAATATTTTTCTACTTAATTCGTTTTCTATCAGTGACCATTAGCACAAGGTGTACAGTACCGCATGAGTCCAAGTAGGCCTTTGTGGCTTTTATTCGAATGGTCACACATTCAACGTTTTATCCACGGACTGTAAATATTGAAAACGTACCAAAGGAAAGTACGCCTTCGTAGCTTTCGTTTCAATGATCACACATTTATATAGGATTTTATCCACGGATTGTAAATTTTGAAAAGGAAGTGCCACGGGAACGTACGCATTTGCAGCTTTCATTTGAATGGTCACTCATTTAGGCTCCGTCCACACTAATGCGTTTTTTAAAACCTCCGTTTTTGGTTCCCCGAAAACGGATAAAAAGATCCGCGTCCACACTAACGTTTTCACATCGTTTTCGACATCCAGGGGAAACGTTTTCATCACCAGGCTCTGCTCGGAGGTTTTTTTCTGTTCAATACGCATGCTTCAATGGCGTCAGCGATACTACGCGTTACTAGTTGTGACGTAAGCGTTTTTGGAAAGCTCCGTTTTTGCCATCCACACTAAAAGGATAGACCTGCGTTTTCAAACGTCTCCACTCTGAAAAGCGTTTTCGAAAACCTCCGTTTTCATAGATTAACATCTCCGTTTTTGATCGTTTTAGTGTGGACGAACGGCAAAAACCGATAAAAAAAGTATGCGTTTTCAAACTAAAACGAGGGTCGTGAAGGGGTAAAATGGGAGCTGGGATTTGCCTTTTTTAGAGGCTGGGAAATGGGATTTTGTGCACTGGGACTGGGATTCATGAAACAAAAACAATAGAAAAATGGGAATGGGATTTCAATTTGAGCAACACTGGCTGGGATTGTGGGATTTAAGCTGGGATTTGAAAAAAAAAATTCCTGGGAAATGGGATTAGGACCCCCCCCCCCCCCCCCCCTTCACGACCCTCTAAAACGCATTAGTGTGGACGGGGCCTTAGGATTCTCCACTCCAGAAACTATGAAAAATACTCTTTAAAGTGCACGTTTGGGTGGTGCTTGATTTAAGCCTGATTTTTCCAATTTCTTTTGTTTTCAGCACGAACTGTACGTGCTATGCTTCAACTTCCTGGCAATTTGCATACGGTGCACATTTTTATACGAACACACATTGGCCCGATTTATACTGGAGACGGATGATTTGGGCAAACATTCGCTAGTTCGTCTGATAATCAGTCTGTGTATAAACACGGGCAAAGAGACGGATTACCCGTTAAGACGAACTATCTGCTAAGTTCGTCTTGGCAGACGAACTAAGCAGATAGTTCATCTGGACGGATAATCCGTCTCTTTGCCCCTGTTTATACACAGACGGATTATCAGACGAACTAACGAATGTTTGCCCAAGTTCGTCCAGACGGATCATCAGTCTCCAGTATAAATTGGGCGGTGAAGCTGAGCCTGCACGTAAAAGACTATTATGGTATTTTTCATAGTTTCTGGAGTGGGCAATTTCAGCTGGCTTTTATTGGCTTTCATTTGTCGCATGTTGAGAATTTCATAGACGGACTGAAAAGTTAGAACCACTACCATACGAAAGTGTTACTTTACATGACTTTTGGTCACACGGTTTAAAATTTAATCCATGGACTCAAGATTTAGGAGCCCGCTCGAACTTTGAAGTTGTGTCGTTTCAAAACTGTCGATGCAATGACCACCAAATTTGGTGACTTTTCCTAAAATTTATCTGGAAACATTTTCCCGTTTGCGTCCTTTGTCCACCGACATTGACGTTTCCATAGCAACCGCTTTTTGACACCTATGTTTTACAAAATTAGCATTTTTCGATTATTTCAAAGTTTTCTTATCGAATTAATATTTTCCACTTAATTTAGCGACAAATGATCAAATTATGTATAATTGTTTATTAATTAACTAGGTTAATTAACGGTAATTTTAGGAAAATGTGGAATATGAAATGTCAAAATCCAGGATGGCGGATCGAAGTTTTACTAAAGGTCTTTCTCTCTATAATTTTATTATTGGTTCATATTTTGGATTTTAAAACATTTGCCCACAATAAACTAAGCTTTAGCAGTCCATTTGCTTTATTTTTCGGTGTTTTTACCGAAATAAACACGTTTGGACTAATTAAGATGGCGGATCCAAGATGGTGGACAATAAAATGGGAAATTTATTTACCTGTCTGTGTAATCCCATTATCTCTAAACATTTATTGTCAAAATATCATAAAAATGTACTTTTCACTTGAGAAAGCTTTTTTGAATTCATTAGGTACATGACAAGTCATAATTTGCAAACTAAGTTATCTGTTCCAGTTTTTAAGAACATGTACACATTACTTCGATAACGTCACATGCGTTACCATGGCAACAAAGTGTACGAATTCATTAACTTTTACTCCTGCATCAATATGTGAAAGTTTGGTATGAACACTACCGTTTGTTTCAGAGATATGCCTTATAGAACGTTTCAGTTGGTTATTTCATTGTATGACGTCATAATGACGTCACTGTCATTGTTAACAACAAAAACAGTGTTAGTAAACATAAGACTTTTATCAAATAGGTAGCTGTTAAAGTATTGTTGTTCTATGTTCAAAATTGAGAAAATATTGATGAGACTGTTTTAGCCAATAAAATCGACCATATGACGTCATAATTACGTCACGTTACGTCATTACGAAACCAGAATTCATAACAACATTATCCTGTGTAAATTTGGTGGCCATAGCATAAGTGGTTTAAAAGTTACATAGGGGGGCTTCTGGAGCCCCCCCGGTCATCATCATCATCATCATCTTTATTTAAAAAAAACACGGTAAATACATCAGGCATTAACAATTTAAAGCCCGGTCCGGATAGGGTTAATTTGGTACCCATGGTAAGAAGTAGAGGCATGTTTATAACATTATTAATAATAGCATCTTTATAACACACACAAAGTTAATTCATGTTTGTCTTCTTTCAAACAGCACATTCTGTTGGAAAGTTTCAAAACAGCACTGGTCTTGGCTTGGAAACTGAGTTCTTGGACTTCAGTGTTGGTATGGAATCTTAAAAAGATTAGTTCAAGTCCTCGAAAATCAAACATTTTCACATGGAGAAGACTGATGATGAGAAAGGTACCCTTTACAAGATCAAGAGCCATAATTATGCAACAGTCGACTGTAGAAGAAAAAGACACTGCAACTTTCAAGATCAGAGAAAACTGTACAACCAATGAAATTTTTCTCCTATTATCCACTGATTTAGAAATGAATTCAAGGGCAAAATAAAGATACTATTCCAAAATATGCTCTTAAAAGTCTAAGTAAGGTTCCAAGAAATTTATATTTTATTCATAATAGACAGTAATAAACTGCCGTTAAGCCACTGCTGGTTTATTCGGCCAAATATTGTGTCTGGCTACTTCAATGCTAAGTAAGTTGGAAAGGGACTTTCCAACTCGCTTCTTCCAGTCCCAGAGGGACTGGAGGACAGCAGTTGGAAAGGGACTTTCCAACTCGCTTCTTCCAGTCCCAGAGGGACTGGAGGACAGCAGTTGGAAAGGGACTTTCCAACTCGCTTCTTCCAGTCCCAGAGGGACTGGAGGACAGCAGTTGGAAAGGGACTTTCCAACTCGCTTCTTCCAGTCCCAGAGGGACTGGAGGACAGCAGTTGGAAAGGGACTTTCCAACTCGCTTCTTCCAGTCCCAGAGGGACTGGAGGACAGCAGTTGGAAAGGGACTTTCCAACTCGCTTCTTCCAGTCCCAGAGGGACTGGAGGACAGCAGTTGGAAAGGGACTTTCCAACTCGCTTCTTCCAGTCCCAGAGGGACTGGAGGACAGCAGTTGGAAAGGGACTTTCCAACTCGCTTCTTCCAGTCCCAGAGGGACTGGAGGACAGCAGTTGGAAAGGGACTTTCCAACTCGCTTCTTCCAGTCCCAGAGGGACTGGAGGACAGCAGTTGGAAAGGGACTTTCCAACTCGCTTCTTCCAGTCCCAGAGGGACTGGAGGACAGCAGTTGGAAAGGGACTTTCCAACTCGCTTCTTCCAGTCCCAGAGGGACTGGAGGACAGCAGTTGGAAAGGGACTTTCCAACTCGCTTCTTCCAGTCCCAGAGGGACTGGAGGACAGCAGTTGGAAAGGGACTTTCCAACTCGCTTCTTCCAGTCCCAGAGGGACTGGAGGACAGCAGTTGGAAAGGGACTTTCCAACTCGCTTCTTCCAGTCCCAGAGGGACTGGAGGACAGCAGTTGGAAAGGGACTTTCCAACTCGCTTCTTCCAGTCCCAGAGGGACTGGAGGACAGCAGTTGGAAAGGGACTTTCCAACTCGCTTCTTCCAGTCCCAGAGGGACTGGAGGACAGCAGTTGGAAAGGGACTTTCCAACTCGCTTCTTCCAGTCCCAGAGGGACTGGAGGACAGCAGTTGGAAAGGGACTTTCCAACTCGCTTCTTCCAGTCCCAGAGGGACTGGAGGACAGCAGTTGGAAAGGGACTTTCCAACTCGCTTCTTCCAGTCCCAGAGGGACTGGAGGACAGCAGTTGGAAAGGGACTTTCCAACTCGCTTCTTCCAGTCCCAGAGGGACTGGAGGACAGCAGTTGGAAAGGGACTTTCCAACTCGCTTCTTCCAGTCCCAGAGGGACTGGAGGACAGCAGTTGGAAAGGGACTTTCCAACTCGCTTCTTCCAGTCCCAGAGGGACTGGAGGACAGCAGTTGGAAAGGGACTTTCCAACTCGCTTCTTCCAGTCCCAGAGGGACTGGAGGACAGCAGTTGGAAAGGGACTTTCCAACTCGCTTCTTCCAGTCCCAGAGGGACTGGAGGACAGCAGTTGGAAAGGGACTTTCCAACTCGCTTCTTCCAGTCCCAGAGGGACTGGAGGACAGCAGTTGGAAAGGGACTTTCCAACTCGCTTCTTCCAGTCCCAGAGGGACTGGAGGACAGCAGTTGGAAAGGGACTTTCCAACTCGCTTCTTCCAGTCCCAGAGGGACTGGAGGACAGCAGTTGGAAAGGGACTTTCCAACTCGCTTCTTCCAGTCCCAGAGGGACTGGAGGACAGCAGTTGGAAAGGGACTTTCCAACTCGCTTCTTCCAGTCCCAGAGGGACTGGAGGACAGCAGTTGGAAAGGGACTTTCCAACTCGCTTCTTCCAGTCCCAGAGGGACTGGAGGACAGCAGTTGGAAAGGGACTTTCCAACTCGCTTCTTCCAGTCCCAGAGGGACTGGAGGACAGCAGTTGGAAAGGGACTTTCCAACTCGCTTCTTCCAGTCCCAGAGGGACTGGAGGACAGCAGTTGGAAAGGGACTTTCCAACTCGCTTCTTCCAGTCCCAGAGGGACTGGAGGACAGCAGTTGGAAAGGGACTTTCCAACTCGCTTCTTCCAGTCCCAGAGGGACTGGAGGACAGCAGTTGGAAAGGGACTTTCCAACTCGCTTCTTCCAGTCCCAGAGGGACTGGAGGACAGCAGTTGGAAAGGGACTTTCCAACTCGCTTCTTCCAGTCCCAGAGGGACTGGAGGACAGCAGTTGGAAAGGGACTTTCCAACTCGCTTCTTCCAGTCCCAGAGGGACTGGAGGACAGCAGTTGGAAAGGGACTTTCCAACTCGCTTCTTCCAGTCCCAGAGGGACTGGAGGACAGCAGTTGGAAAGGGACTTTCCAACTCGCTTCTTCCAGTCCCAGAGGGACTGGAGGACAGCAGTTGGAAAGGGACTTTCCAACTCGCTTCTTCCAGTCCCAGAGGGACTGGAGGACAGCAGTTGGAAAGGGACTTTCCAACTCGCTTCTTCCAGTCCCAGAGGGACTGGAGGACAGCAGTTGGAAAGGGACTTTCCAACTCGCTTCTTCCAGTCCCAGAGGGACTGGAGGACAGCAGTTGGAAAGGGACTTTCCAACTCGCTTCTTCCAGTCCCAGAGGGACTGGAGGACAGCAGTTGGAAAGGGACTTTCCAACTCGCTTCTTCCAGTCCCAGAGGGACTGGAGGACAGCAGTTGGAAAGGGACTTTCCAACTCGCTTCTTCCAGTCCCAGAGGGACTGGAGGACAGCAGTTGGAAAGGGACTTTCCAACTCGCTTCTTCCAGTCCCAGAGGGACTGGAGGACAGCAGTTGGAAAGGGACTTTCCAACTCGCTTCTTCCAGTCCCAGAGGGACTGGAGGACAGCAGTTGGAAAGGGACTTTCCAACTCGCTTCTTCCAGTCCCAGAGGGACTGGAGGACAGCAGTTGGAAAGGGACTTTCCAACTCGCTTCTTCCAGTCCCAGAGGGACTGGAGGACAGCAGTTGGAAAGGGACTTTCCAACTCGCTTCTTCCAGTCCCAGAGGGACTGGAGGACAGCAGTTGGAAAGGGACTTTCCAACTCGCTTCTTCCAGTCCCAGAGGGACTGGAGGACAGCAGTTGGAAAGGGACTTTCCAACTCGCTTCTTCCAGTCCCAGAGGGACTGGAGGACAGCAGTTGGAAAGGGACTTTCCAACTCGCTTCTTCCAGTCCCAGAGGGACTGGAGGACAGCAGTTGGAAAGGGACTTTCCAACTCGCTTCTTCCAGTCCCAGAGGGACTGGAGGACAGCAGTTGGAAAGGGACTTTCCAACTCGCTTCTTCCAGTCCCAGAGGGACTGGAGGACAGCAGTTGGAAAGGGACTTTCCAACTCGCTTCTTCCAGTCCCAGAGGGACTGGAGGACAGCAGTTGGAAAGGGACTTTCCAACTCGCTTCTTCCAGTCCCAGAGGGACTGGAGGACAGCAGTTGGAAAGGGACTTTCCAACTCGCTTCTTCCAGTCCCAGAGGGACTGGAGGACAGCAGTTGGAAAGGGACTTTCCAACTCGCTTCTTCCAGTCCCAGAGGGACTGGAGGACAGCAGTTGGAAAGGGACTTTCCAACTCGCTTCTTCCAGTCCCAGAGGGACTGGAGGACAGCAGTTGGAAAGGGACTTTCCAACTCGCTTCTTCCAGTCCCAGAGGGACTGGAGGACAGCAGTTGGAAAGGGACTTTCCAACTCGCTTCTTCCAGTCCCAGAGGGACTGGAGGACAGCAGTTGGAAAGGGACTTTCCAACTCGCTTCTTCCAGTCCCAGAGGGACTGGAGGACAGCAGTTGGAAAGGGACTTTCCAACTCGCTTCTTCCAGTCCCAGAGGGACTGGAGGACAGCAGTTGGAAAGGGACTTTCCAACTCGCTTCTTCCAGTCCCAGAGGGACTGGAGGACAGCAGTTGGAAAGGGACTTTCCAACTCGCTTCTTCCAGTCCCAGAGGGACTGGAGGACAGCAGTTGGAAAGGGACTTTCCAACTCGCTTCTTCCAGTCCCAGAGGGACTGGAGGACAGCAGTTGGAAAGGGACTTTCCAACTCGCTTCTTCCAGTCCCAGAGGGACTGGAGGACAGCAGTTGGAAAGGGACTTTCCAACTCGCTTCTTCCAGTCCCAGAGGGACTGGAGGACAGCAGTTGGAAAGGGACTTTCCAACTCGCTTCTTCCAGTCCCAGAGGGACTGGAGGACAGCAGTTGGAAAGGGACTTTCCAACTCGCTTCTTCCAGTCCCAGAGGGACTGG
Source organism: Cladopsammia gracilis (assembly GCA_022457155.1). NCBI lineage: Eukaryota > Metazoa > Cnidaria > Anthozoa > Scleractinia > Dendrophylliidae > Cladopsammia > Cladopsammia gracilis. The sequence continues at coordinate 376,815 of JAJGOT010000008.1, read as the reverse complement.
AGGACAGCAGTTGGAAAGGGACTTTCCAACTCGCTTCTTCCAGTCCCAGAGGGACTGGAGGACAGCAGTTGGAAAGGGACTTTCCAACTCGCTTCTTCCAGTCCCAGAGGGACTGGAGGACAGCAGTTGGAAAGGGACTTTCCAACTCGCTTCTTCCAGTCCCAGAGGGACTGGAGGACAGCAGTTGGAAAGGGACTTTCCAACTCGCTTCTTCCAGTCCCAGAGGGACTGGAGGACAGCAGTTGGAAAGGGACTTTCCAACTCGCTTCTTCCAGTCCCAGAGGGACTGGAGGACAGCAGTTGGAAAGGGACTTTCCAACTCGCTTCTTCCAGTCCCAGAGGGACTGGAGGACAGCAGTTGGAAAGGGACTTTCCAACTCGCTTCTTCCAGTCCCAGAGGGACTGGAGGACAGCAGTTGGAAAGGGACTTTCCAACTCGCTTCTTCCAGTCCCAGAGGGACTGGAGGACAGCAGTTGGAAAGGGACTTTCCAACTCGCTTCTTCCAGTCCCAGAGGGACTGGAGGACAGCAGTTGGAAAGGGACTTTCCAACTCGCTTCTTCCAGTCCCAGAGGGACTGGAGGACAGCAGTTGGAAAGGGACTTTCCAACTCGCTTCTTCCAGTCCCAGAGGGACTGGAGGACAGCAGTTGGAAAGGGACTTTCCAACTCGCTTCTTCCAGTCCCAGAGGGACTGGAGGACAGCAGTTGGAAAGGGACTTTCCAACTCGCTTCTTCCAGTCCCAGAGGGACTGGAGGACAGCAGTTGGAAAGGGACTTTCCAACTCGCTTCTTCCAGTCCCAGAGGGACTGGAGGACAGCAGTTGGAAAGGGACTTTCCAACTCGCTTCTTCCAGTCCCAGAGGGACTGGAGGACAGCAGTTGGAAAGGGACTTTCCAACTCGCTTCTTCCAGTCCCAGAGGGACTGGAGGACAGCAGTTGGAAAGGGACTTTCCAACTCGCTTCTTCCAGTCCCAGAGGGACTGGAGGACAGCAGTTGGAAAGGGACTTTCCAACTCGCTTCTTCCAGTCCCAGAGGGACTGGAGGACAGCAGTTGGAAAGGGACTTTCCAACTCGCTTCTTCCAGTCCCAGAGGGACTGGAGGACAGCAGTTGGAAAGGGACTTTCCAACTCGCTTCTTCCAGTCCCAGAGGGACTGGAGGACAGCAGTTGGAAAGGGACTTTCCAACTCGCTTCTTCCAGTCCCAGAGGGACTGGAGGACAGCAGTTGGAAAGGGACTTTCCAACTCGCTTCTTCCAGTCCCAGAGGGACTGGAGGACAGCAGTTGGAAAGGGACTTTCCAACTCGCTTCTTCCAGTCCCAGAGGGACTGGAGGACAGCAGTTGGAAAGGGACTTTCCAACTCGCTTCTTCCAGTCCCAGAGGGACTGGAGGACAGCAGTTGGAAAGGGACTTTCCAACTCGCTTCTTCCAGTCCCAGAGGGACTGGAGGACAGCAGTTGGAAAGGGACTTTCCAACTCGCTTCTTCCAGTCCCAGAGGGACTGGAGGACAGCAGTTGGAAAGGGACTTTCCAACTCGCTTCTTCCAGTCCCAGAGGGACTGGAGGACAGCAGTTGGAAAGGGACTTTCCAACTCGCTTCTTCCAGTCCCAGAGGGACTGGAGGACAGCAGTTGGAAAGGGACTTTCCAACTCGCTTCTTCCAGTCCCAGAGGGACTGGAGGACAGCAGTTGGAAAGGGACTTTCCAACTCGCTTCTTCCAGTCCCAGAGGGACTGGAGGACAGCAGTTGGAAAGGGACTTTCCAACTCGCTTCTTCCAGTCCCAGAGGGACTGGAGGACAGCAGTTGGAAAGGGACTTTCCAACTCGCTTCTTCCAGTCCCAGAGGGACTGGAGGACAGCAGTTGGAAAGGGACTTTCCAACTCGCTTCTTCCAGTCCCAGAGGGACTGGAGGACAGCAGTTGGAAAGGGACTTTCCAACTCGCTTCTTCCAGTCCCAGAGGGACTGGAGGACAGCAGTTGGAAAGGGACTTTCCAACTCGCTTCTTCCAGTCCCAGAGGGACTGGAGGACAGCAGTTGGAAAGGGACTTTCCAACTCGCTTCTTCCAGTCCCAGAGGGACTGGAGGACAGCAGTTGGAAAGGGACTTTCCAACTCGCTTCTTCCAGTCCCAGAGGGACTGGAGGACAGCAGTTGGAAAGGGACTTTCCAACTCGCTTCTTCCAGTCCCAGAGGGACTGGAGGACAGCAGTTGGAAAGGGACTTTCCAACTCGCTTCTTCCAGTCCCAGAGGGACTGGAGGACAGCAGTTGGAAAGGGACTTTCCAACTCGCTTCTTCCAGTCCCAGAGGGACTGGAGGACAGCAGTTGGAAAGGGACTTTCCAACTCGCTTCTTCCAGTCCCAGAGGGACTGGAGGACAGCAGTTGGAAAGGGACTTTCCAACTCGCTTCTTCCAGTCCCAGAGGGACTGGAGGACAGCAGTTGGAAAGGGACTTTCCAACTCGCTTCTTCCAGTCCCAGAGGGACTGGAGGACAGCAGTTGGAAAGGGACTTTCCAACTCGCTTCTTCCAGTCCCAGAGGGACTGGAGGACAGCAGTTGGAAAGGGACTTTCCAACTCGCTTCTTCCAGTCCCAGAGGGACTGGAGGACAGCAGTTGGAAAGGGACTTTCCAACTCGCTTCTTCCAGTCCCAGAGGGACTGGAGGACAGCAGTTGGAAAGGGACTTTCCAACTCGCTTCTTCCAGTCCCAGAGGGACTGGAGGACAGCAGTTGGAAAGGGACTTTCCAACTCGCTTCTTCCAGTCCCAGAGGGACTGGAGGACAGCAGTTGGAAAGGGACTTTCCAACTCGCTTCTTCCAGTCCCAGAGGGACTGGAGGACAGCAGTTGGAAAGGGACTTTCCAACTCGCTTCTTCCAGTCCCAGAGGGACTGGAGGACAGCAGTTGGAAAGGGACTTTCCAACTCGCTTCTTCCAGTCCCAGAGGGACTGGAGGACAGCAGTTGGAAAGGGACTTTCCAACTCGCTTCTTCCAGTCCCAGAGGGACTGGAGGACAGCAGTTCGAAAGGGACTTTCCAACTCGCTTCTTCCAGTCCCAGAGGGACTGGAGGACAGCAGTTCGAAAGGGACTTTCCAACTCGCTTCTTCCAGTCCCAGAGGGACTGGAGGACAGCAGTTCGAAAGGGACTTTCCAACTCGCTTCTTCCAGTCCCAGAGGGACTGGAGGACAGCAGTTCGAAAGGGACTTTCCAACTCGCTTCTTCCAGTCCCAGAGGGACTGGAGGACAGCAGTTCGAAAGGGACTTTCCAACTCGCTTCTTCCAGTCCCAGAGGGACTGGAGGACAGCAGTTCGAAAGGGACTTTCCAACTCGCTTCTTCCAGTCCCAGAGGGACTGGAGGACAGCAGTTCGAAAGGGACTTTCCAACTCGCTTCCAGGGTTTTATTTATTCATTTTTTGTGGAGTTACAGTTAATCCTGCTATTCCTTCCGACGGATCACAGGAAACAGGGCAGGAATATTCCAAGTTGTGTTATTTTACAGAAACAGGGATTAAAGTTTATGAGTGTGGGTTGCCTGTTGCCTCAAAGCAGCATCATTATAAAGTTAGTTACATCTGGAGTATGCAATGTTATGAAGCTGCAGTTTTGCTTCGTTTGGTTAACAATTCAGCACCGATATAGGAAATGATTCCTAACCATTTTTATCTGACTGATCGCTGGTTAGGCATTGGACACTATGTTTTCTTTTCATGGGCAACAAGGGGATCCTGATGTGGAACAAAACATGATCTTACAACAGCTTGATATGTTTTTGTTTACGGAGATTGTGTGATAGCTTCATTAAGTTTGTGGTATATTTAATACAGGGGGGAAAAGTTATGAAAGCTAACGATTCCTTCATATACCGTAAAATTGGGACCAGCTGTAGAGAAACTATTAAAATCGTAAAAAAAAACGTTTTCACGACTTCCCAGGTGCATTGATATGTGCATGTGACTTGAAAAAGCAGGCTATTTACAGCTCATAAGTAGTTCTTTATTCTGATTTCTCTATCTTCGAATTGCCTATAATACACTTGTTTGCCCCCAAAATTTTGCATGAACTATTGTTTGTAAATGCTCTTGGGAGGACTGCATATTCCCAAGAGCATTTCAAATCCATAGTTTATGCAAAATTTGGGGGCAACCAAAGTGTATTATGAGCAATTCGAAAATATTTACTATTTATTTACAGTGAAGACTAGAGACTTGTAAGCCAGCGTTTGCTGCAATAGGCCATTTTAAGATGACGTCATTTTACTACAGCTAATAGAATCCTTCAGTGTCTTGTTCTCCAAACAATGCCTATTGCTATTTAAGGTGGTATCATACCCAAAGACATGGAAAATTTTGCATTAAGTTCAAGATTTCTTAAATGCCAAGTTATCACACTTATCAAGAGAACTTGATTGACATGTGTTATGGGGTTTATGGTCTCCATGGCAACCATGCCACGCCCTAAACTCCATGTTTTACTACCCAAACGCTGGCAGCTATAACTCTCCATTTATGCAACATTTGGATCTGAAAATTTCAGAGTTTGTTTAGCACACAGAGATCTGTGCAATGAACTAAAACCATGACAATCTACATCAGTCTTCTTTCATTTTACAAGGGTGCAAAGTGACGAAAACATTTCTTGCCACACCCTATAAACATATTGGATAATTTTGTTAGAATTTGGAAAATTATTATGATATTAGTTCATTGCATAGAGCAATACTATTCACAAATGACTGTAGCAAAATTTATTGCTTCAGGTAAAATACTCTTTCAGAGAGGTGTTGAGCTGCAACGTGTTTAGTCAAATTCCAACATTTGAGAAAAACGGACTTAAAGTTAAAACAATCGATTCTAGATCAATTATAAGCACGGGAGCATTCTTTTAGCAGGTTTTATGAGCATTTAATGTAAACAATAGTTGCTAGGGCCGTTGCTACGGGAAAATTATATACCACCATTCAGTTACCTTATAGTTCACATGTTTAGTGCTGCAAATTTAGTGAAATTTTTTCAAAATGGGATTCTCAAGTGTTTTAAGATTCTAATTTTGCCATTTTCAAAAAACCAACGTTGGAAGCTAGACATCGTATTTTAGGGTACCATTCCACCTTAAACCTCAACTGGATTCAAAATTTTAATAAGAAAGGAAAAACAAAGTGAACTCTGGGAGTTGTAGTAAATAACGTCATTGTGAAAATGGCCTATTCTGAGATAAAAGTAAAAATCTGCAAAAGACCGCAAATGATAAAGCTGCTAACAGTATACGTACATGTAGGATCTGCAAGAGACATAATCAACCAAAAAATTAACAAACATACAATAAACTGCAAGGCTGATCTGACTACGTAAAAATGTTGACTTCGCGAGACACCAATACGACAGAAACCGTTCAGGTAGGGTTGCAACCGTGGACAGCTGTTTCGTTGTTATATCACAACTGTGTTTTCCGATAACATATCAGCATATTGTACTTATATTATACAATGTAGTAGTACTGTAAGTAATATATAAAATATGAGCGGCAGAACTGTATGAACATTTACAATGGCGAGCTCCAGGTGACCTATTATAAATATTCATACAGCTTTGCTGCGTATATTTTGTATGATTTATAAAAGAACAATAGTGATTCAGCTTTTTAGCATTCCTATAGGTGGTTTGCACGTTACATCATGGTGGCCATGTTGGAGCACACCTACAAAATAATTTTAATGAACTTCTTTTGTTATGTGCACCAACATGGCTACCATGGCCTTTGTCATTTGAGTCCCATAGGACTGAAGGTCCTGTGAGTGAAAACCATCTATTAGTGTTCTGTATCAGTGATGCAGTATTATTATAGCTGTTCTGTATCACGATTTACAAACCTTCATTTAAATAATTCTCATTTCTATTGTACTTGTCTTTCCTTATGCCTGTTTATTTGTTTGGTTTATTCTAGGTAATTGTCAGGCATGATGCATTCTTTGGACTTTTTTTTACAGCTTTTAACTAAGAAAATTGCATGAAAAATTAATATTCATTCATGACATCAAAGAAACAAAAAATTGTTCCTAAATTTCACGAGGCATGTTCGAGCAGTCAATTGAGTAATTAGTTATATAGCACTTTCGTCATTTATTTGACAGTTCACGCTTAACATCCACAATGTACTTCATGTAGTATGATGCATATGAACCTATCAGAGAAACCTTACGAGCAACCTCAAAACTCATCTTATGTGATGTGTATAGTGGAATCAGGTTACAGCATAGCATCTCCCCGGTTCCAAAAATAAAATATTTAAGAGTATAGTTTTCCTAATTTTTAAAGGGTAGAATTCTGAAATTAACGCCCCCTTTCCCTCGTTTGGAATTAACACCCAAAAGGGGGTGCAACTTTCAAGTAGCAGCTACTTCAGGGTGCCGGGCTGTTACTTTGGGCAATATTGTCACGTCTAGCAGGTAGGAAATTGACATTTACAGTGCGATGTGCCTTATCATGAGCAACCAACAAACGTTTTCACAAGTTAGCCAACAAGAGAGCGCAAATTGAATTGACAGGCATGCCTCCTTGCAAAGTTGAGTACGATGGACTGTTATCTTGTCGCTTCGTGTTTATCACAGGAGTGCATAGTTACAAAATACAAAGATTATATTCACTTTATTGCTTCACATGTATCCGCAGTTTGCAAAATGATAAAAAGAATTAGCTGGTGATATTGTGGAAACGTGTAGAAACTTTGCACTGTAAGTTTCAAAATTAACATTGGTTTAGAAGGGGCGTTATTTTCGGAATTCTATGGTACCATACTTTCAATGTCACATAACATTACAATCATATGCAATATTACAATGCTAACAGGTCCTTAAAAGTGGCTTCCAGTTGTACATGTACTGTCACTGTGACCCGGTCATCTGTAATCAGTCTCACAATGAATCCCTTCTCTGTTGGTGGAAACATGCTCTGAAATAGTAAGAAACAGGTTTTTTGTCAGTCTAGCTCTAAACACAAGTGGCTATTTTGATTGTAGTGCCTTAAAGGGGCAATGTCACATATTTTAGTATCACTTTGACAAGCCAAAACAACATATTTTGTATTGACACAAACCTAAAAATAATGGATAAGTTCTGTTAACAACATTACTCCACTATTGCACTAAAACTATAACAAAGTGTCTTGAAGTGCAAATGACCAGAATTGAAATGGATTGCAACTTGAGAAAATGTGAAGCTGCAGTCTTTAAAAACATGTCCACATCATCTGGTTGTGAGAGTGCAAGTTGCTTTAGGATCTGGAAAGTGAGGGTTGGGGAATTGTCAGGTCACTTGATGATTTGCTTCAGTAAAGCCATTTTTTAACTTATAACAGAATGCTGTCCAATTTTAATACCTGATACCAACTAAGCTGACGCTGGGCATAAAATGCATTTGATTTATGGCACTGCTCAAAATTGGGATGAATTATCTGCACATACTGTTATTTTAGCCGGCAATTTTCAAGCTTCTTTTAAAAGGCGCTTTTAAGTGCTGTCATCCATCGTTGGACGATGGCAAAGCAAGAAAGAAGCGGCCATCGCAGACTGAATTTTTGACAGGCAGATCAACTGTACACTTTTATAACCGGAAACCACAATAAAAGACACTCATCATTATCTTCATAATTATTGCAAAACTAAGTACCTCCTTTTTCACAAAGTGTTATTTCATACCCAAAGTTTGTTCTTTACACAAAACAGTCTTCTTCGAAACATTTTTTTCTTTCAAAAATGAAATTTCAGATAAATTCAGGAGTGGTTCACCTTAGAAGTGCCTATCACCCCTAGAAAGTTATTTTCAGAATCAACTCTATGTACATTGAATAGTTGAATGGTAAAATATTTCTTGCTTTGAACGTCGCGTTTGTGAGTTATAGAGATTTGAATTTACAAAATGCTAATTAGATGACGTCAACCCGGGAATTTGCCATTATTTCTACGCCAGTTTACAATTCAATTCTGCCTAGACAGGCCAGAATTCATTTCTATTTTAGGGTTGTTTTGCCCTCCGTCACGTATGGTATGTTAGTCTGGGGCTCTTGAGGTCAAGTGCTTTTCTCAAGCTTAGAATCTATACATGTCAGAGCAGCAAAAATAATATTTAACTTGGATTGGTGTACGCCAAGCAAGGAAGTTCTTGCCACAGTAAAATGGAATACCTTAGAGACTATGTATGAGAAACGATTATTAATTTTTGCGTATCAGGCTTATTATCACCTTTTACCATGTCCTATGAACTGTCTTTTTGAAAAGTATGTAAGTAATTACGACCTTAGGAGGAAAATGACCTTTAAGTTACCCAGACCCAAGACCGATATGGTCAAGAAATCATGCTCATATACATGTAAGTCAATTATTCGGTGGAATGCTCTGGAAAATCAGATGAGATTAATTCAAGATGTTGATGCTTTTAAAAAGTCACTTAAGTGTATTTTTAAGCCACATATATTATAATGATGTGCTTTGAAATTTTATTGTTATAAATACGTAGAATTCTTATATTGTCTTATTAATTGTAATTAGTTAGGAAATTTTAGTTTTATTGTTTGTACACGACCATATCAGCTTTTGCTGCATTTTTATCGTGTTTAAATAAATGCTGTTATTATTATTATTATTATTATTATTATTATTATTATTATTATTATTATGCACAGTTTACAACTTGAGGATAATTAATTTGATAAATAGTAAAAATAAACTGTGGATAGTCAATTGATTCGTAAAAAATATTACTTGGAGGTGTAAACAAGTAGTTGTATAATAAATGATACCCGGGTTGACGTCATCTAATTAGCATTTTGTAAATTCGAATCTCTATAACTCACTAACACGACGTTCAAAACAAGAAATATTTTACCATTCAACTGTTCGATGTACACAGAGTTGATTCTGAAAATAACTTTCTAGGGGTGATTAAGGCACTTTAAGGAGGCTCGACTCGGCTTTCGCAGAGAAGAACACTTTGATTGTTTTTATACTTCACCAAATTAATAAAATGTGATCAAAGTTTTATGTGTCACTGGTTTCCAAGGGACAGGGGTTACTATAGCAATGCTAGCTTATTGCCCTTTGTTTTAAACGATGTAATTCTTTTCAAAATCTTAAGTCAGACACTTCATAATGGAAACTTTCAATGTTATAGTACTCATATCACTAGTTGCAGATAAAGTTTTAAGAAAAATTAATGGTTTTCGAGCAAATCAAAAATCATTTTTACAGCATGATATGCAAAGCTGAAACATTTTTAAAATGTCCTTACATTACATAATATGTGACCCTCCATATGACTTTAAAGCTAAAGGTGATAGCACGCTCACAACACAGTGACACAACACGCTTAGTGCATCCTAAAACACGGATATGCGCATATTTAACTAGATGTAACAAAGGAGAGCACACTTGTTTTGTTTTTCAAGACTTAACACGCTAAATCTTTTGTTTCTCTACGTGTGCGATTGATAGCATGCTTAGTGTGCGATCGATGGCACGCCTCGTATGAAAATTCTCAGCGAGTCAACAGCCAGATTCAGGCCATAAAAAATATGCTATCAGCAAGAATCAAACGTGACAAGCCATGGCGATGATTCGACTGACACAAGTAAGAAAAACAAACAAGAATGGAGCAAGAACAGAGCGAGACGTATGTACCGCTGTGACATTTGGCCAGGCGTTTGGATGTGAGTGAGAATCGGGCCATATTCAAGCCATCCCGTTTGAAAATTTATGGGCAGACACAAGCGAGATTCAAGCAACACAACAGTCCCGCTCCTAAAATGAGCAAAAATCAAGCGACGAATGTTTATCTTACTTAGACGGAGATCACGCGGATGGATCGATGGAATGCTTGCGAAAACAAATGCGGCTTATGTTTATTCCCAGCCCGAAGACACTCCAAACTTTCTGTGATGTTTTAGCACGGTGGAATATACTTGGAATTGAAGGCTGAGAGTTTGGAAAAGCTTAATCTTAACTTGGAAAGCGAAACTACAAAGAAAACAGAGAATTGTCTGTATACTTGTGACTTTCTACATGCCAGTGTGTTTTCAGGTTTCAAATTACTGTTTTGACATATGCAAATTCGGTGCACTTTTACCACTTTCCCCAAGGGACCGCCATGCACCTTTTTTTATGGCAACTACAACAAACTTCAAAGGCTTTAATTTTTTTTCTGCTACCAAACTTTCCCTACCGTCTTTAATTTCGATTATATATATATATATAGATTATATAACGTCAACAATAAGTACAACAATTAACATTTAAGTAAAGTAACGTCAACAATAACAACTAGCAGTAATCACAGATTATGGAGACGCGTTCGAAGGAATTTCCGGCGGAAATGAGCCCCTGAAAAAAAGCAATGGGGGGAGGGGCCATTTGGAAGACCATCTACCAAAAAATCTCAAATTTTACTGCACATAAACCACAGGACAACCAACACGAAAATTAGGATTGCGTTCTTCGAACGCGATAAGTATTGAAAATCAAGCGAGAAGCAACAAAAACATTGGACTTGTTCTTTGTGCAATTTTCTATGCTGATTGTTATTATAATTTCAACCCGTGAGGTACATGTATGTTTGAACCTTTGACGTCACTTTATCCCATTCGCAACCAAGCCTTGGAACAAGGTTGATTAATGGCGCCGTAAATTCTCAGACATAAATGTTAAAATAAAATTACTTCTTATGTTCGTAATGGATTGAAATTTGGCAAGATGAGTAAGAAAGTCTAATCGACAGTACACGAAAATGTAAAAAAATGAAAATCAAAAATTTGATCGCAGTGGCACTTTAAATTAGCAAACTGTCTCACAACAGCCATTGTCAATTAATTAGTACACCTGCAGACCTAGAATGTATCACATAAGATCTGATATTATGTTTGGAGTTTCAATAATATTTGTTTATGATAGACTAGCGTAAGTCCTGTCATTAATGTACAGTCGAACCTCCCATAAACGGACACCATCGGGACCACGACTAAGTGTCCGCTTAAGAGAGGTGTCCACCTACGGGAGGTGTCCGTTAGTGGAGGTTCGACTGTACTACAAAATTCAGAAAGATGGGTTTGGCAGGGCTGTGCTTTAGCAGTGCCAGGGGGACATAATTTAATATGCAACTCTTACATGTATCTTCAGTGAGAAGAAAAACTGAGTTGTTGCCCTTTGGGCTCCCTATGATAACTGTAATAACAAAGCCACATGTAGCCTTGGTTGGTAATAAGAAAATTATTGTTAAATCAACATACTTTGACAATGTTAGTTGTTTTCTTCAATGGGTTCTCCATTCTCCCGTGTGTCCTGATCAAGCTACTGTGAGCCACTGTGCTTCCATTTCTAGTAAATGAAATTAAAATGTTACTAACAACTCACTGCCATATCACATACATGTACATGTACAGTTAATATTCTAAAATAAATAGAATGACCAACTGTTATAAAAATACAACTTTTACTATTCCCTGTTCATCCCTTTAGGAATAAAAAAATGAAAAATGTTTTTAAGTTGGCCTCGCTTAATAATAAATTAATAATATAATAAACAATCATTGCATGAGGTTTTTGTGATATCCAGAATAATGAAGGTCAAGGTAAGACGTACAGTAGTGTTATCAGCCTCAGCCTTACCGAGTCCTTGATTATTCCGGATATCACAAAGACCATAGACCATAGAGACCTTTTCAGCTTGTTTTTTACTGGCAAAAAGTAATTGTTATGAACAAATAACCTCAGCTAACTTTATAACCTTTTATTAGTGTGCAGGAGGGTGGGGTTTTTGGCCCAACCCACACACTCAGCAAGTGAAAGCTTACAAAATTCCAGGAGTATTGAACTTGCTCTGTCAACTTCAGAATAACTAGATTACATCATGTGCTCTGTATCCCATGAACATATGTACTATACCACAGCATTAAACTGACTTATGGGGTAAATTATTTGGCTCGAAAAAGGTTAAATACAATGAAACTTACTAGTACACAATATTTAAATATAGACAATAACTTTCATCTGATACATGTACACTGTACCTTGAACTACACTGTATCTTAGCCAAAACCTCTTCATTCTGTAAACGTTTGTAATTGAAATTTCATTCATCTGGCCTTCTCCACTTTTTCTTTTTTCATTTCTCTCCTTGAGATCTTGGTATTTTGCATTTTTTATTTGTAGCAAACCACATGGAAGGTGTATCAAGGCCAGGGCCATCAGTGATTTCTTTTAACATCTCAAGTACATGTATTTCCTAGAAAAAAAATTACATTTTCCATAATATAAGTACCGAAAATTATCTAAAATGAAATTGTTCACCGAATAACTATCTGCCAGGAAAACTATTATTATTTATGGTCAATCTTACGTGTATCAACCATTCAGGACCACTTACTTGATGCCCAAAGTGCTGGGTCTATTCCAAGACTCCAGACTGCTAATGGTCTTAGTGTACATGTATTTTCCCTTTACACACCATCATACAAGGGTTTAGCCAAGTGAAAGTCTAAAGAGAAAAAAAGAAATTACATTCTATTAAGACCTCCAGGGGGCTTCTAGAGGGGGGGGGGGGGGGGGGGGGGGGGGCTTATTTTAAACTTGAAGATGGACTTGTTGTTCCAGGAACATGTAGGCAATATGCAAGTCAAAAACTACATGTACCACATTTTCCCGATTAAACACCAGGGGCATTTATTTAAAACTCTGCCTTGCATATTTTCGGGGGCCTGCATTTATTAAATAGGGGTAATTTTTCATCAGTTTTCATGATCACATTTTAGATTTTTTATTCCTTAATTCTTAATTCAAAAGCTACATGTAAATTGATCAAAATATTCCTAATATTATCTTGATGAAAATAAAAAACAAGAATTCTCAAAGAGACTATAATAGTCAATAAATTTAACCAGAAATTCAAATGATGATCCCTGACCTTGAGACTTTTATTTGTCTTTTCAAATAAACTATTAACTCTGGATAAAGTAACAATGGAGCGATCCCCAGGATGATAAAGATGACGAATTTTACATCTCAATTACTTGAAAGTCCCATTGACAAAAAATCCAGCAAAATAGAGACTATGCAGTGACTATTGTTGTCATTATTTGTTAATGTTTCTTTTTTTCATTTAAAACTGACAAAATAGCAGTTTAAAGCGGCTGTAGCGTACACTGTAATCATTAATGGGCAATTCCACTGTCGCGGACGTTACATTCAGACTCAGTTTTGAAACTTTAATCTAGCACAGACAAAGGATAAAAAGTGATTGTCCAATTTTCCATTGATGAACATGTTTGTGCCTACTGACATGTTAATTGGGCTATACAGTTTTTCCACTTGACTGATTTCTGTTAAAGAAATGGAGCAAAAAAACACTGTCGCGGACGTTACATAAAAATCAACCACATTATCCAGTGCATTGGCATTAATTCAAAATTCCTGTGAAGTATCAGGGCTTTTTGTATAAACTGTTCCAAATATCTGCAGTTAAGTGGTTGTGTCAACCAAAAAGGTTGATTTCATTTCAACTGACATTCACAATTTTACAAGGGTACTTGAACTTTAACGTCGCGGACGTTACAGCAAATGTTACGGACGTTACGCTGTGTGAATCATTGTCAAGTATAGAAGATAAATCAGCTTTTTTGCATTGTTGACTGCAGTATTTTGTAGCAGTAAAATTTACCTGGTCTGGTCATATAAACCAAGATAGGCTAACTAGTATTTAATGTGTTATGAATGAAACTGGTTGGCATTTCATGTAAAAGCCATGAAATATCCCAGGACAGTTTGGAGGACACTACATGGCTTTTACATCAAATACTATCTGCATACTCAGCTTTGAGCATTCTCTTTGCAAATTATCTGAGCCTACAAACATCTACTGGTCACCAGAATAATAAGTTCCTTTTCTAGAGCATATGCATGTACACTGTATGCGTATCGTGAGCTTTTTTGAAATCTCAAATCTCAAAAAATGCCTTCAACTGGAGCAGAAAGAACCAAAAATCACAGAAGAAAAATCAAAGCAAATGCAGAGATGTATGCAGCATATAAAGAGAAAGACAGAATTCGGAAAAGGGAAAGTAGAAAGAAAGCTCTTAGTCCAAGAAAAGCTGCAGTAGAGAGAAGGAAATGCAATGAAAGAGTAAGATTACACAGGCTAAAGAAAAAGTTGTCCATCTCACAAGATGCTGATAACACTGATGTGGAATTTGCATACAAATCTCCCCAAGCATTAGGTAAAGCAGTACACAAAGTTTCCCCTCTACTTCCAAACAGCCCAAGGAAACGAAAAGCAGTTATTGCAAAGATTGCAAAGTCAAGTGGACTTTCTTTGTCAAGCAAACACAAGCAATCAAATGGTAATACAGGCATTGCCAAGTCCACAGTATATTCTGTTCAAGAATTCTACTGCCAAGATTCTATTTCTCGTCAAGCACCAGGACGTAGAGACTTTGTGATCGTTAAAGAGAATGGAAAAAAGTCTAAACTTCAAAAGAAGCACTTAATGTGGTCATTGAAAGAGACTTTTGGATTGTTTCAGAAGGAGAACCCCCATGTCCAGATAGGCTTCAGTAAATTCTGCTCTTTGAGGCCAAAAAATGTTTTGCTGCAAGCAGTGATGCCACGACAAGTTTGCCTCTGCCAGTACCATGACAACGTGAAAAGCCAACTGTGTTAAAAAGAGTGGAAAAGATGGTGTCACTTCTTGTGAAAGTTGACCAGTCGATTGATATCAACCAGTGGTCTTCCTATTCAAACAGGCCTGGTGAGATTCCACAACAGGAAAATACCTATGATTGTGGCATTTACACATGTCTGTATGCAAGATGTGTGGCAACCAGATGTTTGATGATCCCTAAAACCGAAGTTCCAACATACAGGCAATTGATGATCCAAGAATTGCACCAGAAAAGGCTATGCCCAATTCCACCGCCAACTATTCAACCAGGGGAATACTACGCAGTTGATTACATCAAAAACTATTATTTTGGCAGAGTAACAGAGAAAACTGGCAGCTTTGTCCAATTCAAGTTCCTGCACAGAGTCGGCGCAACTACCTACCATTGGCCTAGACGAGACGATGTGGAAAGAGTCCACCTTTCAAACATTTTTTCTGGTCCTGTTACTGTTCCTCACTTTATCAGTGGGCCATTTGAAATTCCAGAACAACCAGCTGTGGAAAAACTTTTCAAAGTCATAAGGAAACATAAAAGGGTTTAAGAGCTGTGAGAAATGACTAGGTTCATCAGAATGGCGGAACCTCTTCTATTCTGTAAACTTCAGAATAGTAACCCTCTTGAAAGCTGTTGTTTGTGTCAAAATGTTTGTTAGGTGAAACTAATGCGTATTTAGGAGGACACATGGTCTTGTGGTGTAATGGTTTGGCTTCTTAAAACCATTTCAAATGTTTGAACTTACTGTAAGTTCAAGAAGTGTAACGTCCGCGACGTAACGTCCGTAACAAAGTTTTGCTGCTGTTTTTTGAAAAATGTTGCAGTTTACCAGATATTTTTTTTTACCAAAGTGTTTCTGTTGGATATCTAGCTGTTTGGCAAGAATGTCTTTGAAATCTTTCAAATAGTTATTTTAGGAAAGAAATAAGATTGTTTAAATGTCGCGGACGTTACGTAACGTCCGCGACGGAACTTACCTTTGTTATAACTATTTTTAAAAAGAGTTCAGGGTGAAATTTATATTTCTTATGTGTTAACTGCAGTGAGGGATTTTTTCTGATACAAGTGTTTGTAGTCATTAATAATTTCCAAGTTTGATACAGCAAGTTAAAAATGTGCTTTTTTCCTATTGTTTGCTATAAAAAAATAAATACTTACTTTGGGGACCCCCCCTGAATACATCGTTGTCACAAGGGAGCTGGAATTTATTTTTCTGTGTACTATAACTTGTCAACAATGTAGCACAGGGTATAATTTCAAGTCCAACTTATTTTTTTAAATCTGAATTCTGACACCACTCGCGTGGAATTGCCCTAATAAAATATTTCTACTGAAACAAAGCATATGGAACATATTGTTAGGTGGAATGGCTGCTGCAGTTTATTCCACCTAAAACTATACATTTCATGGTAACAATCAGTTACACAATACCAAATTCAAATAAACACCGGGCCTTAGATAAACACAGTACATGTACCTCAAAAAAATGCCAGGGGGCATTTATTTAGAACTCAGGGCCCAGCATTTAATCAAGAAAATATGTTATCACACAGGCAAGTGGCAAATCTTCTTGGTAAGTATAGAAATATTGCACACTTTTTGGTGTCATCCTGAAATTCGCTCACCCTTGAAATGGAGGATGCTGAACTGTAAGTTTCCAACCCTGTATAATGCATACACTGAAACAAAAGCCAAAACAATAAAATGCCTTTAGAATGACAGTCAAACCTCTTCACAACAGCCACCATGGGGACAGAGGGAAGTGGCCATTATGGAGAGGTACAACATTTTATTTCAATAAAAATGCTTATTTATAGCATACATGTATGAATATGTAACGCAACCAAAATAAAATTATTCAATAAAACAGAAATCAAGTGTTCAGAACAAAAATGTTAACAAAACAAAGCGAGTAAGGTCCAATAAGTACAACAGTTTGTACATGATCGTTAGCTTTTATTATACAGTTTATTTTCTCTTTCGTGAAATGAAACTGTCAAGGGTTGTCTGCTTGAGTGATCTTTCACACATTTTACTAAGCAAAGCCATTACTTTGCTTGCAGCTTGGACAAGTTCTTCATTCCCATGAAACTCAGTAAACAAAGCAACATGTACATCATCAGCAGCTGCTAATGCTTCTTTCTTTGGTTTACTAAGGAGGGTCAAAATCGTGCACTAAACATGTGCCTCAATTGATAAGATACTGTACAGCCGGACAACATGTAGTACAGATCAGGTTTCTTGACCTTTTCTTAATGTATGCCAAAACACCATTCGTCAATCGTTGTTTAAGTGGCTGTGGTGGAGAGGTTATTTTGGCAGCTGTGACAAGCTTTAGTGGCCGTTGCCGTTATGGAGAGGTAGCCGTTGTACAGAGGTTAAAACAAGAGTGAATCAAGGGCTGCTAAGAGCCAATCCTGTGAATAAGAAATGCAAACGCATAACACAATATTGCGGTAAGCTTATGTTTTCAAACTGACAAGGTTCAATATTTTTTTAAAATTTAACGTTAGGATTTTTGACGAACGCAAAAAAAAAGTACATCACTTTCATATTTGCAGGGCAACTGTATTTAAGTTTATATGTCTAATAAAGTTTTGTTTGTTGTTGTTGTTATTGTAATGTCCAGTCCGAAGAAGAAAGAAAAAAGTAAAGAAAAAAAAGAAGTTCCTGAGCTGGACTTCAACTTGTGCCTCCCGACTCCAATTACCGACACTGACAACCACTCGACCACCGAGGAACACATGCTTAGCAGAGACTAAATGAACTGGATAAACTGAGCTCCAATTAAACTGAACAGTCCACAGTCATACCAATCTCAACAGTCATAGCCACAGTCATACCAATCTCAACTCATATCAGCAGTTAAACTGAACAGTCCACAGTCATACAAATGCCACTTACACAGTTTTGTAAGCTTAAAAACTGTGTGAGACAAAAGCTTTTTGTCACACAAGAAATTGGTCAGTTAGACAACTATTCTTGGCTTGCACATGATGGCATAAAAATTCAAAAATTTAAACTTTACATCCTACAAAGCTGTTTCTAACATGGTATGTGGATACCAGTATTATAATCTTTCACAAAAAGTTTCAGGTTTCAAAGATGTTTTGCTTCTGATTGATAAAGGTTTTAAATGTGTCATGCAATTCGTCATGCTATTTCAAATAAGCTGTGAAAATAAACAAAATTGAAGCAGTTGAAAGTTATTTTTGCATTGTACATGTAGAATGATGCTTATCAGCTAATATAATGTAACTTAATATAGTAAATCCAATCTTTTGTTATGAGACTTTTTGTGCAATCATGACTTTGAAGTTTGGCCGCCATGATGTTGGTGTACAACTTTTGTACACCAAGATGGCTGCTCATACATGTTTTACTAAAAATGTCTAATTCTCATTCACCTAAAACTCTTGCACAAAATGCTCTGGAGCTTCAAAATTTGGCCCAGATGTGGTTTTAAACTCGCTACAATTCCATAAACATTTTCAAATTGAAATCTGTTTTTTAATGCTTCTGAATTTTGATATGGCATGATGTACCTTATTCTTACTAAATTTCGAGCATACTAAATTTCGGGATTTTGGCGTCGCGAAAATTAATACTTGTGAATAAAAGTGAGCGCGAAAATTAAAATCGCGAAATTTAATACCATAAATATATATAAACATTGCGCATAAAAATAATAATTAATAAAGGTTGCGAGTCACAGACTTGTCGGTAATTGTCCTGAATTAAAACTGTCCCTTCTGTCCTTAAAATTCTTAAACATCATTTCTTTCTGGTCTTAATAATTATTTCGTGTAGCACTCTTCCTATCTTCAGCTGCCTGTAGATCATCCAAAACCTCTTTGGTACAGTCATCAGATGTTCCATTTATTGGCACCTTGTAGTCAAATTTAATTTGGCATTTAGATTTAATTTCCAGAAGCTAGTACCCTTCAAAATTTAAGTTCTTCTTATTCTACATGTAGATAGCTATTTTGTGAACATTCTTTTAGGGCTTGGGAGAGTAAAGAAATGGAATAGCAAAATCGCGAAATTGAATAAGCGTTAACACTTTTGGTCACTTTTTTCCTGGAATCGCGAAAATTAATACTCGCGAAATGCAGCTCCCGAATTTTCGCGAAATTAAGTACGCGCGAAGGTACAATAGTAAATGTACAATAAAAGATGTAGCTTGCGGAGGAATAAGAAATGAAGTTTACTTTACCGTGTTGGTTCCGTAGTGCTTGAAAAAGCTAAAACATCCTTGGCTCAGTTACTGCTGTCGCTGAGAGAACTCAATCTTCCAAAGTTGTTGTCATGACAGACGGCCGTTCTATTCAACAGGAAACTTGTGATAACGACCAGAAGGAAGCAAGCAAGATCATAACAGTGACAAAGATACACACTGACAAAAGGTAAGCTTATATAAATACCTTCTTGAAGGAAGATTTCACCGGCTTTGAGCTTTCCAATGTCAGCTTTTTAGGCAGTTAAGTATTCTTCAGGGTTTTAACAATTGATGTTGAACGCTGAAAAGGTGTGCATTCATTCTGATAATGAAAAAATGCTTCGTTACAATTCCTAATTGCACATACGATCCAGGCCGCCATGTTCATTTTGTGACATGTGACCAAAAATCAGTAGAAACCAGTCTTCCTCCTGTTCGATCCACTCCCCCTCTCCGTTAACCTTTTACCTGTATATATGTAGCGACTTGACATCCCGGGGGGGGGGGGGGGGGGGGGGGGGTACGCTGCAAATTTTTGGGTGGGTGTGCCGCTGGGACTCTGAGACCCTTAACCTATACTAGACCATTTTAGCTGCATTTTGCCACCTTATTCTAGACTAAACACCGAAAAACCCTACCCTATCCTAGACCGCCTATTCCAGACTCGCTATTTTCCAGAAACTCGTTCACTATCACAGCTATTAGTTAACAGGGGTCAGTAAAAGTAAAGTAAAGTAAAATAAATAATAGCTTTATTTGCATGACTGTATTGAGTTACAGTATTGCAAAAGCATACTTTTAACAATAACAAAAGACAGTAAAGGAATATTAAATAATTACAAAACTTCATTTTGATTTGACAATATTAAGCTATCACGTAATTCAAAGCATGCAGATATCATTTTCATTAAAAGTAAATTAACAAAATAATTGGAAGAGTTCATCAATTCTTTGATACTTTCTGTTGAGGATGTATTTTGAATATTCGGCAAGTAGTTGGTAGATTTGATTAAAGTATTTCTCTCTTAAAGTTGAATATCTTGGGCATTGAAAGAGAAAATGAATTTCGTTTTCGATATTATTTGATTCGCATAAAGGGCATAATCTATTTTCTCTAGGGATTTGATTATATCGACCAAGCTCGATCATGAGTTTTGGATTACCTGTCCTAAATTTGACTAGAGTTTTCCTTTCATTTGATTTCCTTGTATGATCTAGATAATGGGAGATTATTTATTGATCCTTAAAACTATTGTAAAATTCTAATTTCCATGAGTTCTATAAAGCATTTTTCCAGTAGGAAATATACTTTTGCTTCATAAGATTGACATAATGCATGATCTTATTTTCATCCAGTGTGTCAAGATTAAAATTTTGTAGATCATAGTATTCAACCATGTGTAATAAATTAGAGTAAAAATTAGTTTTTTTAATTGAATGGAGATCTAATGATATTAAGAAAATTTGTTTCATTATAGAGTCGTCATTTTTGCTTTTAAGATATAGAATATAAGGGAGCGGTCATTAACTATTGGCGGGGGAGGGCCGGTAAATTTTGGGGGAGGGCTGTGTTTTTTTGGGCGCCCATTTGGGGTGGGCCACAATTTTATGGGCCCACGTTTAGGGGAGGGTTACAATTTCTGGGCGCCTTTCATTAAAACGTTGGACGATGTGCATAAATGGGTTTTGTGCTATTGACTTTGGCATGGCAAGAGAATCTTCATAGAATCGTATACTCAAAGCTTAATTTCACAGTGAAAAAGCTCACACCTAGAACAATTAAAACATAACTTGATTTATTTCTGGTATACGGGTGTCCTTAGTTTAAGATTACGCAACCTTATCCCGACATCAGCTATACTCCACATTGTGAAATTTGCTATAATACCCTACCTTACCGTTATTGTCAGACTGTCTGGCATTTTTTATGTGCTTCCGACTGCACAAAATTAGAACGAATCCAAGAACGAGCGTTACGCGCTGTCTACTGTGATAATGATTCAACGTACGAAGAACTCTTGCAAAGGGCGAACCTACCCATACTGAGCACGCGAAGGCTACAGGCAATAGCTATATTAACTATGTAGAGGGGGACATTGGGGTTTGCGGTATTGCGGTATTGGGCAATTTTTCATGCGATATTTCGGTAATTCTAATATGGTCTAATATAAAATTGCGGTATTGCGGTATTCCCAAAACCTGCGGGATTCCGTTTTTTAACGGTTTGGTCGGTTTTAAAAATTATCCTCCAGTGTTTTACGACCATTTTTGATCCTTTTTGGTCGTTTTACAACCAATTAAAAGTCATTAACTTGCCTTAACCCATTCAGCCTGGGCTTTTTTTGAGTTCCTGAGCCTGGTGGAATAAGAACATTAAGGCTACGACAATTAAACCTAGAGGGTACATAGTACGTCCAAAACTATCTCCTTTGCGGTCCGCGCAATGGAACGATGATGTCAAATGACGTAGTTATAAGGTATTGAGTTATACGGCCGCCATCTTGGATTTCTGAAATTTTTTAAAACCTCTTAAAAGCCGTCCAAATTGACGCAAAATTAATCAAAACCAATAAATAAACGCTAAATGACGTAAAAATACAAAAGTTATACCAATAAACATTGTTTTTCTTCATTCAAAGGTATAAATATGCAAATTTCAAAAAACATTAATGCATCGTAAGTTTAAACCGGAAAATTGCTTATGAGAACTCTGTTTGATATGGACAGCTGCCTTAGAGGTACACTGTGACAAGAGCGCATGCCCGGGGACGCATGGTGTTTGGAATCGAATCTTGAAAATTTCAGCCTAAATTTTTCACAATACCATAACTAGAATTACTTTATTGCGTAGTAATGTGATGCAGTGGACTTCTCCTGGTCGCGGCCGGCGGAACGCTCATATAATTTTTGTAATTATTACCTCTATAAAAGGGACACCTCTATGCATGGGGAAACCTCTTCTGGTTCCGATGGTATCCCCTTGATGAAGGTTCCTCTGTATACAGCAGTTATTGTAATATATCACGAACATCATTGTGTATTTCAATTTCTCGATTTTCTCTAATAAGACCAAACAGTTTTTCTCATTGGAAGTATTGAGCTGATGGACGATGTCATGGGTACTTCCGTGGGTACCCCCGTGGGTACCCCCGTGGGTACTCCCGTAGGCAGTATCGTGCGTGCGGCTGGCAAGTTAAGTCGTTTATTATACGCGGAGTCACTGACCACAATGCTCCCATTCGTTGCATAATCTGCCAAAATTTGGTACCCTGTTTGCAAGGGGTTTGCTGCTCCAAATTTGTAAATTCACTCTATGTGATTTAATCTCCAATCTGCCATTTTTTTACGGCAGTTCTTATTAAACCTAATTGCAAAAACGTACGGTAAAAAGGATTAGGGCTAGCCGGGGTTAGGGTAACCCATGATCAGGAGATGCAATTTACCGATGATTAATAGATTGACTACTCTTTATTCCGATTTGTACCAATGGTACGAAAGGCGAGTTGTTTTGACAAATCGTATCCTTTCGTTTATATTGGACATAGCCTTTTTGAGGAATTGGACTGAAACGATCAGTGATTTTAATAGATCGTTTAGGTCCCGTTATTTTGTCCGCGTTGTGAATGAAAGGACAAGTGTTGCATCGTGTGCGTGCGCATTTAAAAGTTCCCGGTTCATCGTCAGATTTCAGTGTACTCGTAACTAGAAAATTGCCTATGTTTTTGTCACGTTTGAATGAAATTAGTTGGAAGTTGTGAAAAAATTCTGCCAGTTTCGGGGTCGTTTTGGAGCAATTTGAAATTTTTTAAAATGATGCTTTTGACTGTGTGATTGTGTGGGTGGAAAGTGAGGGTGAATGGAATTCTCTCGTTCTCTTCCTTCTATGATGTTTGTAGTGCTGATTGTCTGTCGATCTGTTGTGCACGTGCACAGGCAACTTTCTAGTTACGAGTACACTGAAATCTGACGATGAACCGGGAACTTTTAAATGCGCACGCACACGATGCAACACTTGTCCTTTCATTCACAACGCGGACAAAATAACGGGACCTAAACGATCTATTAAAATCACTGATCGTTTCACATGCACCTCCGTAAATGTTATCTATTGCATAACATGTACTTTTTGCAAAAAGATATACATTGGCGAAACAGGGAGGAGACTGGGCGACCGTTTTCGAGAACAAAGACGCATCCAAACCAGTCGCGCGTCATTTCAATCTTGCTAACCATTCTAAACAACACATGACAATCTGTGGCGTTTCCCTACACCAGGACAACACAGAAAGCCGTAAAAACTTAGAACAAAAAATCATCTTTCGAATCGGCACTCACAAACCCCACGGAATTAACGAACGCTTTTCATTCAACTAATTTGCATTTTTTTTTTCACGTCACCAAATTTTTACCAATAGCGGAGCTCCACCTACTATATAAAACCACACACTACCCACAATCCCTTGATTCGCTCCGACGAAGGGCTAGCGCTCGAAACGTTAGCTTTCTCGAATCTTTTTACGGTGGCTAATTTACCTTACCGACTCAGTCGATAAAACCAAATTCTTGTGCTTCACCCCACCGACGCAGCACCACAGTTTCTCTAGAAACTAACCCCATTCATATAGCGACTTAATCCGGGGGAGGTAGTGTTAAGTTAATTTATTGAGATTGGAAACTTGTGAATTAAGACGATATAATACGCTCTAGGATACCATGGACTCTTGCAGGCTCCTAACATTACATAATTTATAATAGCGGCAATTTTCGGAACACGTCGAAAGTCTATTGACCGTGACCCACACTGGTACACCCGTAGAGTTAAAGAGGCCATCCACATAAGACTTCATCCTAATAACATCAACAGAGATAGTGGAATTGAAATTCCCGAAGCGTGGATGCCTACAATCAAGAAGCATAACAGCCAACCGATATCAAATCGGACCGGAGAGGGAACAACATCTTTTCGGAATAATAATGAGGATCGAAATGCACCAATAGCAACAAGCCAACGTGCTACATAAGCGACACGTAACCAATCGACCTCATTGCCTGATGAAGACTAGCAGTAATAGCAGTCGAAACGTCGCGATCAACATCTTAAAGTGACTCCATCGTGAGACAAACGAAAAATCGTTTACCTATCTTACACACCACGATGAACAACAACCACATTTTTAGTAACACGTCGAAAGTCTGATCTTTGGAAATCGTCGGAAGTTTTTATTTGAGCTTTGGCGATTCGCGTTGGTCTTCGGAGGATTTTTGGTAACTCTAGGAAGTCTTCCAGATAAAATGCAAGTCATCTTATAATTTTCTGTCCTAATCCGGTTTGGTTTGCTCTGACAGGCTGAAAGAGATGCTGTTATGTGGCTGAATGCATATGGACCAACAAGGCGAAAGTTGCCGAAGCGACACCGAAGTCACCCGAGCACCAGGAGAAGATCACCGAGGATGGCAATGTGCATTACCTGAAGGAAAGTCTCAAATCAGGTACTACGTATTACTGGCGAGTGGATGCTGAAATTGACGACAAGATTACTTACAAAGGAGACCTGTGGTCATTTCAAACGGAGTGAGCACAGACAACCCATGCTGAATTTTAAATGATGTGAGCAGAGTCAGCTCATGTTAGGCTACTTACTTTGCAGGGTGGTGGATGCTTTAGATTACTCAGAATAATACAACTGTAAACGCTAAGTTAAAGTTGAAATAAATTGGATGTAAAGGCAAAAGTTTCATGTTTTATGCATATGGGGGTATTAATACTACATTATTTTTACTTTTATAGTTTCACTCAGCGCTGGTGCTTCTTGATTGAGAATGGTAATCGTCAAAGTAACAAAATATAGCAAGGTACCGACAACCTATCCATTGACATGAGTCTTAATATAACAAAGAAAAAACAGTTGTCAAATCTTACCTTATTTTTCGTGTCTTATTGCAACAAGCTGAAAAGAATTCAAGAATTCATGTGTCTCAAAGGGTTTTGGGGCTCCAGGACTCCGAGGCCAAAAACGTGCGACTTTGTCAGGCTCTGGGTTCTAGACATTGTTTAGAGGAAAACATCCATGGGGCTCCAGAGACCCCCCCCCCCCCCCCCAACCCTTTGAGACCCTGAAGAATTATAAAGGGTTTGAGTTTCTTAAGAAAATGTGGTGCTACGTCCGTGGGAGAGCGAAACACCGTGGTACAAAAAAGGGCGACGGGTGGTTTTTGAAAATATTTTCAATGACAGCTGTAACAATGCAAGGCCCACTTGAACAAACAGTAGCAACATGTAGCTGGATCTTTGTGCAGATCAGGATCTGCTAAAAATGAACTAAATGGAAAATCTTTAACATGTAAGGCTGATCAAACAGCTGAATTTTTTTAATATTGCCCAATGAATTATCTTTAAGCCCTTTTAAAAATTGTAACCGTTTGTTTCCATTTTTACTTATCTTTCTTAGCCATTGAAGGTTAGTTTTGATTAACCGAAATGTTGGGCAACATTGAAAAGAAACCGAACAAATTCGGCTGTTTGATCAGCCTTGCATGTTAAAGATTTTTTTTTTGAAAATATTTTCCCTTTAATAGATAGCCTGCAGTTATGTGATCAACAAGATAATGTAACGTTATGGGTAATGTCACTGCTGAGGATCTGAGACGCCATCCAAAATGGATTTTACTTCAAATTTAAATTTATCGAAAAAGTGCGAAAATTGAATTTCTGTTATGATAGAATCGTAAAATATGTCATAATTAAAAATTTTGCTGATTTGATAGCATTATTTTACTTTTTTCACGAAAAAGTGCTACTTAGCATCATGCTACTTACGACGTCATATATCATTACTAAAGCAACCAATTCGCACCAAACTTGGCCAAACTGTGTCTCAGAGATAAACGAAGAGCTACTGAAGTCGAAAACTTCGAAAAATCTTAAAAGCCCTTGTACGTACGAAAGAGTAAATAGCTTCATTGAATGGTCAGAATTTAGCGGGATTTTATCCACCGATTGCAACATTAGAACCACCGTGTACAGCATTATAAACAGTGCAACGTACAGGAAAGTATTAGCTTTTCTTTGAATAGCCAGACTTTAATATTTTATCCACAGATTCGCCGTGAAACGTTAGAAGCACCTCGTACAGCATAATAAACAGTACCACAGAAAAGTAATGCTCGAGCTTTCATTTAAATGGTCAGACTTTAGGATTTAATCCATAGACTCAAAAGTTAGAACAACGACAAAAGATATAAACATGCAGTACCACAGGAAGTATTAGCTTTTCTTTGAATGGTCACACTCATCATCATCATCATCATCAATCTTTATTTATGCACGAAATCGTATCATATTTACATGGTCTTCCTAGGAGTCGTGTGAATTTACACTAGAGTACATTACCTGTAGAACTACTTAACTAAGAATGATAAAGTACAATGAAAACTATGATCAAGGTTTCTTCAATTTATCAAACTACATTAAACTAAAAATTGAACTATAAAACTTAACTAAATTACACGTAATAATAGAATGCTATAAAAACTTAAATGATCCGGCATTGTTTCATTATAATCTTTCACACATAAAAAGGATTTTATCCACAGATTGAATGGTTTGAATCACTCAGGTGCAGCGTAATATAATGAGCGCCACAAGAAAGTACTCAGTTATAATACAAGAGCTTATACCGCTCACATTTCAATTGCATTCATGTTAATGGGCGCACTTTAAGATTTTAGTAAAGACTCAAACGTTAGAACCACCTTGTACAGCATAATATCAATAGCACCATAGGAAAGTACTCAGTTATAATACAAGAGCTTATACCGCTCACATTTCAATTGCATTTCATTTTAATATGTGCACTTTAGGATTTTAGTAAAGACTCAAACGTTAGAACCACCTTGTACAGCATAATATAAATAGCACCATAGGAAAGTACTCAGTATAATTCAAGAGCGTATACTGCTCACAGTTCAATTACTTTTATTTGAATGGGCGCAATTTAAGACTTTATCGAGAGACTCAAACTTTAGAACGACAGAAAAGTTCTCAGTAATAGCGTAGCACTTGCCAGGCCGAAGGCCTGGCTGCGCAGCTCCATACTCATAGAACCTACGCCGTGATTTTTCATGGTCATGGCTAGCGGAATGTTTCGCGGGCGCGTGTCCGCCCGCCGGCCGCCCGCCGCCCGCCGTGTTGGAACAACATCCGGGATCTTGAAAGCAAGGCTTTGTTTTTCGCGCGGCCACACAGCCGTGAGCTCGGTAAACACTTTAGTTGTTTTCTTGTGCCTAGCGGAGAATTAAACTCGTTATTTTCCTGCATTTTTTCGCGGTTTGCTACTCAAGACAGGGATACCAATTAAGGTATACTCAGAAGCCGCTTTAGTGGAAAAAGACGAGCTTTCAGGGATAAAATCTTGCTTCGAGGAACTTCATGTATTACATTTTTACGGCGGGAGATGATTTCAGAACCAGAAGCGGAGATTTGAATTTCCAAGCAAGCGAGGAACTTAAAGGTAAAACAGATTACAGTTTTCGATGAGAATTTATGTTGATATCAATCTGTGAGTGACTTGTTATTAGTGTTATTGTTAGTTTTGGCGAATTGATTTTAAAACGTGCCTAAATTTAGTTGTATCGATCTCTTGAATTTCATCGAAGAAAGCTTGAACACGATGAGCTATAAATAAATCGGTCAGTGTAAAACGCAGACTGCAGACTGCAGACCGGGGGTAAAATGCAGACTGAGGGTAAAATGCAGACTGCAAACTGCAGACCAGGGGTAAAATGCAGACTGAGGGTAAAATAAAATATTTATAATAAAAAACGAGTCATAAGGATGAAATAAAGAGTGTTCGTAAAATAATGTCACGTCAGGACTCACGAAACACACAAAGGCCGCCTCACGCAGCAAAGTCGCGTCGTCCTCAAGTCACATGGCCCTAGAAACATGTCGGAAACTCATAAAAATGGTCATAGTAACGATTATTTGAGAACGCCGAAATGTTATAATTTTTCGTGTTTGGATAGCCCACTGTCACCTTTCAGCAAATATCAATTCACAAACCTCTTGATACATTGAAGTCGAGTACAACGATTGAATGTCTTTCACAAACTATGCTCAATACCTACAAGTTTACCTTGCCTTGTTGTTGTGCTGTCGTGTTTTGCTTGCCTTGTGTTCCGAACAATTCCAAGGCCATATGAAGAATATGAACGCTGAAAGAGTTACTCGGTCCCAGACCTAATCGCGTAAGCCCAATTCAAAATGGCCGACACGTAAACAAAGGTAAGATGCATAGAATTACGATTAGTTTGGGCGCTTGTGGGAAACTTGGTTCAACAAAATGGGGAGTTCAAGAACTCGAGGTTGATAATATGTTTGACTAAGGCGAATAAACGCCTTTTGCTTTGAGTTTTCGGGATTTTGAAAAAAAAAATTAAGGGTACGCGTAGGAACACTCCCAAGTCTTGTTTTTTATTATTAATATTTTATTTTACTCTCAGTCTGCATTTTACCCCTGGTCTGCAGTCTGCAGTCTGCATTTTACCCTCAGTCTTCATTTTACCCCCGGTCTGCAGTCTGCAGTCTGCAGTCTGCAGTCTGCAGTCTGCGTTTTACACTGACCGATAAATAAATGGTACGCGTTTTGCTTTTAAACGTAAACTAATGGAGATTTGAATAAATTTTTTCGAAAGAAGATTGTGTTGTCCATTTTTATGTGTTTGTTCATTCATTAGATAGATTGAAATGCGATTTTATGTAAACAAAACAAGACTTGATTTTATAGTACAGTTCTACCTTCACTCGCATCGCCTTATGCAAATATGTTTGTGTATTTTTGCAATTTTTGATTTTCAAATCAGTTTCTCGGGCAATTTTTGACAAACATAAACTGTATTTTATTCGGAAACTAGTGGTACTATTTATTCTAGACAGAGAAAGTTGTTTTTGTGAACTTTTGTACGGTCTATAAAAATGTACTGTGCAGACGGTCGCGTAATAAGCTTACTGTTTTTGAGAATTGCTAAAATTGAAAATAGCCCGTTCGTCAATCTTAATTCTTGTGCTTCCAACCTTTCACCTCAGTTAAGTTTCACCTTAGTTAAGCTTGTTCAAAATGCGACGCTGTTAGGCTTGGGCTATCTATATATATTACTGAATTCAAGAGCGTATACCGCTCACAGTTCAATTGCATTCATTTTAATGGGCGCACTTAAGGATTTTATCTAGAAACTCAAACGTTAGAACCACCTTGTACAGCATAATATAAATAGCACCACAGGAAAGTACTCAGTATAATTCAAGAGTGTATACCGCTCACAGCTGATCAATTGCTTTCATTTGAATAGGCGCACTTAAGGATGATTTTATTTAGAGACTAATGAGTTAGAACCGTCTTGCACAGCATAATAAACAGGGACAAATGTTGCGTAGCAAGGAAAAAACATCTGCTGATAAAGACCGCAGCTCAGGTTCAGTCAATCAAGCACAGGTAAAGGGCAAATATTTTCGACAATTATTGAAGCATGTATTTTTTCTTATTAACTGGCTCGTCGCTCTGCGACGAGTCAGTTCTTAAAATACCCTCTTTTTTTCTTTCTGTCGTGTCACCTGCCCCGGGAATCGCTTTTGCTGCGGCCAACACCGTACCTAGTTTACTTCCGGTTTTCTGAAATGGCGTAATCAGTGCTGTCATCAAAACGACGTCACGGCGGCGTCACGCGGTCACGCCGTAACGCCGCCAACCCCAACCCAGACTACACTATAAACTTTTCCGTTCAAGTCAACCTTATATTAGATAAAGACGAATCGGTGGCTTCCATGTGGTAGGGTTTTCTTATGAAAGCAATTTGAAACACAAACGTACTGTACATAGATGCGTATTACGTGCAAGAGATAATTCTTGGGGACATGCGGGTTCTCATCGTCTTGTTGCTTTAGAAAAATTGCCGCTTTTGTTATGGGACATTAAAATGTTTCTTACGCGTGCGCATGTTTATCACGCAAAAGGAAGATTTTGTTGGGGGAGGGGTGCGTGACTCGTTCCAGACCTTCCTCTGCTCGATTGATGGTGCAAGATTATACTTCGTTCGATCGTTATAAAAGCAAGCGATATCATCCGCGTTTGCTGTTGTAAAACAAAATGAGACTGTACCCAGATTCGGCTGTTGGATTTGTGAGACGTCGATGGTTAGTTTGATGCAGCTGCTGTGACATTCATCGATCGCTTCATTTTGACAAGTCTGCAAGGTAAGCTTTGTCTTGCATGCCATAGCCATTTGCTGTGATTATTTTAAAATACAACCATATGTTTTTCACCTTTTTTCGTTTTAGGAGATGCCGGAGGAAGTAATGATCATTTAAGGGAAATGGCTCTGCTTTGCGATTTATATCCTTTGTATATCGCTACCGTGTGTGATTTTATTGTGTTTTCATAAGTAATATAGCGAACTGTTACCAATACTGTTAAGCAGCTACAATTGAAATATTTACCGTTCTCATTTCGACGGAATTGTTAAACATTAATTCGGCAAGATACTGAAAACTAAGCATAAAGAAAAAACAATGCAAGGCTGGCACTACGGCAAAGAGCAGATTTATTAATGGCAAATATTTCGACTAATTGTAGAAGTCTTCCTCCAAAGGAAGACTAGTACAATTAGTCGAAATATTGGCCATAAATAAATTTGCCCTTTGCCGTAGTGCCAGCCTTGCATTCAGTTTTGTATTTTCACATTCAAGTGACGCCTGGCACGAGATCTTGCACAAGGAAGATCTGGCAACTACCAGCAAGTTTAATTTCTGCGTCGTGTGGACCTCTGCATTCAAAGGTTTTTTAATTTTTAATTTTTTTTATTTACTATGTACATAGTCCTGGTGCTCGGCCGAAACCTGCAAAATAAACCTTGTTGTCGTTCATTTACTGTCTGTTGCGTAAGTGTAGCCGAAATACGATTTTTAACGCAACAATTTGTTGCGGCAACATGTTGTAAGCTTTTAAACCACTTTCAAAATTTTGCAACACGTTGCCGTAACAAAATATTGCTTTAAAAATCGTCAGCGCACTGTCAGCGCACTGTCAGCGCACTGTCAGTGCACTGTCAGCGCACTGTTACACGGTGTTGCGTTAAGAATTGTCCCATCACCTTTATGGTCAAAAATATCCCATTGTAAATATCAAATAAATAAAATATCCCATTGTCATAATTTCATATGATGTCCGATTTAGGGTGTCGGCTCCATTGTACATTGTACACCTCCATTGTATTAGGCAAAATTATGTATTCTAATATATTCTATGGTATTGTATTCTATTGTATTGTCGTTCTTTTGTGTTCCAATATTCTATTGTTTTAACAAAAGAATAAGTGTTTCCCCTAAATCGCGCATGGTATACATAATTTGTCCAAGAAAAATTATCGATTTAATTCCCAAAAGACCATTTTCCCACAGCTTTCTGAGACAAATGACAGTATGTCAACGTTCAACCAATATGAAGACGCCCTAATTTCGTCCAACCAATCAGAAAAAAAAGAAAAAATTGTCGCAAGCCGTCGAGCCAGCGTAAGAAATTCGCGCCTATTTTGCATAATTTTTTTTATCACTGTTTAGTCCGTACTTCACAAACTCATGTAATGCCAATTCAAAATTTAAGCAAATTTGTGAAAACTTTACTAGAAGTATTGCACGCAGTCCGCTAAAGAAGAAAGGGATAATAATTTACCTCGGAGGCATATTTTCCGTGATACAAGGTAACAACTTGCCAAGTAAGGCCCGGTTCAGACGCCGAACTTTTCATGAGCCGAACTTAATTCGAATTTGGACCGACCCAAATTAACAAAAGTACGCCTGTTGATTCAGACGCCGAACTAAATCAGCCGAACTTAATTCAGTTTGAAGAGAAACAAATCGAAAGGTGAGCGATTTTCAGGCAAAGATGTCAGAACACGCACCAGTCGTTATAATAATTTATGCATTAGGTTCGGCTCATGAAAAGTTCGGCGTCTGAATCAAAGCCGTTCCAAAGCCGAAATTCCCGGCTGAGCCAGGCGAAAAGAACGGCTCAGCCGTTCCAAATTCAAATAGCCGTTCTTAATTGATTCAGACGCCGAACTTTTCATGTACTTAATTCAAGGTATTAGGTTCGGCTCATGAAAAGTTCGGCGTCTGAACCGGGCCTAACAATCTTTGCGGCCGTTCACGCGTTGCATGTAAAAAGCTTTCTAGGTTTTTAATGTTAATTTTTGTCCGAAAATTAGTTTCATTTACATTTTGTAGGTTTTTTTACGACCAGAAAGAAAGCTCTCAACCTCGAGAGTTACGTTAAAGCGTGAACAGTTTAGAAGTAGTGCACAAAATTACTGAAGGAAAATTCATTGAATTCATGGCGACTTGAGTCTTTTATAATAACTTTGGCATATAACAGCTAAGGTAATGCTATTTTCAACTTTAGTTAGCGGTATATATTTCCACCTTCGCGTAATTTTTGAGCACACTGACGTACATCAAAAATAAGATGCGGTTTACTTCCACTGTCAAACGCGTAGTTTGATTATGTACGTACATGTCAGTGAAGAAGTATATTCAATTTTCAACAAATTTATAAATTTAGAGCAATTTTAACTCGTTAAATAAAGTTGCCGCTGAAATATTAATTTGGTAGCACTCATCTAATCTTTTCTTGTCATTCTGTTTTCAGGGAATAGAGGACATTCTGCAAGCGCCAATCTCCTTAAACTGGAACACGTACCTCTGCTAGGAAAACCTCCATTACTTCTACAACCTTGGACATAAGACGAACTATGAATGACAAAGTAGAACAGCAAACAAAAAAGATGAAGTTCGAAGAAGACATTTTATGGTCGTGGTATCGTATGCTTCTTTGGTTTTCATTGGGACAGGTTATGGTTTGATTTAATTGCAGAATACGTGTAAAGTTGTCGCGTTAGTCCTTGCAATGCGCCGATTGTTACGACTTTTTCCAAACAGGCGAATGCTACGCAGGCTTACTAAATTATATTGCTTGGGTTTTGACAATTTGTACTTTCTTCTGATTTAGATGGGGGCCATGGATTCGTCAATGAAACTGTTTAGTATTACTTTACTAACGTTATTTACTTTTCTTTACTTACTCTGCGCGCTAAAGTAAAGTAAATTAAGAACTTTATTTAAGTGTCAATTCGTTTAGACCATATGGACTAATTGGGACACTATAATAATTATGATACAAGTTATCCTAAAAATATAATAGTATAAAATTCTTATAAAATGCTAAAATCCTCCTAAACACTGTACTATACTGATTATAGCACAAATTATCCTACGCCGAGTGAATGTTCTAGTAATAAAATTCTAAAATAAATAGTTAAATGTTAAAATCCCAAGTTAATTATTTGTACAGTTCTTGTTAAAATCTAGGAGCTTTAAAACAAGATCACAAGGAAAAACGCTTTCGTATACATGATTTACTACCCTTATAATCAAATTTGCTGTTGTTATTCTTAGTAGGACGCAGTTGGTCAATGCAGTGGTTGTAAGGACATTTCATGAGTGCCTCCAATAGTTGATCATGAGAAAAAAAATAAAGGAATACTCGAGCTAAGATGAATCAGAGAAGCCTTGATACATGCTGCAGTCGACTACATGCTGGCTAATCTCATCTATCTCGTAAAAGAATGATATGTCTCGCACCTCTAGTCAGAGCCAGAAATATTGGAACTCCGGGACACCGGGAGACAAGAACACCGGAAAACCGGAACAGCCCGGAATACTGTATATATCGGCTAACCCTAACCTTAACCACAAGTTAAGTTAAGTTAATGTTAAGTTAAAGTTAAGTTAAAGTTAAGTTAACCAGCTAGTTAAGGTGCTCTCGGAATCTTGGACGGTGTTACAATGCTCTGGTGTTCCTTGTTTTAGTGCATACCCACATGATCATTTCTGAAGTGAGATATCCTTCTGAAAGGTCACGTGGTGGGTGTAGAGGAATAGGTGGATAATAATATTAATAATAATAATAATAATAATAATAATAATAATAATAATTTTTATTTAAATAACAACGATAAAACCTAATAATAATAATAATACGTAGAAAAGTAGAAAAGTACCAGGATTTGAAGAGAGAGATTGGAAGATTGTGGAAACTTAAAAAAGTGGAGGTTGTACCTGTAGTAATAGGGGCCCTTGGAAGTGTCACCAAAGAATTTGATAGG
The DNA here is from genome assembly GCA_022457155.1 of Cladopsammia gracilis. Taxonomy (NCBI): domain Eukaryota; kingdom Metazoa; phylum Cnidaria; class Anthozoa; order Scleractinia; family Dendrophylliidae; genus Cladopsammia; species Cladopsammia gracilis. Next base: position 342,686 of record JAJGOT010000008.1, on the reverse strand, counting down.
TGGATTGAAAAGCTAGGGATAACATTCAATGTTGGAGTGGTGCAAAAGACTGCCTTGTTGGGAACTGCAAGGATACTGAGAAAAGTGTTGGAAATATGAAGAAGAGATAATTCCGTTAGCCCTTGGTCATTTGTTATGACCCGCCTAATAGAAGAAATTACGGCAATGACAACAGCCAGAACATAATGTTAAACAAAGATAATAATAATAATTATTTATGTGTCAAAAGTCATCTAGCAGAGGGAAAAACCCTCCACTAATAGGGGACACCTAACTACACTAAAGTGGAGTGCTGGTTGGTTCCTACGGTTCTTAGTTTCACGATGCTTCACGTGGTCTACACTAAATATAGCTTACTTGTCGACTTTTTGAACCACCTCTTGAGTTTTATGTTTTCTAAAGTCTAATATTCAGCTTTTTGAGCTGAGTGCTTAGTAACTTTCTCCAATACCCTTGACCACGTATTTTCGCTTTCTCAAACTCTTAACTTTTTTTTCCAATATGTTATTGTATTGTTCAATGTTCTCTTATTATTAGTAATTATTGTTATTTATTGATATAATCATTGCTTCAAAATAATCATTGATTATGCTCTGCGACTGGCTGGGAAAGGGCAGCATTAAGGTTTAACAATAAACCCTGGAAAGAGCAGAAGAGTTGGTCCTGTGGTCCTGACTGACTTCGACTTTGTCGTAACATTGCGCTTGTGACAGATTCGATCGGTTGAGAATGCACAGGCTTTGCTGCTTAGCGTGGAGGGTGAATGTAAGAAGGTGGGTCTTAGCTCAACGCTACGAAAACAGAGGTCATGAAGAAGTCAAGGTCACCACCAAAGATAGATTATCACTCGCTTCTAAAAAGGAATTAAAGTACCTTGGCTCCTATGTCAGCTCCACTGAGAAAGACATCCAGGTGAAGAAAGCACAAGCTTGGAGAGCTCTCCACGACCTCAATGAGGAACATCTGTAAGTCCACCATGCCGGAAGAACTCATTCTTCCCTTCTACCCTTGGAGTCATGGACGCTCACAGTAGAGCAAGAGACCCGGCTTGACGGCAGCTAAACTCGCATACTCAGGATAGTCCTCAATTAATGACTCATGGAAGGATAGGGTCAAGAACAAAGTCATCTATGGCGATCTGCCTAGTCTCTCCGTCAACATCAGTAGATCAACAGAGTCCGACTGGCCGGACTCTGCATACGGTACTCTGAGCTGGTTGCTAGTCACTTGGTCCTTTTGGAACCGACCCAGGGGGTCAGGCCCTTACATACGAATATCTGCCTTGACTTGTATGGCGGATGGTAAAGTTTGGCGTGCTATTATATAGCCCGAGGAAACTCGACTTGATTGAAATAGTGTTTCCAGGATATTCGCGGCAATAATCCGATTTTATTACGAAGTTTAAGGCATCTCTTCTAAACGTCACGGTTTAAAGACTGGTCCAGAACTATATAGTACGCAGACTTCAATGCGCATCTCGGCAGTTCACGTTCTGTGCTTCGCTTTTCCGAATTCGATAAGATACAATCCTCACATATGCCTCAACGAAGCGGCATTTCGGATTAGTAACTTCTGAACATATATGGTTTTTACATCCTATATTTTTACTTTTCGTTACCATAAACCTTTGACATATGTTAAATATGGCAAAGAAGCTCAAAGACCGTCTTTACCAAGCCTTTGACGCGGGTGTCACGGCAAAGGTGGCAAAGCCCATCTTTGATTTTAGTCAAAGTTAGTGCACCTTTGACGTTGTGCATCTTTGACGCTTATCAAACGTATAACAGTTGTTGCTTTGTCTCGATTCGCCTGTGATTTGCATCAAATGTTTAGCACTTTTGACGCGTGTCAAAAGAGTGTCAAAAGCAATGTCAAAATTACTGTAAAGGCTTTGATCACGTTTGATGCCTGTGTCGCGCAACTTTGTCTCACCATTGATGGAAATCAAAGGTGATCAAAGCCAACTTTTCGTGCAGTGACTTTGACGGCGTCGTAAATTGAACTACCTAAGTGTTCTGAGTGGACTATAATCGAAACATCCTTCTATCTTCCTCGCTAAGCTTCGGAAGTCCTCGGTAATCTTCGGCAAAAAAATGACCGGAAACATTAAATTGACCTTCGCACTGACAATGATCAGACATTTTCGTGACACCTACGGTAAATTGTTGGGAGCCTTCGATAAACTTCGGAAAATTCAGAAATTGATTAAAAACTTGCAACTGGCATTGTAACGATATCAGAAAATTAATGGTCAAAAACTTTGGTACCAAAGTTATAAAGGGATAAAGGGATGACGTACTCGTGACTTGATTTTTCTTTGTATACACATGAGACAGAAGGCTCCTGTGTATACTAAGAAAACTCAAGTAACTCGTGGGATATTTTACGGTATACCACTTGAAACCGTTGAATACCCGAATGGGTCTCTAGTCTCTAGTCATCTTGGGCTTGCAATCCATATCGATACGACTTTCTGCACACGGGTACATTTTCGTTCATCCAACATGTACTCTATGAATTTTTCCACAAACATAACCCGTGCTCCTTTGGGTTCTATCCGTGTCCGATCGATCTGTAATTCGTACTCGTTTTGTATGAATCGAGCACGGTTGCCCAAAAACAAAATTTGATCCGTTTATTTAAAGCATAATATTACTCCCTCCCTTCATATATGATATAGTTGTCCACCCCTTTAACTTTCCAATACATCCATACTCAAAGACATGACATAAATCTATGCACTGATAGCAATAAAATAAGCTACAGTTTTAGGATAAACCTACATTGTAACACATATAATAATATATGAACAGATTTAAGTAATGATCCGCATAAGAAGGAAAGTACTGAACGGCAATGCACGATGGAATGTCAACTTTTTATTGTTAGTGATCTCATTGGCCTAGACTCAAAAACCGCTAAAAAGGTTCAAGATACAATTTTGTCTTATCTTTTAAGGTTTCAAGTAATTTGAGACCAATCGCACAACATGCAATTTTTAAAAGACATTGAATAACTCATTTATCTTAAGGGAACCTCCATTGTAATAACAAATTGACGTTAAATTGCTATTATTAAGAATCGACGTTTTTTGTTTGCAACAATTAGGCAACCATATGACGTTATAAATATTCCAAATGGCGGCGCGCGGGAAATTCAAAAGCGAAAATAGGCGATATTTATATATTCATTTTTTTTGGACACTAAAATCAACTTTGCACTTGTTGTTTTAAAAATTTAAATTTAGGCTTCATTTTCAACAACTTAACATCAATTTGTTAAAACAATGGAGGTTCCCTACAGGTCGACAAGGGTCAGTAATGAGATTAGAGAAATATCTGGCACAAGGTCAATTGGCGAACAAGTAAGATACAGGCGATGGGAATGATTAGGTCATGTTTTAAGAATGTCACCTGACAGGCACCCCAAGATCGCATTAATATGGGAAGCATAGGAGGGGACGGCCAAGAGAGACGTGGAGGAGAACCGTCGAGTCGATAAAGAAAGGACACAGCAAGGATTTAGAACCTGGAGAGAGGCAAAGACTGCAGCCAGAGACAGAACAACTTGGAGGAGGGGGATTGATGACCTTATTCTTCACTTTCAGAGAAGAAAGATGATGATGATCGAGTGAGAGCGAGAGTGAGAGACTGAGACTGAGACTGAGACCATGTGTGCAGCTGCGCGGGAGCATACACACAACATGCGCGCGACGATAGCTTTAAAGCCCATATTATAGCCACTTGCATGTTCGATAATTATTCTGATTAGAAAAAGTCTGTGTAATGGTGATATTACTAATGGAAGTTTCATTTGAAGTGAATTGCAGGTTAATTCTGATTGAAGACAGGTGGCTCCTTATGAAGAAAATGGGTCTAAAGTCTATCAACAATCCACCGCTTAACACACAAGGAAACTAACAGGTAAGTCTTGGGTAACCTGTAAATTTTTTACAATTGAGAAAGGAAAAATGATAGTGCGGTTTACAATTAAGCGTTGAAAGTAATTTTGCTATTGCTTTGGTCTTGCATTACTGCGCTCTGTGATTGGCTAAAACATATTGCTTCGCTTTTTCAACCAATCAGAGGTAAAACCAAAACCAATCGTGACTAATCGATTAAGATCTTTTATGGTTCCACTCCTCCCTCCATGGGGGCATATTAACCAAGAAGCCTTCTTCAATGCATCGCTTACGAACTAAGAAAAAGGTAACAGTGCCACGCTTTAACACATATTTCATGAAAAACTCAATAGCACACAGAGCATCTATTGTGTGGAATCTTCTTACTTATGACCTTGTAAAGACATCTAACGTTAAAAATTATACTAAAATGGCCTCTAAATCTGACAATCTACGTAATTTAGATTTTCGGGCTGAATCTCCACAAACAGTGGCCCACTATAATAACGACAATTTTTTATATATTATTAAGACGATTTTAATATACTCTTATTGTTTAAGTTTTAATCACTATCGTGTTGAAATGAAAGTTATTGTACTGTATTGTATTGACTTGTTCGCACTTGTTTCCCGCGCTTGGCGCCGGCTACATGTATTTGCTTCGAGTTCTGATTGGTCCATTGGATTGTCTCTATCTGTTGTGCTTGGCTACAGTGATTACTTTGGTTTTAGCTTAACGACACTCGAGTGAAAACCGCTTTACGATATCAGATTGATATATAAACTTGGGCCGCAAGACGCGAGTAAGAAAAATAAGGTTGTAACTGACACTTAACTATTAAAATATTAATCTAAAGTTTTGCAATGTTTAAATCTTGCAGTTCTCACGGATGCGAAGAGCCTATTAGACTGGAGATGTTGACAAAACCGCTGCAAGTGAAAGCCAATTGCGAGATAATAATTACAGCCAGGTATGTATACTTATACTTTTTTTGAGTGAGGGAAAGAGACTGTGTGTACGCGACACCTGTAACTGCGCGACCACATACACGCAACACGCGCGCGATAATTTTGGAGCACATATTATAGCCACTCACATTCCTCATAATTACACTGATTAGAAAAGTCTGTTTTCTACCACTAATGCTCTTTTGTTGCGTAAACAGTTCTCTTTGTAGAGAATTACAGGGAATTACGGATTGAAGACAGGATTCTCCTTATGAAGAAAATGGGTCTCAAGTCTATCAACAAACCATCGTTTAACACATAATGCAACTAACTAACAGGTAAGTCTGGATTTTTTTAACGATTAACAAAGGAAAAGTGACAGTGTGGTTTTCAATTGAGTATCGAAAGTAACTTTGCTATTGCTTTGGTTTTGCATTGCTGCGCTTTGTGATTGGTTAAAATATCTCACGCCACTTTTTCAACCAATCGGAGGTAAAACCAAAACCAATTCTGACTTGCTCGCACGCGTTTTCCCGCGCTTGGCGCTGGCTACAGTATTTGCTGCCAGCTCTGATTGGTTCATTGGATTGTCTGTGTTTGTTGTGATTGGCCATTGTGGTTACTATGGTTTTGGTTTTAAGACACTCGAGTGAAGACCGCTCTACGATTTAACATTAATAACTAATATTTACCAATAACAATGTTAATCTTACAGTTTTGCAATGTTTTAATCTTGCAGTTCTCAGGGATGCCAGGAGCCTATTAGACTGGACCTGGTGATACTAAGATACTAAGATACGAGATACAAATTGCAACAAGGTATATATACGCCTCATTTTTTTTCTAATTCATTCATTTAAGTCTATCACAGAAAGAGGTTTATCCATAGCTGGGATTAAACAGAACAGAATTGGCCGCCAGCGAAAGTTGGGTGGCTCCCTAGGGAATTAAGTTATGATCCGTATAAGAAGGATAGTGCTGAACGGCAATGCACGATGGAATGTCAACTATTTTCATTGTTACAACTAGTGATCTCATTGGCCTAGACTCAAAAACCGCTAAAAAGTTAAGGTTCAAGGTGCATAAAGTCTAATTTTTTTATGGTTTCAAGTATTTTGAGACCCAATCAAACAACATGCAATTTTTAAAAGATATTGTATTTGGGGAGCTTCATCAAAGAAGCAAAATTAGTAGCTATTGTCTTCTGCTATTCTGATTGGTTAAGCACGAACATTTCCTAAAATATATTTGACGCAAATGGATTTTCTGTATTTTTATACTGAAATATAATTATGAACCATCAGCCACTCCTCTATTCTTAAAATCAAAGGTATTCTATGTGGGGAAGAGCCAATGCCGCAGAACAATGAAGTTTGCTATAGTTCATATGTGAAGCATTACTTAATAAAACTATAAACTGGAAAGGAGTTGACACTGGCTTGAATAAAAAACGTAATATATAATTGACAAAATAACGCACAATTTTCTTGTCTTCCAATTGTAGTTTACGAAAGGATTTCAACATTTTTTTATATCCCGAATTATCAGTTGTCAGTGCCATGGAAACACAACACCAAGAGAATGGCTATCTGGCGGAAATGAATACGGACAACATTTGTGAAGGAAAAGACACAGGGTCAGCGAGACGGTTTTCCCAATACCACGCAATTTCGTACGTTGAGCTATTAAACAAATAATAATAATAATAATAATAATAATAATAATAATAATAATAATAACAATCGTTATACAGGGAGCTCACTTCACTATTTTAGTGGTATTCTGTGAGGCCCTGTTACATATTTTTTTCTTAAAAGAATACGTGAACGTTTGTATCTCACAATTTGCGAAGTTTTAGAAAAGTCACCGATGGAAACGAGAGAAAATCTGCTAAAAGATCTGTTTTATGCGGCTGATATCTGAGAGGAATGTGGAGGGAAGCCTTTAAACAACAAACTTCACAAAAACTTTATCAAAAGACTGATAATTATCGTGACTACGGACATGCAACTCTACTGATCACTTCAAAGGCGAGGAGAGCTCAACTGAATTTGATGTTGCCTTACATGTACCCTTATGGAGAATTTATTAAAATCTGCATTCTGTCTTAGACTGAGGAATTTTCATCATTAAGGAAAGGGAAAAGAACCCAGGAACAGCTGGAAAGAGGTAAGTCTTGATGTCATCATCAATGCATGATGCATGATGCAGCTGCTCGAACAAGCCTTTGTTTATTTGCGAAAGTGATTCAAAGCCATGAGTAAAAGTGAGGACTAGAGTCGCCGACTTCCTCTCGTTTGTCTTGAAATTGGTCATGCACTTATCGAGAGCCCTTAACAAATTTGAAACTGGTCTTGAAAGTCGTCGTTCAGAGTTTTCTTTTGTTTGGCCTTCGCTTCAAATTTTTATGAGTTTTGCAGTCAGAAGTTTTCGTAAATGTTCAGTGGGCTCAACTATTTAATCATGTCCAATTATTAAGTTCATGGAGAGAATTAGTTAATTATTACGTTCGTTCACCTCATCCACCTACTGCAAAGCTATCCAGACACGTTCCTTTTAAATTGAAGAGATCTCAGTCAGGAATTGGCCACTGTTAAAAAGATGAGCGTTTTGATCACGTGTACATTCTACTTGTACACTTTAAATCTCTTGACTGGAATCGCTGTAGTAACTGAGACTTAAAGGAAACTCTCGTCTACTTCTTATTCTTTAGCTCTCTTTGTCTCCCGTTCTTGTTTGGCCTGGCCTTATACACAATTCGTTTTCACCTCAGGTTACAAAGGAGGAGAAGAAGGACACAAGGACTACTAGTGACGCGAAACAAATCACATCACAGGTACATCAACAGGAACATAATAATTCAAAGTCTTTCGTTCTTACGTTGGGCTCAAGCGTCATGCTTCCTTGGACTCCTTGCGGTCGCCTTTTAACTTGCGCCTAGTGTTTCCCTGTTTGCTAAACTAACTTTAGGAGAAAAAAGGGAAACTGATCATAGACTTTTTGTGTTTACGCTCAATCCCTAGGCATTCAATAACCCATAGCAGTTAACTACAAAATTGGGTGCAGAAGTAGTCATCTGGTCCGGGTAGTACGTCCCGTCCGAAAAATGGAATTGAGCTGCTATTTTCGTCTGAAATTGGGTATATACTTTGACAAGTGTGGTCTGCAGTGTTCACACTACTCCTGAAAAACTCCTTGAATTTTATACACATATTTTTGTACCCTGGAAAACTGCTGGAATTCATCTTGAATCTTGATTCTTGGGTCGGGGCTTAACCTATTGCCATTCAGGTAAAACACGGACCTAAGGGAACTTACATATTAAAGTGCTGGGAGTGATCGACGGACGTTTTAAGGGTTGAAATTCGTTTTTGCGACGAGTGGGAGGTTAACCACCGATCGAGAACCTTTGGGAAACGATGTCCACAAGAACACAAGTCTGCTACCTTTTGGGGGTTTCTCATTTCAAACATTCAGCGAAACTCCCGTGAATTTTAATACTCCCACCACGGTAAGAAACTACGAGATTGCAGTCTAATTGTCAAATGTACCATATATTTTCAGCTGTTTCAAGCTACTTCAAAATGCCTTGGAAACTCTATGAAAGGATCTTCACTCTCATCCGATGAAATGGACCCATGATCATCCGATGAAATGGACCCATGATCAGGATAATGGATCAATAGCTGTTCCTGTTGCATGCTTCTGATAGTTTCTAATCTGTGCAAATTATCTTAGTCGTAAAACAGCGATTTATAAGGCCTGCTTTAAAAATTTGGTGTTATTCACGATAGCAAACATGTAGCGCGTGTTAGCAAGCTCGACCCATATATGATTTAAGAAGGAATGATAACTGTGTTTATATAACAAGTAAGAAAGTGTGCGTGTTTTAGCAAATAACTGGTACATGAATTAAGGAGGGTTAATATTGCCGGCATATACAAAAATTAGTTGTTTGTGTGTGTTAACAAACAACTGATACATAAATTAAGGACTGGTCATGGATATTTAAGAATTAAGTGTGTGCGTATTAGCAAACAATTGATACATACAAAACATCATCACCCAGTCTTAATTTGTAAGCACTAAGAGTGCGTGCGTGTTAAAAGCGAACAACTATTATATGAAATACGACGGGGTCATGTTTATAGAAGTATTAAGAGTGCGCTTGTTAGCAAATAACTGATACATGAATTAAGGTCTAGAAGGCATATAACGTTTATATAAATAAGCATTGAGAGTGCGTGTGTAAGCAAATAAGTGATACATGAATTAAGGCTTTGAAGGCATATAATGTTTATATAAATAAGTGTGCGCGTGTTAGCACATAAATGATACATGAATTAAAAAGGGATAATGATTATATATTAAGTAGTAAGAGTGCGCGTGCAAGGCAATAACTGATACATGATATAATGTTTATGTGGTATTGGATTCAGGCCAATGGCAGTGAATACGTAGCTACAGTTAGATATCTTTCAATATCATATGTTTTTGGTTCGCCTTCGTCTTGTAAAATCTTTTGTTTTTCACATTGCGTTTTATATCAGGGCTCGCAAGAAGCGTTCCTCGATGAAACCTTCTGACCAAGCAACAGATTCTTGACAGGGCATACCGGTGGCCTTGATGGAAGTTCTATCTGAGTACCAGATAACCACCGAATAACCAAGCAAGATTTGGCACACATGCAGCTCGTGGTGGGTCACAAATAGTTTTACGCCAAGTAATCACTCGCCTCACCAGGTCCGCTGCTGATACTACCATCGCCCTCTGTCCAGCAGATTCCAGCTTGGCTTCTGCTCTACCGGAGGTTACTTCGTCTCTTCATCCACTCAAGCTGAAGGACGAGATTGCCAAAATTAAAGGGAAGTTTGGGGGGCCGAAGGCCGCTTCTTCCTCGCTTCACGATGCTCTTTACACTGTCCATGTAAGCATTACGAGTCCTGCGCGTGTTAGCAATAAATTATACATGAATTGAGAAGAGATGTTTTTATACGATTTAAGAGTAAGCGCGTCTTAGCAAACAACTGATACATTAAGAGATAATGTTTATAATAAAGAATGTGCGCGTGCTTTAGAAAACAACGGATACATGAAATAAGAAGGGATACTAATGTTTATGAGTATTAAGAGTGTGCGCGTGCTTTAGCAACAACGGATACAAAAATTGAGAAGGGATAATATTTATATAAGTATTAAGAGAGCGCGTGTTAACAAATACCTGATACATGAATTACGACGGGGTGATGTTTAGATAAGTATTGAGTGTGCGCGTGTTAGAAAACAACTGATACATGAATTATGACGGGATAATGTTTATATAAGTATTAAGAGAGCGCGTGTTAACAAACAACTGATACATGAATTACGACGGGATAATGTTTATATAAGTATTAAGAGCGCGTGTTAACAAACAACTGATACATGAATTAAGGAGGAATAATATTTATATAAGTAATTAAGAGAGCACGTGTTAACAAATAACTGATACATGAATTACGACGAGTTAATGTTATATAAGTATTGAGTGTGCGCGTGTTAGCGAATAACTGATACATGAATTACGACGGGGTGATGTTTATATAAGTATTGAGTGTGCGCGTGTTGGCAAATAACTGATACATGAATTACGACGGGGTGATGTTTATATAAGTATTGAGTGTTCGCATGTTAGCAAATAACTGATACATGAATTAAGGAGGGATAGTGTTTATATAAATATTGAGAGAGCGCGTGTTAGCAAATAACTGATACATGAATTACGACGAGTTAATGTTTATATAAGTATTGGGTGTACACGTGTTAGCGAACAACGGATACATGAATTAAGAAGGGATAATATTTATATAAGTATTAAAAGAGCGCGTGTTAACAAAGAACTGATACATGAATTACGACGGGATAACAAATAACTGATACATGAATTACGACGAGTTAATGTTTATATAAGTATTGAGTGTGCGCGTGTTAGCAAATAACTGATACATGAATTACGACGGGGTGATGTTTATATAAGTATTGAGTGTGCGCGTGTTGGCAAATAACTGATACATGAATTACGACGGGGTGATGTTTATATAAGTATTGAGTGTTCGCGTGTTAGCAAATAACTGATACATGAATTAAGGAGGGATAGTGTTTATATAAATATTGAGAGAGCGCGTGTTAGCAAATAACTGATACATGAATTACGACGGGATAACGTTTGTGGAAGTATTGAGTGTGCACGTGTTAGCAAACAACTGATACATGAATTGAGGAGGAATAATTATATAAGTATTAAGAGAGTGTTAACAAATAAATGATACATGAATTACGACGGGGTGATGTTTATATAAGTATTGAGTGTGCGCGTGTTAGCAAATAACTGATACATGAATTAAGAAGGGATAATATTTATAAAAGTAATGAGTGTACGCATGTTAGCGAACAACGGATACATGAATTAAGAAGGGATAATATTTATATTTGCTTAAGTTTTAAGAGAGCGCGTGTTAGCAAATAACTGATACATGACTTACGAATGAATGAATTCCATTAGTTAAGTGTCTATACGGTAATAAAACCACTAAATGAGGACACTAAAAAATATATTAAAAATATAAAAATCTAACTTTTCTTATAAATGCTGAAACTGGTTAAAATTGTTTAAGTATTTACAATATATACAAGATAAAATACAAAACTTACATTAAGAACTACATAATATACAAGTTTCGGAGGAGTTATCAGTGGCTAAAATATCTAAGTCAAGCTTACGAATGTTTTTCTCAAAAGATGACAATGTTGGTAAACTTCTAATGTCTTCGAATACAATATTCCATATCTAACGCCCAGTATATTTTATGGTGTGCTTGCCATATGTAACTGTATTGAACTAGTAATGTTTATATAACTATTAAGTGTGTGCGTATTTCAGCAAACAACTGATACATGAAATACAGTACGAATGGATAATAATGTTTATATGAGTATTAAGTGTGCGCGTGTTAGTAAACAACTGATACATGCAATAAGAAAGTATAATGTTTATATATGAATTAAAAGTGCGTGCATGTTAGCAAACGACTGACACATGGGTTAAAAATGCATAATGTTTGTATAAGTATCAAGTGCATGCGAGTGAATTGTAAAGGAGTTTGCATGGTGTGTTTATGTAAGATATAAAAATATGCCTTCGTTAAAAATGAAAAAGAGTTATCGCTGTTTTGGATTCATTTATTCATTTCAAAGGAACAGGAAAATAGAACTGTTGCTGATATTTGTCACGAGCTAAACATCGTTTGGCACAAAAAAAGCAGAGTATAAGATATGAAATAAACGTACAGTCATTTTACAATTATAGCCGCTGGCCAGATCAAATTCTCCCTTTTCATTTTCTTCGCTTTTTTCTGATTTTCTCTCCACAGTTCTCATTAGAACTACTGTCAGGCTATAGCGAGGAAACTAAAAACTCTAGTTGCATTGGATAGTTCAAGAGGAATGTAAAACAGGAACTGTACTGCCAGTATTTTTCGCATTAATGAGAACAATAAAGGTCACGTGACCAGGAATTAAGACACCACCGGGTGAAAGCTAGGGTTATGTCTAACTTATAACGGTGTCAGGTTTAGGATTGTTGGGTAAGGGTTAATGGGTGACGGTTGGGGTTACGTTCTTTGTGTAAGGGTTAAATTCAGAGCATTGGTTGCTGTTTGGGCCGCGATAGGTCACGTGACAAGCATTCCTGACACTTTGGATCACAATAGATGAAGAAACTATACTGTTCCTACTGTATTGAGCCTAAATAAAGTTCCTTGTCAAATTATTTACACCCCTTACTTCAAATTTGGGCTGTGTTCTGTTGTTAAAAGTTTGAGGGCTTGTGCCATCAACCCCTCTCCTCTAACTTTTTGCCCTGTGTTCAAATTTACACAAATCTTGCTTGTTTAAAGAATCTCTAAGATCAACAAGTGCATTAACTAACAAAAAAAAAAAAAATTTTTGGTTAATGTATCATATAATATTGTAGTTTCTTATTAATTTTATTAATAATGTATCACATATGACGGAAATATTGTAATTTCTTACATTTGATTTTTTATCGTATTGTAAATTAGTTCTGATAAAACAAGTTGAAGGAACTAGTAAACTATTGCATTTTATTGTATTGTAAGCAAAATCTCACTTGTGGTCCTTCAAATAAAAGCTATTTAACATTGTTTTCCAGTGTTGTCCTTTCTTTTTCATTTTGATTTTTCATTTTCGCATTGGGAGCTCTTCGTTTGGTAATTTTTTTTGAAATTTCGAAGATGTGAGCCCACAGTTGGAGGAGTGGAGGTGTGTTGGCTGCAGACAATACTGGTATTTTTCGTACGGGTGTTTCAAACAACAATCGTGTGCGATATTCATAAAAAGGTGATTACCGTTTTATTGTCCCATTAAGCTCAATTTCCACTGTTTCGTAATTTTTTCGTAATTTTTTACATGCTTAAGTATAATTAGAGATGATGTATGAACAGTTTGCGCAAAAGTTAAAACTTGAGCACGGTTCAACTTTTTACGTTTACGCAAGCTGTTCATACATTGTCTCTAATTGTATTTATGCACGTAAAACGCAGCGAGTAATTACGCGACAGTGAAACTCCAGCTCTAATTCGTCCCTGTGATTTTTGGGATGGTTTGGGTAACCAATACGAGCTATGATTGGTTAATTGGTTGGAAACGATTAACCTATCGTAACTAACGCTGGTTACCCAAACGATCCCAGAAATCCTAGTGACGAACGCTGGTGCTTAGCGTCTCCCTGAAGATTCTGGAGTGGAAAATTGTCCCTACCATTTAATTTACCTGTTTCTTGTTTTTTTTTGTCCTATTCCGCAAGTCACTGCATTGTTGAGTTCAGCTAGCCCAGGGTTTTTCTCCTCGGAGCATTTGGACGGAGTAATGCATTAGCTTACATTTCCATTTTGTACTATAGAGATTTTGAGGTTTCAAGATTCTTCGAGATCAGAATGATATAGATCTTTCCTCCATCGAGGCGTCTCTTGCGCTCTTTGCCTGCATTCACTTCGCTCAGCGTCTCACCCTTGAGTTGAGGCTGTTAGTCATTAAAATCTTGCAACAACATTTAAACACGGTCGCGTCTTCGTATCGTTCTCACCTGTATGAACCGATAGGCTTCGGTTTAAAACGCCTATTTTTCGTGGTCAAGTGAGTACTCTTTCCATAACCATTCGCACAAAAGTCTATAAAATTCCCCCAGACGAACCAAAACAGGCTGAACGAGATCATATTAACTCCTGTCATCCTCAGATGTTCAGATCCAAAATGATCGCTGCGGCATCCTGGTGCAATAACTATTACTTTAAAAGAAACTATCAGCAACGGGAGAATACGCGATAAGAAGATTCTGAATGTATTTTTTCAAGACGAACGATATTCCCATCTTTCATCATGAAGTTTGATATCTGGCATCCTTTTGATCAGTTGTTTTTGGTTTTTTTTGGTTTAAATTCCTCCAGTTTCTAAGATAAGTGAATTAGCTTGAAACTAACTCAGATAGTTACAGTTAAAAGAATTAGTTAGCTAAAAAGAGCTGTCGCATAAAAGATATTAACAACATTAAAGTGTTAAAGTGATTCCTCAGATAAAATTAAGTTGACGAACGTTTTTTTTTTTTAACTTTCCCTGATTTTTCCCTACCAAGCATTGTTTCGAAAAATGCAATAAAAAACATAGGTCATCATTCTCGCGAAATAGATGTAATGGACTATAGTTAATTTTTATGTTGTACTGCCTATCACTCGTGATTATTTGATCAGTTCACATTACTTTACGCGCTAGCATAAAGCATAGTTGAAATGGTATGCTGCTTGAAAACTGTAATAGATAAAACCTACCGACCATAAGGACAATTTGATATACAGCTATTTCAATTAACGTTGTCGGGTGAAAGCTCAAAGCTCAAAGCTCAAAGCCTACAAGCAAAGACCGAACGAGTAAATCGAGCGCCTGTTCCAGGCATGCAGATAGTTGGGAGCGGCGAAATGAAAAGAAACGGCGAGAATGAGCGATGCGACGAGCGGGAAAAACGTTTCTTTTGCGCCGCTCCCAACTATCTTGGCTTGAAGCTTTGAGCTTTCATCCGACAACGTTAATTGAAATAGCTGTATGGTCCACGGCAGAGGTAGACAGTCTCGATCAAACGGCATTGACTCAAAACACTTCTTGCGTGCATGATCTCATGATCACAGTTAGTAGTATAGGGATATGGTGATCCTAGCTCACTTTTCTCCGAAGCTTGAATCTTGAATCTTGAATCTTGAATCTTGAATCTTGAATCTTGAATCTTGAATCTTGAATCTTGAATCTTGAATCTTGAATCTTGAATCTTGAATCTTGAATCTTGAATCTTGAATCAGGTGGGATGCATTGCTGAAATACGCAAGCGTTGAGTTGAAGCTCTTGACAGAATACAACATGCACCTTTTCGTGGAAAAGGGAATGAGGGTGGAATATGTATGGAGAGCAGAGGCTTTTGCAAGGCAAACAACCCCCTTCTTGATGACTATGATCCAAGTCAGATTCGATGTATTCTCTTACTTTGTTCTAAACAGTAGACCAGTTCTGATGAAAGGTTTCAACTTTTTATTATTATTATTATTATTATTATTATTGTAATTTTATATTGTAAATTTAAGATTGTTTTAAGAAATTTGTTAATAAAATTATTCATTATTATTATTATTATTATTATTATTATTATTATTATTATTATTATTATTATTACTCGTATTTCGCTCAAACCAAGCAACTTCTTCGCAAAAAATGCAATAGGAATACCTCCTTCCATGAAAACCTGGTTTGGTTTTCTTGATGCATGAAGCATAAAAGTCATTCGCTGTCCATCTTCTTTGTAATCTTTTTTTCCGTAAACCCTATTCTTACTTTTCCATAAGAGCACCAGATGTCTTTCTCTGAAATATTTTGCATTATTTTATCAAATTTTGTCTGTTTCGTTGTTTTGAAGAGCTTAGGTCAAAGAGTCGCTTTGCTTCGATTCCGCTTGTATATTTTAAAAATAGGAAACAGACACCCCATGCTAGCGGGGTTTTGTTTTTAAATGTATGAATTTGATCACCTACGTTAAAGCTGGAGTTGTGGTCTATGTTGGGTTTTAACTGTTGCCAAGAAATGTATCAAAAAAAAAAAATAAAGAAACCATGTCCCGTTCACTTTAGACTTATTTTCGGTGAACGGTTCCTTGACGGAGGAGTTAATAAACACCGTTGAACTTTTCAATTTCTTCATCTCAGTTTCCAAGGGGTTTCTACCACGTAGATCGCCCTCTTCTCACTAGATTTCCTCGTCCCTTGCGTGGTGAACCATTTCTTTTGGATCATATGGTGTACTCAACATGTAGATTATCCGAAATGCGAGTGACTAAAAGCTGACAAAACTTTGCAGGGGCGGATCCAGGAATTATAGAAAGAGAGGGCCGTAATATATATAGATAGGCTCAGCCTAACAGCGTCGCTCTCAAAACAGAAAGCCCATGGTAAACTTAACTGACTTAGGTGAAAGGTCGGAAACACAAGAATTAAGATTGAATACCGGGCTATTTTTCAATTTTAGCAATTCTCAAAAACAGAATTACGCGACCGTCAGCACAGTACATTTAAACCGTTCAAAAGTTCACAAAAACAACTTGTCCGTCTCGAATAACTAGTAGGACTAATTTCCAAAAAAAATACACCTATTGCTTATCAAAAATTGTCCGAGAAACTGATTTGGAAATCAAAATTGCAAAAAATACGTCAAACATATTTGCATGATGGCCACGCGA
The DNA here is from genome assembly GCA_022457155.1 of Cladopsammia gracilis. Classification (NCBI taxonomy): domain Eukaryota; kingdom Metazoa; phylum Cnidaria; class Anthozoa; order Scleractinia; family Dendrophylliidae; genus Cladopsammia; species Cladopsammia gracilis. The sequence goes on along the minus strand of JAJGOT010000008.1, from coordinate 326,010 downwards.
GTGAAGTTAGAACTACAAATCTAAGTCATCATCATCATCATCATCATCATCAATCTTTATTTATGCACGAAATCGTATCATAATTACATGGTCTTCCTAGGAGTCGTGTGAATTTACACTAGAGTACATTACCGTAGAACTACTTAACTAAGAAAAATAAAGTACAATGAAAACTACGATCAAGGTTTCTTCGATTAATCAAACTACATTAAACTAAAAATTGAACTATAAAACTTAACTAAATTACACGAAGTAATAGAATGCTATAAAAACTTAAATGATCATTGTTTCATTATAATCTTTCACACATAAAAAGGTTTTAAATTCGTTTAAGTTGGGCCGCTGTCTGATCTCTAAGGGGATCTTGTTCCACAGAACAGATCCCCTGTAGTGTATGCTACCTTTGGCGTATTCAGTTCTCGGTCTGGGAATGTAACAATTAGACTCAGAATTGCTAAGATTATGTGTGTGTATATTTGAAATATTGGTAAAAATCCACCTCAAATACAATCATTATGGGGAAAGATTATTATGAATTTTATACATAATTACAGCCAACTGTTTTAGTCTTTGGTTTTCTAACCGTTCCCAGCCAAGCTCATCCAACAAATCACTCGAGCGAACCTCATAATTAGAAAGGGTGACAATTCTGGCAGCCCTATTTTGTAGCTTTTGGAGTTTGTCTGATAGACCCTTACCAATATTGTCCCACACAGGACTACAATAATTGAAATAGGGCATTACAAGTGCATTGTATATATTTATTCTAGTTTCAAATGGTATGATAGTACTAATACACTTTAAGACTGCAAGACCAGCAGTTATTTTCTTTGAAACATCATTAATATGTGGGCGCCAGGTAAGAGATTCGTCAATGTGAACTTCAAGGGTTTTATGTTTAAATACCCTTTCCAGCGGTTTATTGTTTACTTGTACAGTAAAGTCACTATGTAATTGTGATAATTTACATTGACTCTCGATAAGCATGTATTTTGTTTTCTTGAAGTCTTGTTTTGTTTACATAAAATCGCTTTTCAACCTATGTAATGAATGAACAAACAGATAAAAATAGACAACACAATCTTCGGCTAGACTTTACAATACCCGGCCACTTATTTACATCTCATTGACAGAATAAGAATGGATTCTTTTGTTTTCATATGGCTAGTTCTAACAAAGATTTAAGGGATATGTAAATAAGTGGCCGGGTATGGTATTGTAAAATCGCTCCCAATCTTCTTTCGAAAAATTTTATTCAAATCTCCATATAAGTTTATGTTTAAAAGCAAAACGCGAGCTGTCATCGATGAAAGAAATCAAAACGACTAAATTTGAGCACGTTTTATCAACAATTCAGACAATTCTCCAAATATAGCGAGAACACAAAGAAAAAGTCAATCACAGATTGATATAGCCTGTGAACAGGCTTCTTTTTGGGGAATTGGGTTAGGTTAAAATCGGCGAGCGAAGCGAGGACTGGGGAAGAGGGAAGGGGGGCGAGGCTTCGCCGCCCCTTCCCTCTTCCCCAGTCCGCGCTTGGCTCGCTTCGCTCGCCGATTTTAACCTAACCAAATTCCCCCAAAAGAAGCCTGTTCACAGGCTAAGATTGATATCAACATAAATTCGCATCGAAAAAATGTATTTTTTTACCTTTAAGTCCGTCCACTGCTTGAAAATTCTTTAAATCTACGCTTCTTCAGTTCTGAAACCCGAAGCGACAAGAGGGGGACATTGGGGGCCTCTGAACACCGCAACACCGCAAAAAAAATTACCGAACACCGCATCACCGCAAGAAAAGTCGATGAAACACCGTCACCGCAATACATATTTTAGATCTGACAAGGGTCAAACAGGAAACGGCAACACCTCAGATAATTTCGTTCCACCGAACACCGCAGACTTTAAAGCGCAAACATCGCACACCGTAGGGTTTGAGATCACCGCAACACCCCAAGCTGGGATTTTATTCACCGCAACACCGCATTAAAAAATGAGCAACACCGCAACACCGCAAATCCCCAATGTCCCCCTCCGACAAACATCTCCCCGCATTGCTGCCTCATTGATAACAACATCTCAACAACCAACAGCCTACCATTCGTTTTACCATGGAAACAGCGAAAGACAACACTATCCCTTTCCTAGACACGTCAGTAACAAGGGATTCAAACGGCCTTCTCACTACCAGTGTATATAGGAAACCTACTCATACTGATTAATACCTGGCCTATGATTCACACCATCCGCAGTCAGTTAAGCGTGGTATTGTGAAATGTCTGTATGACCGAGCCAAACACCTCATTACTAGACCATCAGTTATCTCCAACGAAAAGAAACATTTGTCGTCGGTTCTTGTTTCTAACGGATATCCTTCCTCGTTTGTACAAAAAATCACAAAAACGAAAGGACCAACAACAAAGAAGGAATCCACGCAGGATTTTAAATCTACTGCAGTATTGCCCTATATCAAAGGTGTATCAGAGGTTCTTCGCCGCTGCCTACAACAACAAGGCGTACGCACTGTTTTCAAATCTGACACAACTCTCAGGTCACACTTAGTACAACCTAAGGACGTCCTCGACTCTAATAAACAGGACGGTGTTGTCTACAAGATTCCTTGCGAATGCGGCAAAGTGTATATCGGAGAAACAGGGAGGTCTATGCATGAAAGGATAAAAGAACACGATAGAGACATACGGCTTGCTCGTACTCAAACCTCCGCGGTTTCAGAACACGCTAACAAGACCGGGCATTTTCCTATTTGGGACGAGGTTAAGTTTATTGACCGTGACCCACACTGGTACACCCGTAGAGTTAAAGAGGCCATCCACATAAGACTTCATCCTAATAACATCAACAGAGATAGTGGAATTGAAATTCCCGAAGCGTGGATGCCCACAATCAAGAAGCATAACAGCCGACCGATATCAAATCGGACCGGAGAGGGAACAACATCTTTTCGGAATAATAATGAGGATCGAAATGCACCAATAGCAACAAGCCAACGTGCTACATAAACGACACGTAACCAATCGACCTCATCGCCTGATGAAGACTAGCAGTAATAGCAGTCGAAACGTCGCGATCAACATCTTAAAGTGACTCCATCGTGAGACAAACGAAAAATCGTTTACCTATCTTACACACCACGATGAACAACAACCACATTTTTAGTAACAAAAACGTATAAGTTCCTCGAAGCAAGATTTTATTCACTGAAAGCTCTTCTTTTTCCACTATAGCGATATGAGTATCGCTTAATTAGTATCCCTGTCTTGAGTAGCAAACCGCGAAAAACTGCAGGAAAATAACGACTTCAATTTAAACAGTTTTCACACAGTTCAAACGTGCCGAACCTAATGCAAATGAGCAAAATCTATTGTTCTTGCTAATTTGCATTAGGTTCGGCACATGTGAAGTTCGACGTTTGAACTGGGCCTTAGTAAACACAACAAACATCAAAGTGTTTTCCCAGCAGGTGAAATGCCAACGCGTACGTCGGGCACACAACGCGCCCGCGAAACATTCCGCAAGCCATGACCATGAAAAATGACGCGCATAGGTTGGTTGTATATGGGTCTATGCGCGTCATGAAAAATGACGCGCATAGGTTGATTGTATATGGGTCTATGAGTATGGGGCTGCGCAGCCGGGCCTTCGGCCCGGCGAGTGCTCCGCTAAAAATTTGTATGAGAGACCATGGACGCGTTCGCGCCCATTTAGCGCGGTTGTACGCGCCTTTCTAGAGGCGCCCGGAGATATGCCCCCCCCACGGGAAATTTTGTTCATTAAAGTCCTCTTAGATGCAATATGGTGATTCTGGGCTCAGGATCCTATATTGAACAAGTAATGTTGAAACATTTATTAAAATGCAGTTTTGGTTGTGGTGAAATATGACGTGAATCAACTCGAACATTTTACAAACGAAATCCAAGTACTCAAGCAGTTTAAGGCCTGGGTTTAAAGTGTGTTCAGAAAATATGGTTGACACTTAATATCTTCACCGAGAAAACCTAGATCAACATGAAATTTTCCCTGAATGTTAATCTTGATGTTTTCTTTTGCCTTAACGCAAAAGTTTGGTCACGTGACATGTCACGTGATCAAAATTTTAAAATTACGTAAATCGGCGAATTGGTAGCGAATTTTCTTTGTATAGTTAAATAAATTAGCTTTTCCGATGGAGGTGTAACATATTTAACCTTCTACGTTTGGAATGATTGTCCTAAAGTCTTTAAATTACAGTTATAAATAATTATAGGTTGAATTTTGGACTGAAAAATGACCTTTGTCCTCATAATTTTTTTTTAGAGATTAATGGACACTCATTCCAAACGTGAAGGGCTGGAGATATTTAATCTGCATCAGAAAAGCATTTTTATTTGATGTTTTCTCTTAAACCCGTCACCAATTCGTCAAATATTTGCTATTTTAAGAAAAATGGCCACGTGACATATCACGTGACCTATGCCAAAGCTTATTATACTTAAAAATGTTAAGGACGATAATATCTTTCTATGTGCCAAATTTCGATTCACTACCATTCCGTTTGTAAAAGTTATTGCGAATAAACGGTTTTTTCCTGGTCAAAGCCCTTGACCCAGGCCTTAAACTACTTGAGTAACCGGAGCAATATTGGATCTAATTATACTAGAAAAGGTTTACCAGTTTAAGGAACGCAAGGAACAAAATTCATATTTGATTCATCGATCTTCATCCTCATCAATCTAGCAGAAAATATTTCCCTGAACTTAATTTTTGTTTCATTATCAGAACTTGCTGTTTTGAAAAAAGAAAAGTAGTTCGTGAGCACATCACAACGCATCTTTTTGTCAGTATACAATGCGAGCTAAAAAATATGTATTTGCCGACATGGTAGTCGGACAATAGTCCATTCAAAATTAGTCGTCCACCTTGAGATACGCTTCACAATCCCCCCCCCCTCCCCTGGGGGGGATGGGGTACTCAACTGACGCTTTGTCTTAGAATTTTTTACTTAAGCCTCAAGTCAGGCTTTCGCAGTTGAAGGACCTTTTTCCACCTAAGAAATCGAAAGGTTTGCTCCTGAAATGAATACAAGTACATACACTTTATTTTAATACGACAACAACATAAATAAACTCAACAACGGCAATTTTTCCAGTTCTTACCGATCTAGATAGTGATGTAACTGTAAACTGTAACAACTTCACTTATGAACTTAAATGATAACAAGTTCTTTTTTTTTTTGGGGGGGGGGGGGGGGAGAGCTTTCACTCCTTAAACACCCCAGATAATAGAGCTCAGCTTAGATCATCTGCTTATTTCGATAAAGTAGCGCACATAACTGTACTCATTGAAAGCGATAACTTGGGTTTATGAAACATAGGGGAAAATAAAAGTCAAAGGACAGCAAATCCTTCAAAAACCCCCAAAATCGACTCACGCACTAATAATTATCTGCCCAACGTTCTGCTTGGATAATTATTCACAGCATTTGGCTGCCAGTTCCCCTTGAAAGATTAACAACAATGTGACCGTCAAATAACCTACTTTTAATTAAGAAGATTGCACACTACAGGCCGCTAAACTTTAAATGACAAGTGTACATCATGCGCTTCACTTTGAATACTCATGAAATAGCACTTTCCTTTGACATAAGGCCCAGCAACAATTTGGGAAGGCATTGTCATCCTTGTTAATTATTCCTTTACAATTGCTCCAGGAATGTTTCACGACTGAGCTGAATAAATTTTAATCGCCAAGTATAAAAGCAATGTAGTAGCCCATAGTATTATTTGATGTTAGTAGTTGGCCTAAACGTGGTGCTGTGAATGTCAGATTCAAATCTCTGGCTTGGCGTCTTCTTGATCTGTATCAGTTTGGAAAAGACCAGGTTTGTTTTTCGTTCAAATGTCATTTCGACTACATTTTATGTTCGCATTTACATTACAGCGAAGTCAACATGGAAGCTGGAGTTATTGATAGCAGCGACAATGCGGTGTTGAATATTCCCGTTGCTATAATTTCCATCGCGTTTCGCGTCAGTTTGGACTTTACTTACAAAGTGAAGCGATACTAATAGCTTCGCTCTGTGATTTTGTGACACAATGTTGATTTAGAGTACTGAGAGGAAAGAAAAATCATTTAATGTAACCTTTTTTATTAAGTCTGTTCGTGCGTGCCGGAGATTTATACTGATTATGTGAAAATTATGTAGAATTTTCTCAGGAGTTCAAATAATGAATGTCATAGATAGTAAAATAAGTCACTAGGAAAACGTTTTCACATTTTATGCTAAGAAATCTACAGAACTAACTCCTTATTTTTCTTTCAAATAGTTTATTGTTGGATCGTCCCAAAGCCGTCCATCTGCTTTGCTTGAGAATCAAGTCCTTTGACTAAACAATTTGGGTGTGGAATCTTTAATGTTTTCATTTCCTCGGAGGTATGGCGGCGTAATTATTTTGACTTGAGATGTAACTTGATTTTCGCCATGTTATCTGTTATTTTATTGTATGGTCATGTTGAAGTAGAAAAGGTGCACAGGAAAAGCCAAAAACTAGCTTTTGATTGAGATTTTGTTTTAACATGCAACTGATAGCAAGTCAGTCTCAGGACAATGTTGGCTAACTTATTAGCCGTTGAACTGATGTTGAAAGGGATTAACGATTAGCACAAATCATGGCCAAATTTCAAACTTCAAGTTAAAAACGCCAAGTTTCTTACATTTTGCTGGGTAAAAGGAATTCATATATTAATTGATTGAAGTTTACTGCTTTGTTCATTTAGGTCCATCAGAAGTTTATAAAACTATCCTGCAGTGTTGAACCGTTGTACAACTCAAGACGTCCACTTCAGTAAAGAAGCCCAGATAAGTACACATTATTAGTAATTTGTCAGTAGCTTTCAGTTGAATGGTCACACTTTAGGATTTTACCCACGGACTCAAAGTTAGAATGACCTTCTACAGCATAATAAACAGCATTATGGGAAAGTACTGCTCAATACCATTCATTTGAAAGGTCACGGTTTTGCATTTTCAGTTGTCTACAGACTCAAAAGTTCGAACCACTCTCTACAGCGTAACAAAAAGCACCGCAGGAATGTTCGTCTAATGATGATCATTGCTTGCATTTGTATGGTCACACTTTAGGATTTTATCCACATACTTAAAAGAAAAGGTTCCAAACGGCAAACTCTCCTGATAGTTTGTAGCTTTCATTTAAATGGTCACACATCTATTAATAAGATTTCATCCACGGAATCAAAATTTTGAGACACGACCACAGGGAAGTATGCCTTTGTCACTTTCATTTGAACGGTTAGGCATTTAAGATTTCATTCACAGACTCAATAGTTTGGAACAGTACTATAGGAGAGTACGCCTTTGCAACTTTCATTTGAATGGTCAAACATTTAGGATTTATTCACGACGGACTCAAAAGTTTGAAACACTACCACGGGAAAGTAGGCCTTGGTAACTTTTACTTGAATGGCTACACATTTAAGATTTCATCCACGGTCTCAAATGTTTCTAACAGAATTACAGGAAAGTACACCATTGTAGCTTTTATTTCAATGAACGTCACAGATAAGATATTTTTCAAGCAATCAAATTTAGATACAGAATCGATTACAGGATAGTTCGTCTTTGTAGCTTCCAATTCAATGGTCAAACCTTTTGGATTTCATCCACGGACTCAAACGTGTGAAACCGAACGATAGGAATGTACGCCTTTGAATGTTCACACATTTGCGATGTCACCCACATACGGACTTAAACTACCACAGCAAAAAAACCTGCTATAGCTTTTATTTGAATGGTCACACACTTAGAGTTTCAACCAAACACTGAAAAGTATGAAACAGTAACATCAACTCAACAGTTCACAGGAAAGTAGGCCTTTGCAGCTTTCGTTTGAATGGTCACACATTTGGGATTTCATGCACGAGATCACAATATTCAAACAGTACCATATGAGGCAACGCCTTCGTAGCTTTCATTTGAATGGTTACATATTTAGGATTCCATCGACAGACTCAAATATCTGAAACAGTTCACGACGTGACAGTACGCCTTTCTTTGCATGGTCAAATATTTAGGATTTCATGCAAGAGATAACAATTTCGAAATAGTACCATATGAGGCAACGCCTTTCTAGCTTCCATTTGAATGGTTACACATCAAGGATTCCATCCACAAACTCAAACGTCTGAAGCAGTTCGACAGGACAATACGCCTTGTAATACATTACATCTTTAGGAGTTCATGCACGAGATCACACTTTTGAAACAGTACCATATGAGGCAACGCCTTTGTAGTTTCATTTGAATGGTTACACTTTTAGGATTCCATCCACGGACTGAAACAGTTCCACAGCATAATACGCCTTTCTTTAAATGGTCACATAGTTAGGATTTCGTGCACGAAATTACAATTTTGAAATAGTACCATATGAGACAAAGGCTTTGTAGGTTTCATTTCAATGGTTACACATTTAGGAATAGTGCAGGAATGCTACAGAAACAGTACCATAGTACAATATTAATGTTATATAAACACTGGTATTTAGGAATGCTGCAGGAATAGTTCCACAGGATAATACGCCTTTCTTTGAATGGTCACACATTTAGAATTTCATGCACGAGATCAAAATTTTTAAACAGTACCATATGAGGCAACGCCTATGAAGCTTTCATTTGAATGGTTACACATTTAGGATTCTATCAACACACTCAAACGTCCGAAACAGTTCAACAGGATAATACGCCTTTCGTTGAATGGTCACATATTTAGGATTTCATGCACGAGACCACAATAATAATTATTTTCAAACAGTAACATGAAATAGTACCATATGAGGCAACACCTTTGTAGCTCACATTTAAATGGTTACACATTTAGGATTCCATCCACAGACTCTAACGTCTGAAACAGTTTGACAGGATGCCTTTCTTTGAATGGTCACACAATTCGGATTTCATGCACGAAATCACAATTTTGAAACACTACCATATCAGACAACGCCTTTGTAGCTTTTATGTGAATGGTCAGTACACATTTAGGATTCCATCCACAGACTCAAACTGCTGGAATAGTTCCACAGGATAATACGCCTTGAATGGTCACACATTTAGGATTTCATGCACGAGATCACAATTTTGAAAGCTGCCATACGAGGTAACACCTTTGTAGCTTTCACTTGTATGGGTACACATTTAGGATTCCATCCACAGACACAAACGTCTGAAACTTACAGTTCAACAGGATAATACGCCTTTCTTTGAATGGTCACATATTTAGGATTTCATGCACGAAATCACAATTTTGAAATAGTACCATATGAAACAAAGGCTTTGTAGCTTTCATTTGAATGGTTACACATTTAGGATTCCATCCACAGACTCAAAAACGTCTGAAACAGTTCCACAGGATAATACGCCTTTCCTTAAATGGTCACATAGGATTTCATACACGAGATCACAATTTTGAAAGCTGCCATACGAGGTAACGCCTTTGTAGCTTTCATTTGTGTGGGTACACATTTAGGATTCCATCCACAGACACAAACGTCTGAAACTCAATAGGATAATACGCCTTTCTTTGAATGGTCACGTATTTAGGATTTCATGCATGAAATCACAATCTTGAAACAGTACCATATGAAACAAAGGCTTTGTAGCTTTCATTTGAATGGTTACACATTTAGGATATCATCCACAGACTCAAACTGCAGGAATAGTTCCACAGGATAATACGCCTTTCTTTGAATGGTCACACATTTTGGATTTCATGCACGAGATCACAATTTTGAAAGCTGCCATACGAGGTAACACCTTTGTAGCTTTCATTTGTATGGATACACATTTAGGATTCCATCCACAGACACAAACGTCTGAAACTTACAGTTCAACAGGATAATACGCCTTTCTTTGAATCGTCACATATTTAGGATTTCATGCACGAGATCATAATTTTCAAACAGTACCATATGTGGCAACGCCTTTGAAGCTTTCATTTGAATGGTTACACATTTAGGATTCTATCAACAGACTCAAAAACGTCTGAAACGTTACAGTTCCACAGGATAATACGACCTAATACGACTTTCTTTAAATGGTCACATAGGATTTCATGCACGAGATCACAATTTTGAAACAGTACCATATGAAACAAAGGCTTTGTAGCTTTCATTTGAATGGTTACACATTTAGGATTTCATCCACAGACTCAAACTGCAGGAATAGTTCCACAGGATAATACGCCTTTCTTTGAATGGTCACACATAAAGGATTTCATGTACGACATCACAATTTGGAAACAGTACCATACGAGTCAACGCAACGCCTTTGTAGCTTTCATTTTAAGTCCATGGACATACTCAAACGTCTGAAAAGGTTCCACAGGATAAATTAATACGCCTTTCCTTGAATGGTCACACATTTAGCATTTCATGCACGAGATCACAACTTTGAAACAGAATCATATGAGGCAACGCCTTTGTAATTTTCATTTGAATGGTAACACATTTAGGATTACATTTACAGACTCAAACGTCTGAAACAGTTTGACAGGATAATACGCCTTTCTTTGAATGGTCATATATTTAGGATTTCATGCACGAGATCACAATTTTGAAACAGTAGCATATGAGGCAACGCCTTTTTAACTTTCATTTGAATGGTAACACATTTAGGCTTCCATCCACAGACTCAGACTGCTGGAATAGTTCCACAGGATAATAAGCCTTTCTTTGAATGGTCACACATTTAGAATTTCATGCACGACATCGCAAGTTTGAAACAGTACCATTTGAGGCAACGCCTTTGTAGCTTTCATTTGAATCGTTACACATTTACGACTCCAACCATTCTCAAAAGTCTGAAACATTTCCACAGGATAATACACCTATCTATGAATGGTCACACATTTAGGATTTCATACACGAGATCACAATTTTGAAACAAGGCCATATGACACAACGCCTTGGTAGCTTTCAATTGAATGGTAAACGCAAAGGCAACGCAACGCCTTTCTATCTTACATTTTAATGGTTACACATTTAGCATTCCTTCCACAGACTCAAACGTCTGAAACAGTTCAACATGATAATACGCCTTTCTTTGAATGGTCACGCATTTAGGATTTTATACACGAGATCACAATTTTGAAACAGTACCACATGAGGCAACGCCTTTGTAGATTTTATTTGAATGGTTGCACATTTAGGATTCTAATCACAGACTCAAACGTGTGAAACGGTTTCACAGGATAATACGCCTTTCTTTGAATGGTCGCACATTTAGGAATTCATGCACGAGATCACAATTTTGAAACTGTATCATATGAGGCAACGCAACGCCATTGTAGCTTTCATTCGAATGGTTACGCATTGAGGATTCCATCCACAGAGTCAAACGTCGGAAACGGTTCCACAGAATAATACGCCTTTGTTTGAATGTTGACATGTTTAGGATTTCATGCACGAGATCACAACTTTGAAACAGAATCGTACGAGGCAACGCCTTTGTAGCTTTTATTTGAATGGTAACACATTGAGGATTCCATCCACAGAGTCAAACGTCGGAAACGGTTCCACAGAATAATACGCCTTTGTTTGAATGTTGACACGTTTAGGATTTCATGCACGAGATCACAACTTTTAAACAGAATCGTACGAGGCAACGCCTTTGTAGCTTTTATTTGAATGGTAACACATTTAGGATTCCATTTACAGACTCAAACGTCTGAATCAGATTGACAGGATAATACGCCTTTCTTTGAATGGTCATATATTTAGGATTTCATGCACGAGACCACAATTTTCAAAAAGTAACATGAAATAGTACTTTATGAGGCAACACCTTTGTAGCTTTCATTTGAATGCTTACATACACATTTAGGATTCCATTTACAGACTGAAACAGTTCGTCAGGATAATACGCCTTTCTTTGAATGGTCATATATTTTGGATTTCATGCACGAGATCACAATTTTGAAACAGTAACATATGAATGGTTTCACTTTTAAGATTTTATTTACAAACTCAAACGTCTGAAACAGTTCGACAAGATGACACGCCTTTCTTTGAATGGTCATACATTTAAGATTTCATGCACGGAATCACAATTATGAAACACTACCATCAGACAACGCCTTTGTAGCTTTCATGTGAATGGTCAGTACACATTTAGGGTTCCATCCACAGACTCAAACTGCTGGAATAGTTCAACAGGATAATACGCCTTTCTTTGAATGGTCACACATTTAGGAATTCATGCACGAGATCACAATTGAATAAGTATCATTTTCAAACAGTAGCATATGAAATAGTACTATATGAGGCAACACCTTTTTTAGCTTTCATTTGAATGGTTACACATTTAGCATTTCATCCACAGACTCAAACGTCTGAAACAGTTCCACAGGATAATACGCCTTTCTTTGAATGGTCACACATTTAGGATTTCATGCACGAGTTAACAATTTTGAAACAGTACCATATGAGGCAACGCCGTTGTAGCTTTCATTTGAATGGTTACACATTAACGATTCCATCCACAGACTCGAATTTCTGAAACAGTTCGACAGGATAATACGCCTTTCTTTGAATCGAATGGTCACATATTTTGGAGTTCGTATACGATAGCACAATTTTTCAAACAGTACCATATGAAACAGTGCCATATGAGGCAACGCCTTTGTAGCTTTCATTTGAATGGTTACACATTTAGTTTTCCATCCACAGACTCAAACGTCAGAAACAGTTCGACAGGATAATACGCCTTTCTTTGAATGGTGACGCATTTAGGATTTCATGCACAAGATCACAATTTTGAAACAGTACCACATGAGGGCACGCCTTTGTAGCTTTCAATTGAATGGTTACACATTTACTAGGATTCTAACCACAGACTTTAAACGTGTGAAACAGTTCCACGGGATAATACGCCTTTCTTTAAATTGTCACATAGTTAGGATTTCATGCACGAGATCACAAGTTTGAAACAGTGCCATATGAGGCAACGCCTCAAACAGACTCAAACGTCTGAAACAGTGCGACAGGATAATACGCGTTTCTTTGAATGGTCACATATTTAGGTTTTCATGCGCGAGATCATATCTGTGAAACAGTACCATATGAGGCAACGCCTTTGTAGCTTTCATTTGAATGGTTACACATTTAGGATTCCATTCACAGACTCAAACGTCGGAAACAGTTCGACAGTGTAATACGCCTCTCTTTGAATTGAATGGTCACATATTTAGGTTTTCATGCACGAGATAACAATTTTGAAACCATATGAGGCAACGCCTTTGTAGCTTTCATTTGAATGGTAACACATTTAGGATTCCATTCACAGACTCAAACGTCGGAAACAGTTCAACAGGATAATACGCCTTTCTTTGAATGTCCACATACTTAAGATTTCATACACCAGAAACAGTATCATTATGAGGCAACGCCTTTGTAGCTTTCATGCTCGGGTGAATTAAGGAATTGGTCTCGTTTGATTTTAAGGAGGGTGGTTTGTTTAAAATATAATTGACTTATTGACTTTAAATTTCGTCAGAGGCTTTTAATTGTTGAGAATAATTGTTTTCGCTGACATGAATGGACTTGCTACGTCACGTGACTTTCCACTCCCAATTTTTAGCAATTTTTTTCAATCCAGTTTTACGAGATATTGGAAAAATATTTTTCTACTTAATTTGTTTTCTATCAGTGACCATTAGCACAAGGTGTACAGTACCGCATGAGTCCAAGTAGGCCTTTGTGGCTTTTATTCGAATGGTCGCACATTCAACGTTTTATCCACGGACTGTAAATATTGAAAACGTACCAAAGGAAAGTACGCCTTCGTAGCTTTCGTTTCAATGATCACACATTTATATAGGATTTTATCCACGGATTGTAAATTTTGAAAAGGAAGTGCCACGGGAACGTACGCATTTGCAGCTTTTATTTGAATGGTCACTCATTTAGGCTCCGTCCACACTAATGCGTTTTTTAAAACCTCCGTTTTTGGTTCCCCGAAAACGGATAAAAAGATCCACGTCCACACTAGCGTTTTCACATCGTTTTCGACACCCAGGGGAAACGTTTTCATCACCAGGCTCTGCTCGGAGGTTTTTTTTTGTTCAATACGCATGCTTCAATGGCGTCAGCGATACTACGCGTTACTAGTTGTGACGTAAGCGTTTTTGGAAAGCTCCGTTTTTGCCGTCCACACTAAAACGATAGACCTGCGTTTTCAAAAGTCTCCACTCTGAAAAGCGTTTTCGAAAACCTCCGTTTTCATAGATTAACATCTCCGTTTTTGATCGTTACAGTGTGGACGAACGGCAAAAACGGATAAAAAAGTATGCGTTTTCAAACGAAAACGCATTAGTGTGGACGGGGCCTTAGGATTCTCCACTCCAGAAACTATGAAAAATACTCTTTAAAGTGCACGTTTGGGTGGTGCTTGATTTAAGCCTGATTTTTCCAATTTCTTTTGTTTTCAGCACGAACTGTACGTGCTATGCTTCAACTTCCTGGCAATTTGCATACGGTGCACATTTTTATACGAACACACATTGGCCCGATTTATACTGGAGACGGATGATTTGGGCAAACATTCGCTAGTTCGTCTGATAATCAGTCTGTGTATAAACACGGGCAAAGAGACGGATTACCCGTTAAGACGAACTATCTGCTAAGTTCGTCTTGGCAGACGAACTAAGCAGATAGTTCATCTGGACGGATAATCCGTCTCTTTGCCCCTGTTTATACACAGACGGATTATCAGACGAACTAACGAATGTTTGCCCAAGTTCGTCCAGACGGATCATCAGTCTCCAGTATAAATTGGGCGGTGAAGCTGAGCCTGCACGTAAAAGACTATTATGGTATTTTTCATAGTTTCTGGAGTGGGCAATTTCAGCTGGCTTTTATTGGCTTTCATTTGTCGCATGTTGAGAATTTCATAGACGGACTGAAAAGTTAGAACCACTACCATACGAAAGTGTTACTTTACATGACTTTTGGTCACACGGTTTAATATTTAATCCATGGACTCAAGATTTAGGAGCCCGCTCGAACTTTGAAGTTGTGTCGTTTCAAAACTGTCGATGCAATGACCACCAAATTTGGTGACTTTTCCTAAAATTTATCTGGAAACATTTTCCCGTTAGCGTCCTTTGTCCACCGACATTGACGTTTCCATGGCAACCGCTTTTTGACACCTATGTTTTATAAAATTAGCATTTTTCGATTATTTCAAAGTTTTCTTATCGAATTAATATTTTCCACTTAATTTAGCGACAAATGATCAAATTATGTATAATTGTTTATTAATTAACTAGGTTAATTAACGGTAATTTTAGGAAAATGTGGAATATGAAATGTCAAAATCCAGGATGGCGGATCGAAGTTTTACTAAAGGTCTTTTCTCTCTATAATTTTATTATTGGTTCATATTTTGGATTTTAAAACATTTGCCCACAATAAACTAAGCTTTAGCAGTCCATTTGCTTTATTTTTCGGTGTTTTTACCGAAATAAACACGTTTGGACTAATTAAGATGGCGGATCCAAGATGGCGGATCCAAGATGGTGGACACTAAAATGGGAAATTTATTTACCTGTCTGTGTAATCCCATTATCTCTAAACATTTATTGTCAAAATATCATAAAAATGTACTTTTCACTTGAGAAAGCTTTTTTGAATTCATTAGGTACATGAAAAGTCATAATTTGCAAACTAAGTTATCTGTTCCAGTTTTTAAGAACATGTACACATCACTTCGATAACGTCACATGCGTTACCATGGCAACAAAGTGTACGAATTCATTAACTTTTACTCCTGCATCAATATGTGAAAGTTTGGTATGAACACTACCGTTTGTTTCAGAGATATGCCTTATAGAACGTTTCAGTTGGTTATTTCATTGTATGACGTCATAATGACGTCACTGTCATTGTTAACAACAAAAACAGGTAGCTGTTAAAGTATTGTTGTTCTATGTTCAAAATAGAGAAAATATTGATGAGACTGTTTTAGCCAATAAAATCGACCATATGACGTCATAATTACGTCACGTTACGTCATTACGAAACCAGAATTCATAACAACATTATCCTGTGTAAATTTGGTGGCCATAGCATAAGTGGTTTCAAAGTTACATAGGGGGGGCTTCTGGAGCCCCCCCCCCCCCCGGTCATCATCATCATCATCATCTTTATTTAAAAAAAAAGACGGTAAATACATCAGGCATTAACAATTTAAAGCCCGGTCCGGATAGGGTTAATTTGGTACCCATGGTAAGAAGTAGAGGCATGTTTATAACATTATTAATAATAGCATCTTTATAACACACACAAAGTTAATTCATGTTTGTCTTCTTTCAAACAGCACATTCTGTTGGAAAGTTTCAAAACAGCACTGGTCTTGGCTTGGAAACTGAGTTCTTGGACTTCAGTGTTGGTATGGAATCTTAAAAAGATTAGTTCAAGTCCTCGAAAATCAAACATTTTCACATGGAGAAGACTGATGATGAGAAAGGTACCCTTTACAAGATCAAGAGCCATAATTATGCAACAGTCGACTGTAGAAGAAAAAGACACTGCAACTTTCAAGATCAGAGAAAACTGTACAACCAATAAAATTTTTCTCCTATTATCCACTGATTTAGAAATGAATTCAAGGGCAAAATAAAGAAACTATTCCACAATATGCTCTTAAAAGTCTAAGTAAGGTTCCAAGAAATTTATATTTTATTCATAATAGACAGTAATAAACTGCCGTTAAGCCACTGCTGCTTTATTCGGCCAAATATTGTGTCTGGCTACTTCAATGCTAATTAAGTTGGAAAGGGACTTTCCAACTCGTTGGAAAGTTGGAAAGGGACTTTCCAACTCGCTTCTTCCAGTCCCAGAGGGACTGGAGGACAGCAGTTGGAAAGGGACTTTCCAACTCGCTTCTTCCAGTCCCAGAGGGACTGGAGGACAGCAGTTGGAAAGGGACTTTCCAACTCGCTTCTTCCAGTCCCAGAGGGACTGGAGGACAGCAGTTGGAAAGGGACTTTCCAACTCGCTTCTTCCAGTCCCAGAGGGACTGGAGGACAGCAGTTGGAAAGGGACTTTCCAACTCGCTTCTTCCAGTCCCAGAGGGACTGGAGGACAGCAGTTGGAAAGGGACTTTCCAACTCGCTTCTTCCAGTCCCAGAGGGACTGGAGGACAGCAGTTGGAAAGGGACTTTCCAACTCGCTTCTTCCAGTCCCAGAGGGACTGGAGGACAGCAGTTGGAAAGGGACTTTCCAACTCGCTTCTTCCAGTCCCAGAGGGACTGGAGGACAGCAGTTGGAAAGGGACTTTCCAACTCGCTTCTTCCAGTCCCAGAGGGACTGGAGGACAGCAGTTGGAAAGGGACTTTCCAACTCGCTTCTTCCAGTCCCAGAGGGACTGGAGGACAGCAGTTGGAAAGGGACTTTCCAACTCGCTTCTTCCAGTCCCAGAGGGACTGGAGGACAGCAGTTGGAAAGGGACTTTCCAACTCGCTTCTTCCAGTCCCAGAGGGACTGGAGGACAGCAGTTGGAAAGGGACTTTCCAACTCGCTTCTTCCAGTCCCAGAGGGACTGGAGGACAGCAGTTGGAAAGGGACTTTCCAACTCGCTTCTTCCAGTCCCAGAGGGACTGGAGGACAGCAGTTGGAAAGGGACTTTCCAACTCGCTTCTTCCAGTCCCAGAGGGACTGGAGGACAGCAGTTGGAAAGGGACTTTCCAACTCGCTTCTTCCAGTCCCAGAGGGACTGGAGGACAGCAGTTGGAAAGGGACTTTCCAACTCGCTTCTTCCAGTCCCAGAGGGACTGGAGGACAGCAGTTGGAAAGGGACTTTCCAACTCGCTTCTTCCAGTCCCAGAGGGACTGGAGGACAGCAGTTGGAAAGGGACTTTCCAACTCGCTTCTTCCAGTCCCAGAGGGACTGGAGGACAGCAGTTGGAAAGGGACTTTCCAACTCGCTTCTTCCAGTCCCAGAGGGACTGGAGGACAGCAGTTGGAAAGGGACTTTCCAACTCGCTTCTTCCAGTCCCAGAGGGACTGGAGGACAGCAGTTGGAAAGGGACTTTCCAACTCGCTTCTTCCAGTCCCAGAGGGACTGGAGGACAGCAGTTGGAAAGGGACTTTCCAACTCGCTTCTTCCAGTCCCAGAGGGACTGGAGGACAGCAGTTGGAAAGGGACTTTCCAACTCGCTTCTTCCAGTCCCAGAGGGACTGGAGGACAGCAGTTGGAAAGGGACTTTCCAACTCGCTTCTTCCAGTCCCAGAGGGACTGGAGGACAGCAGTTGGAAAGGGACTTTCCAACTCGCTTCTTCCAGTCCCAGAGGGACTGGAGGACAGCAGTTGGAAAGGGACTTTCCAACTCGCTTCTTCCAGTCCCAGAGGGACTGGAGGACAGCAGTTGGAAAGGGACTTTCCAACTCGCTTCTTCCAGTCCCAGAGGGACTGGAGGACAGCAGTTGGAAAGGGACTTTCCAACTCGCTTCTTCCAGTCCCAGAGGGACTGGAGGACAGCAGTTGGAAAGGGACTTTCCAACTCGCTTCTTCCAGTCCCAGAGGGACTGGAGGACAGCAGTTGGAAAGGGACTTTCCAACTCGCTTCTTCCAGTCCCAGAGGGACTGGAGGACAGCAGTTGGAAAGGGACTTTCCAACTCGCTTCTTCCAGTCCCAGAGGGACTGGAGGACAGCAGTTGGAAAGGGACTTTCCAACTCGCTTCTTCCAGTCCCAGAGGGACTGGAGGACAGCAGTTGGAAAGGGACTTTCCAACTCGCTTCTTCCAGTCCCAGAGGGACTGGAGGACAGCAGTTGGAAAGGGACTTTCCAACTCGCTTCTTCCAGTCCCAGAGGGACTGGAGGACAGCAGTTGGAAAGGGACTTTCCAACTCGCTTCTTCCAGTCCCAGAGGGACTGGAGGACAGCAGTTGGAAAGGGACTTTCCAACTCGCTTCTTCCAGTCCCAGAGGGACTGGAGGACAGCAGTTGGAAAGGGACTTTCCAACTCGCTTCTTCCAGTCCCAGAGGGACTGGAGGACAGCAGTTGGAAAGGGACTTTCCAACTCGCTTCTTCCAGTCCCAGAGGGACTGGAGGACAGCAGTTGGAAAGGGACTTTCCAACTCGCTTCTTCCAGTCCCAGAGGGACTGGAGGACAGCAGTTGGAAAGGGACTTTCCAACTCGCTTCTTCCAGTCCCAGAGGGACTGGAGGACAGCAGTTGGAAAGGGACTTTCCAACTCGCTTCTTCCAGTCCCAGAGGGACTGGAGGACAGCAGTTGGAAAGGGACTTTCCAACTCGCTTCTTCCAGTCCCAGAGGGACTGGAGGACAGCAGTTGGAAAGGGACTTTCCAACTCGCTTCTTCCAGTCCCAGAGGGACTGGAGGACAGCAGTTGGAAAGGGACTTTCCAACTCGCTTCTTCCAGTCCCAGAGGGACTGGAGGACAGCAGTTGGAAAGGGACTTTCCAACTCGCTTCTTCCAGTCCCAGAGGGACTGGAGGACAGCAGTTGGAAAGGGACTTTCCAACTCGCTTCTTCCAGTCCCAGAGGGACTGGAGGACAGCAGTTGGAAAGGGACTTTCCAACTCGCTTCTTCCAGTCCCAGAGGGACTGGAGGACAGCAGTTGGAAAGGGACTTTCCAACTCGCTTCTTCCAGTCCCAGAGGGACTGGAGGACAGCAGTTGGAAAGGGACTTTCCAACTCGCTTCTTCCAGTCCCAGAGGGACTGGAGGACAGCAGTTGGAAAGGGACTTTCCAACTCGCTTCTTCCAGTCCCAGAGGGACTGGAGGACAGCAGTTGGAAAGGGACTTTCCAACTCGCTTCTTCCAGTCCCAGAGGGACTGGAGGACAGCAGTTGGAAAGGGACTTTCCAACTCGCTTCTTCCAGTCCCAGAGGGACTGGAGGACAGCAGTTGGAAAGGGACTTTCCAACTCGCTTCTTCCAGTCCCAGAGGGACTGGAGGACAGCAGTTGGAAAGGGACTTTCCAACTCGCTTCTTCCAGTCCCAGAGGGACTGGAGGACAGCAGTTGGAAAGGGACTTTCCAACTCGCTTCTTCCAGTCCCAGAGGGACTGGAGGACAGCAGTTGGAAAGGGACTTTCCAACTCGCTTCTTCCAGTCCCAGAGGGACTGGAGGACAGCAGTTGGAAAGGGACTTTCCAACTCGCTTCTTCCAGTCCCAGAGGGACTGGAGGACAGCAGTTGGAAAGGGACTTTCCAACTCGCTTCTTCCAGTCCCAGAGGGACTGGAGGACAGCAGTTGGAAAGGGACTTTCCAACTCGCTTCTTCCAGTCCCAGAGGGACTGGAGGACAGCAGTTGGAAAGGGACTTTCCAACTCGCTTCTTCCAGTCCCAGAGGGACTGGAGGACAGCAGTTGGAAAGGGACTTTCCAACTCGCTTCTTCCAGTCCCAGAGGGACTGGAGGACAGCAGTTGGAAAGGGACTTTCCAACTCGCTTCTTCCAGTCCCAGAGGGACTGGAGGACAGCAGTTGGAAAGGGACTTTCCAACTCGCTTCTTCCAGTCCCAGAGGGACTGGAGGACAGCAGTTGGAAAGGGACTTTCCAACTCGCTTCTTCCAGTCCCAGAGGGACTGGAGGACAGCAGTTGGAAAGGGACTTTCCAACTCGCTTCTTCCAGTCCCAGAGGGACTGGAGGACAGCAGTTGGAAAGGGACTTTCCAACTCGCTTCTTCCAGTCCCAGAGGGACTGGAGGACAGCAGTTGGAAAGGGACTTTCCAACTCGCTTCTTCCAGTCCCAGAGGGACTGGAGGACAGCAGTTGGAAAGGGACTTTCCAACTCGCTTCTTCCAGTCCCAGAGGGACTGGAGGACAGCAGTTCGAAAGGGACTTTCCAACTCGCTTCTTCCAGTCCCAGAGGGACTGGAGGACAGCAGTTCGAAAGGGACTTTCCAACTCGCTTCCAGGGTTTTATTTATTCATTTTTTGTGGAGTTACAGTTAATCCTGCTATTCCTTCCGACGGATCACAGGAAACAGGGCAGGAATATTCCAAGTTGTGTTATTTTACAGAAACAGGGATTAAAGTTTATGAGTGTGGGTTGCCTGTTGCCTCAAAGCAGCATCATTATAAAGTTAGTTACATCTGGAGTATGCAATGTTATGAAGCTGCAGTTTTGCTTCGTTTGGTTAACAATTCAGCACCGATATAGGAAATGATTCCTAACCATTTTTATCTGACTGATCGCTGGTTAGGCATTGGACACTATGTTTTCTTTTCATGGGCAACAAGGGGATCCTGATGTGGAACAAAACATGATCTTACAACAGCTTGATATGTTTTTGTTTACGGAGATTGTGTGATAGCTTCATTAAGTTTGTTGTATATTTAATACAGGGGGAAAAGTTATGAAAGCTAACGATTCCTTCATATACTGTAAAATTGGGACCAGCTGTAGAGAAACTATTAAAATCGTAAAAAAAACGTTTTCACGACTTCCCAGGTGCATTGATATGTGCATGTGACTTGAAAAAGCAGGCTATTTACAGCTCATAAGTAGTTCTTTATTCTGATTTCTCTATTTTCGAATTGCCTATAATACACTTTTGTTTGCCCCCAAAATTTTGCATGAACTATTGTTTGTAAATGCTCTTGGGAGGACTGCATATTCCCAAGAGCATTTCAAATCCATAGTTTATGCAAAATTTGGGGGGCAAACAAAGTGTATTATGAGCAATTCGAAAATATTTACTATTTATTTACAGTGAAGACTAGAGACTTGTAAGCCAGCGTTTGCTGCAATAGGCCATTTTAAGATGACGTCATTTTACTACAGCTAATAGAATCCTTCAGTGTCTTGTTCTCCAAACAATGCCTATTGCTATTTAAGGTGGTATCATACCCAAAGACATGGAAAATTTTGCATTAAGTTCAAGATTTCTTAAATGCCAAGTTATCACACTTATCAAGAGAACTTGATTGACATGTGTTATGGGGTTTATGGTCTCCATGGCAACCATGCCACGCCCTAAACTCCATGTTTTACTACCCAAACGCTGGCAGCTATAACTCTCCATTTATGCAACATTTGGATCTGAAAATTTCAGAGTTTGTTTAGCACACAGAGATCTGTGCAATGAACTAAAACCATGACAATCTACATCAGTCTTCTTTCATTTTACAAGGGTGCAAAGTGACGAAAACATTTCTTGCCACACCCTATAAACATATTGGATAATTTTGTTAGAATTTGGAAAATTATTCTGATATTAGTTCATTGCATAGAGCAATACTATTCACAAATGACTGTAGCAAAATTTATTGCTTCAGGTAAAATACTCTTTCAGAGAGGTGTTGAGCTGCAACGTGTTTAGTCAAATTCCAACATTTGAGAAAAACGGACTTAAAGTTAAAACAATCGATTCTAGATCAATTATAAGCACGGGAGCATTCTTTTAGCAGGTTTTATGAGCATTTAACTAATGTAAACACTAGTTGCTAGGGCCGTTGCTAGGGGAAAATTATATACCACCATTCAGTTACCTTATAGTTCACTTGTTTAGTGCTGCAAATTTAGTGAAATTTTTTCAAAATGGGATTCTCAAGTGTTTTAAGATTCTAATTTTGCCATTTTCAAAAAACCAACGTTGGAAGCTAGACATCGTATTTTAGGGTACCATTCCACCTTAAACCTCAACTGGATTCAAAATTTTAATAAGAAAGGAAAAACAAAGTGAACTCTGGGAGTTGTAGTAAATAACGTCATCGTGAAAATGGCCTATTCTGAGATAAAAGTAAAAATCTGCAAAAGACCGCAAATGATAAAGCTGCTAACAGTATACGTACATGTAGGATCTGCAAGAGACATAATCAACCAAAAAATTAACAAACATACAATAAACTGCAAGGCTGATCTGACTACGTAAAAATGTTGACTTCGCGAGACACCAATACGACAGAAACCGTTCAGGTAGGGTTGCAACCGTGGACAGCTGTTTCGTTGTTATATCACAACTGTGTTTTCCGATAACATATCAGCATATTGTACTTATATTATACAATGTAGTAGTACTGTAAGTAATATATAAAATATGAGCGGCAGAACTGTATGAACATTTACAATGGCGAGCTCCAGGTGACCTATTATAAATATTCATACAGCTTTGCTGCGTATATTTTGTATGATTTATAAAAGAACAATAGTGATTCAGCTTTTTAGCATTCCTATAGGTGGTTTGCACGTTACATCATGGTGGCCATGTTGGAGCACACCTACAAAATAATTTTAATGAACTTCTTTTGTTATGTGCACCAACATGGCTACCATGGCCTTTGTCATTTGAGTCCCATAGGACTGAAGGTCCTGTGAGTGAAAACCATCTATTAGTGTTCTGTATCAGTGATGCAGTATTATTATAGCTGTTCTGTATCAGGATTTACAAACCTTCATTTAAATAATTCTCATTTCTATTGTACTTGTCTTTCCTTATGCCTGTTTATTTGTTTGGTTTATTCTAGGTAATTGTCAGGCATGATGCATTCTTTGGACCTTTTTTTACAGCTTTTAACTAAGAAAATTGCATGAAAAATTAATATTCATTCATGACATCAAAGAAACAAAAAATTGTTCCTAAATTTCACGAGGCATGTTCGAGCAGTCAATTGAGTAATTAGTGATATAGCACTTTCGTCATTTATTTGACAGTTCACGCTTAACATCCACAATGTACTTCATGTAGTATGATGCATGTGAACCTATCAGAGAAACCTTACGAGCAACCTCAAAACTCATCTTATGTGATGTGTATAGTGGAATCAGGTTACAGCATAGCATCTCCCCGGTTCCAAAAATAAAATATTTAAGAGTATAGTTTTCCTAATTTTTAAAGGGTAGAATTCTGAAATTAACGCCCCCTTTCCCTTGTTTGGAATTAACACCCAAAAAGGGGTGCAACTTTCAAGTAGCAGCTACTTCAGGGTGCCGGGCTGTTACTTCAGGGTGCCGGGCTGTTACTTTGGGCAATATTGTCACGTCTAGCAGGTAGGAAATTGACATTTACAGTGCGATGTGCCTTATCATGAGCAACCAACAAACGTTTTCACAAGTTAGCCAACAAGAGAGCGCAAATTGAATTGACAGGCATGCCTCCTTGCAAAGTTGAGTACGATGGACTGTTATCTTGTCGCTTCGTGTTTATCACAGGAGTGCATAGTTACAAAATACAAAGATTATATTCACTTTATTGCTTCACACGTATCCGCAGTTTGCAAAATGATAAAAAGAATTAGCTGGTGATATTGTGGAAACGTGTAGAAACTTTGCACTGTAAGTTTCAAAATTAACATTGGTTTAGAAGGGGCGTTATTTTCGGAATTCTATGGTACCATACTTTCAATGTCACATAACATTACAATCATATGCAATATTACAATGCTAACAGGTCCTTAAAAGTGGCTTCCAGTTGTACATGTACTGTCACTGTGACCCGGTCATCTGTAATCAGTCTCACAATGAATCCCTTCTCTGTTGGTGGAAACATGCTCTGAAATAGTAAGAAACAGGTTTTTTGTCAGTCTAGCTCTAAACACAAGTGGCTATTTTGATTGTAGTGCCTTAAAGGGGCAATGTCACATATTTTAGTATCACTTTGACAAGCCAAAACAACATATTTTGTATTGACACAAACCTAAAAATAATGGATAAGTTCTGTTAACAACATTACTCCACTATTGCACTAAAACTATAACAAAGTGTCTTGAAGTGCAAATGACCAGAATTGAAATGGATTGCAACTTGAGAAAATGTGAAGCTGCAGTCTTTAAAAACATGTCCACATCATCTGGTTGTGAGAGTGCAAGTTGCTTTAGGATCTGGAAAGTGAGGGTTGGGGAATTGTCAGGTCACTTGATGATTTGCTTCAGTAAAGCCATTTTTTAACTTATAACAGAATGCTGTCCAATTTTAATACCTGATACCAACTAAGCTGACGCTGGGCATAAAATGCATTTGATTTATGGCACTGCTCAAAATTGGAATGAATTATCTGCACATACTGTTATTTTAGCCGGCAATTTTCAAGCTTCTTTTAAAAGGCGCTTTTAAGTGCTGTCGTCCATCGTTGGACGATGGCAAAGCAAGAAAGAAGCGGCCATCGCAGACTGAATTTTTGACAGGCAGATCAACTGTACACTTTTATAACCGGAAACCACAATAAAAGACACTCATCATTATCTTCATAATTATTGCAAAACTAAGTACCTCCTTTTTCACAAAGTGTTATTTCATACCCAAAGTTTGTTCTTTACACAAAACAGTCTTCTTCGAAACATTTTTTTCTTTCAAAAATGAAATTTCAGATAAATTCAGGAGTGGTTCACCTTAGAAGTGCCTATCACCCCTAGAAAGTTATTTTCAGAATCAACTCTATGTACATTGAATAGTTGAATGGTAAAATATTTCTTGCTTTGAACGTCGCGTTTGTGAGTTATAGAGATTTGAATTTACAAAATGCTAATTAGATGACGTCAACCCGGGAATTTGCCATTATTTCTACGCCAGTTTACAATTCAATTCTGCCTAGACAGGCCAGAATTCATTTCTATTTTAGGGTTGTTTTGCCCTCCGTCACGTATGGTATGTTAGTCTGGGGCTCTTGAGGTCAAGTGCTTTTCTCAAGCTTAGAATCTATACATGTCAGAGCAGCAAAAATAATATTTAACTTGGATTGGTGTATGCCAAGCAAGGAAGTTCTTGCCACAGTAAAATGGAATACCTTAGAGACTATGTATGAGAAATGATTATTAATTTTTGCGTATCAGGCTTATTATCACCTTTTACCATGTCCTATGAAGTATGTAAGTAGTTACGACCTTAGGAGGAAAATGACCTTTAAGTTACCCAGACCCAAGACTGATATGGTCAAGAAATCATGCTCATATAAGTCAATTATTCGGTGGAATGCTCTGGAAAATCAGATGAGATCAATTCAAGATGTTGATGCTTTTAAAAAGTCACTTAAGTGTATTTTTAAGCCACATATATTATAATGATGTGCTTTGAAATTTTATTGTTATAAATACGTAGAATTCTTATATTGTCTTATTAATTGTAATTAGTTAGGAAACTTTAGTTTTATTGTTTGTACACGACCATATCAGCTTTTGCTGCATTTTTATCGTGTTTAAATAAATGCTGTTATTATTATTATTATTATTATTATTATTATTATTATTATTATTATTATTATTATTATGCACAGTTTACAACTTGAGGATAATTAATTTGATAAATAGTAAAAATAAACTGTGGATAGTCAATTGATTCGTAAAAAATATTACTTGGAGGTGTAAACAAGTAGTTGTATAATAAATGATTCCCGGGTTGACGTCATCTAATTAGCATTTTGTAAATTCGAATCTCTATAACTCACTAACACGACGTTCAAAACAAGAAATATTTTACCATTCAACTGTTCAATGTACACAGAGTTGATTCTGAAAATAACTTTCTAGGGGTGATAGGCACTTTAAGGAGGCTCAACTCGGCTTTCGCAGAGAAGAACACTTTGATTGTTTTTATACTTCACCAAATTAATAAAATGTGATCAAAGTTTTATGTGTCACTGGTTTCCAAGGGACAGGGGTTACTATAGCAATGCTAGCTTATTGCCCTTTGTTTTAAACAATGTAATTCTTTTCAAAATCTTAAGTCAGACACTTCATAATGGAAACTTTCAATGTTATAGTACTCATATCACTAGTTGCAGATAAAGTTTTAAGAAAAATTAATGGTTTTCAAGCAAATCAAAAATCATTTTTACGGCATGATATGCAAAGCTGAAACATTTTTAAAATGTCCTTACATTACATAATATGTGACCCTCCATATCACTTTAAAGCTAAAGGTGATAGCACGCTCACAACACAGTGACACAACACGCTTAGTGTGTCCTAAAACACGGATATGCGCATATTTAACTAGATGTAACAAAGGAGAGCACACTTGTTTTGTTTTTCAAGACTTAACACGCTAAATCTTTTGTTTCTCTACGTGTGCGATTGATAGCATGCTTAGTGTGCGATCGATGGCACGCCTCGTATGAAAATTCTCAGCGAGTCAACAGCCAGATTCAGGCCATAAAAAATATGCTATCAGCAAGAATCAAACGTGACAAGTCATGGCGATGATTCGACTGACACAAGTAAGAAAAACAAACGAGAATGGAGCAAGAACAGAGCGAGACGTATGTACCGCTGTGACATTTGGCCAGACGTTTGGATGTGAGTGAGAATCGGGTCATATTCAAGCCATCCCGTTTGAAAATTTATGGCCAGACACAAGCGAGATTCAAGCAACACAACAGTCCCGCTCTTAAAACGAGCAAAAATCAAGCGACGAATGTTTATCTCACTTAGACGGAGATCACTCAGATGGATCGATGGAATGCTTGCGAAAACAAATGCGGCTTATGTTTATTCCCAGCCCGAAGACACTCCAAACTTTCTGTGATGTTTTAGCGCGGTAGAATATACTTGGAATTGAAGGCTGAGAGTTTGGAAAAGCTTAATCTTAACTTGGAAAGCGAAACTACAAAGAAAACAGAGAATTGTCTGTATACTTGTGACTTTCTACATGCCAGTGTGTTTTCAGGTTTCAAATTACTGTTTTGACATATGCAAATTCGGTGCACTTTTACCACTTTTCCCAAGGGACCGCCATGCACCTTTTTTTACGGCAACTACAACAAACTTCGAAGGCTTTAATTTTTTTTTCTGCTACCAAACTTTCCCTACCGTCTTTAATTTCGATTATATATATATATAGATTATATAACGTCAACAATAAGTACAACAATTAACATTTAAGTAAAGTAACGTCAACAATAACAACTAGCAGTAATCACAGATTATGGAGACGCGTTCGAAGGAATTTCCGGCGGAAATGAGCCCCTGAAAAAAAGCAATAGGGGGTGCCATTTGGAAGACCGTCTACCAAAAAATCTCAAATTTTACTGCACATAAACCACAGGACAACCAACACGAAAATTAGGATTGCGTTTTTCGAACGCGATAAGTATTGAAAATCAAGCGAGAAGCAACAAAAACATTGGACTTGTTCTTTGTGCAATTTTCTATGCTGATTGTTATTATAATTTCAACCCGTGAGGTACATGTATGTTTGAACCTTTGACGTCACTTTATCCCATTCGCAACCAAGCCTTGGAACAAGGTTGATTAATGGCGCCGTAAATTCTCAGACATAAATGTTAAAATAAAATGACTTCTTATGTTCGTAATGGATTGAAATTTGGCAAGATGAGTAAGAAAGTCTAATCGACAGTACACGAAAATGTAAAAAAATGAAAATCAAAAATTTGATCGCAGTGGCACTTTAAATTAGCAAACTGTCTCACAACAGCCATTGTCAATTAATTAGTACACCTGCAGACCTAGAATGTATCACATAAGATCTGATATTATGTTTGGAGTTTCAATAATACAATGTATTTGTTTATGATAGACTAGAGTAAGTCCTGTCATTAATGTACAGTCGAACCTCCCATAAACGGACACCATCGGGACCACGACTAAGTGTCCGCTTAAGAGAGGTGTCCGCCTATGGGAGGTGTCCGTTTGTGGAGGTTCGACTGTACTACAAAATTCAGAAAGATGGGTTTGGCAGGGCTGTGCTTTAGCAGTGCCAGGGGGACATAATTTAATATGCAACTCTTACATGTATCTTCAGTGAGAAGAAAAACTGAGTTGTTGCCCTTTGGGCTCCCTATGATAACTGTAATAACAAAGCCACATGTAGCCTTGGTTGGTAATAAGAAAATTATTGTTAAATCAACATACTTTGACAATGTTAGTTGTTTTCTTCAATGGGTTCTCCATTCTCCCGTGTGTCCTGATCAAGCTACTGTGAGCCACTGTGCTTCCATTTCTAGTAAATGAAATTAAAATGTTACTAACAACTCACTGCCATATCACATACATGTACATGTACAGTTAATATTCTAAAATAAATAGAATGACCAACTGTTATAAAAATACAACTTTTACTATTCCCTGTTCATCCCTTTAGGAATAAAAAAATGAAAAATGTTTTTAAGTTGGCCTCGCTTAATAATAAATTAATAATATAATAAACAATCATTGCATGAGGTTTTTGTGATATCCAGAATAATGAAGGTCAAGGTAAGACGTACAGTAGTGTTACCAGCCTCAGCCTTACCGAGTCCTTGATTATTCCGGATATCACAAAGACCATAGACCATAGAGACCTTTTCAGCTTGTTTTTTACTGGCAAAAAGTAATTGTTATGAACAAATAACCTCAGCTAACTTTATAACCTTTTATTAGTGTGCAGGAGGTGGGGTTTTTGGCCCAACCCACACACTCAGCAAGTGAAAGCTTACAAAATTCCAGGAGTATTGAACTTGCTCTGTCAACTTCAGAATAACTAGATTACATCATGTGCTCTGTATCCCATGAACGTATGTACTATACCACAGCATTAAACTGACTTATGGGGTAAATTATTTGGCTGGAAAAAGGTTAAATACAATGAAACTTACTAGTACACAATATTTAAATATAGACAATAACTTTCATCTGATACATGTACACTGTACCTTGAACTACACTGTATCTTAGCCAAAACCTCTTCATTCTGTAAACGTTTGTAATTGAAATTTCATTCATCTGGCCTTCTCCACTTTTTCTTTTTTCATTTCTCTCCTTGAGATCTTGGTATTTTGCATTTTTTATTTGTAGCAAACCACATGGAAGGTGTTTCAAGGCCAGGGCCATCAGTGATTTCTTTTAACATCTCAAGTACATGTATTTCCTAGAAAAAAAAATTACATTTTCCATATAAGTACCGAAAATTATCTAAAATGAAATTGTTCACTGAATAACTATCTGCCAGGAAAACTATTATTATTTATGGTCAATCTTACGTGTATCAACCATTCAGGACCACTTACTTGATGCCCAAAGTGCTGGGTCTATTCCAAGACTCCAGACTGCTAATGGTCTTAGTGTACATGTATTTTCCCTTTACACACCATCATACAAGGGTTTAGCCAAGTGAAAGTCTAAAGAGAAAAAAAGAAATTACATTCTATTAAGACCTCCAGGGGGCTTCTAGAGGGGGGGGGGGGGGGGGGCTTATTTTAAACTTGAAGATGGACTTGTTGTTCCAGGAACATGTAGGCGATATGCAAGTCAAAAACTACATGTACCACATTTTCCCGATTAAACACCAGGGGCATTTATTTAAAACTCTGCCTTGCATATTTTCGGGGGCCTGCATTTATTAAATAGGGGTAATTTTTCATCAGTTTTCATGATCACATTTTAGATTTTTTATTCCTTAATTCTTAATTCAAAAGCTACATGTAAATTGATCAAAATATTCCTAATATTATCTTGATGAAAATAAAAAACAAGAAGTCTCAAAGAGACTATAATAGTCAATAAATTTAACCAGAAATTCAACTGATGATCCCTGACCTTGAGACTTTTATTTGTCTTTTCATATAAACTATTAACTCTGGATAAAGTAACAATGGAGCGATCCCCAGGATGATAAAGATGACGAATTTTACATCTCAATTACTTGAAAGTCCCATTGACAAAAAATCCAGCAAAATAGAGACTATGCAGTGACTATTGTTGTCATTATTTGTTAATGTTTCTTTTTTTCATTTAAAACTGACAAAATAGCAGTTTAAAGCGGCTGTAGCGTAAACTGTAATCATTAATAAAATATTTCTACTGAAACAAAGCATATGGAACATATTGTTAGGTGGAATGGCTGCTGCAGTTTATTCCACCTAAAACTATACATTTCATGGTAACAATCAGTTACACAATACCAAATTCAAATAAACACCGGGCCTTAGATAAACACAGTACATGTACCTCAAAAAAATGCCAGGGGGCATTTATTTAGAACTCAGGGCCCAGCATTTAATCAAGAAAATATGTTATCACACAGGCAAGTGGCAAATCTTCTTGGTAAGTATAGAAATATTGTACACTTTTTGGTGTCATCCTGAAATTCGCTCACCCTTGAAATGGAGGATGCTGAACTGTAAGTTTCCAACCCTGTATAATGCATACACTGAAACAAAAGCCAAAACAATAAAATGCCTTTAGAATGACAGTCAAACCTCTTCACAACAGCCACTATGGGTACAGAGGGAAGTGGCCATTATGGAGAGGTACAACATTTTATTTCAATAAAAATGCTTATTTATAGCATACATGTATGAATATGTAATGCAACCAAAATAAAATTATTCAATAAAACAGAAATCAAGTGTTCAGAACAAAAATGTTAACAAAACAAAGCGAGTAAGGTCCAATAAGTACAACAGTTTGTACATGATCGTTAGCTTTTATTATACAGTTTATTTTCTCTTTCGTGAAATGAAGCTGTCAAGGGTTGTCTGTTTGAGTGATCTTTCACACATTTTACTAAGCAAAGCCATTACTTTGCTTGC
This sequence comes from Cladopsammia gracilis, assembly GCA_022457155.1. Lineage (NCBI taxonomy): Eukaryota > Metazoa > Cnidaria > Anthozoa > Scleractinia > Dendrophylliidae > Cladopsammia > Cladopsammia gracilis. The sequence continues at coordinate 294,511 of JAJGOT010000008.1, read as the reverse complement.
AGCTTGGACAAGTTCTTCGTTCCCATGAAACTCAGTAAACAAAGCTACATGTACATCATCAGCAGCTGCTAATGCTTCTTTCTTTGGTTTAGTAAGGAGGGTCAAAATCGTGCACTAAACATGTGCCTCAATTGATAAGATACTGTACAGCCGGACAACGTGCAGTACAGATCAGGTTTCTTGACCTTTTCTTAATGTATGCCAAAACACCATTCGTCAATCGTTGTTTAAGTGGCTGTGATGGAGAGGTTATTTTGGCAGCTGTGACAAGCTTTAGTGGCCGTTGCCGTTATGGAGAGGAAGCCGTTCTACAGAGGTTAAAACAAGAGTGAATCAAGGGCTCCTAAGAGCCAATCCTGTGAATAAGAAATGCAAACGCATAACACAATATTGCGGTAAGCTTATGTTTTCAAACTGACAAGGTTCAATATTTTTTTAAAATTTAACGTTAGGATTTTTGACGAACGCAAAAAAAAAGTACATCACTTTCATATTTGCAGGGCAACTGTATTTAAGTTTATATGTCTAATAAAGTTTTGTTTGTTGTTGTTGTTATTGTAATGTCCAGTCCGAAGAAGAAAGAAAAAAGTAAAGAAAAAAAAGAAGTTCCCGAGCTGGACTTCAACTTGTGCCTCCCGACTCCAATTACCGACACTGACAACCACTCGACCACCGAGGAACACATGCTTAGCAGAGACTAAATGAACTGGATAAACTGAGCTCCAATTAAACTGAACAGTCCACAGTCATACCAATCTCAACAGTCATAGCCACAGTCATAACTCAACTCATATCAGCAGTTAAACTGAACAGTCCACAGTCATACAAATGCCACTTACACAGTTTTGCAAGCTTAAAAACTGTGTGAGACAAAAGCTTTTTGTCACACAAGAAATTGGTCAGTTAGACAACTATTCTTGGCTTGCACATGATGGCATAAAAATTCAAAAATTTAAACTTTACATCCTACAAAGCTGTTTCTAACATGGTATGTGGATACCAGTATTATAATCTTTCACAAAAAGTTTCAGATTTCAAAGATGTTTTGCTTCCGATTGATAAAGGTTTTAAATGTGTCATGCAATTCGTCATGCTATTTCAAATAAGCTGTGAAAATAAACAAAATTGAAGCAGTTGAAAGTTATTTTTGCATTGTATATGTAGAATGATGCTTATCAGCTAATATAATGTAACTTAATATAGTAAATCCAATCTTTTGTGATGAGACTTTTTGTGCAATCATGACTTTGAAGTTTGGCTGCCATGATGTTGGTGTACCACTTTTGTACACCAAGATGGCCGCTCATACATGTTTTACTAAAAATGTCTAATTCTCATTCACCTAAAACTCTTGCACAAAATGCTCTGGAGCTTCAAAATTTGGCCCAGATGTGGTTTTAAACTCGCTACAATTCCATAAACATTTTCAAATTGAAATCTGTTTTTTAATGCTTCTGAATTTTGATATGACATGATGTACCTTATTCTTACTAAATTTCACGCATACTAAATTTCGGGATTTTGGCGTCGCGAAAATTAATACTTGTGAATAAAAGTGAGCGCGAAAATTAAAATTGCGAAATTTAATACCATAAATATATATAAACATTGCGCATAAAAATAATAATTAATAAAGGTTGCGAGTCACAGACTTGTCGGTAATTGTCCTGAATTAAAACTGTCCCTTCTGTCCTTAAAATTCTTAAAAATCATTTCTTTCTGGTCTTAATAATTATTTCGTGTAGCACTCTTCCTATCTTCAGCTGCCTGTAGATCATCCAAAACCTCTTTGGTACAGTCATCAGATTTTCCATTTATTGGCACCTTGTAGTCAAATTTAATTTGGCATTTAGATTTAATTTCCAGAAGCTAGTACCCTTCAAAATTTAAGTTCTTCTTATTCTACATGTAGATAGCTATTTTGTGAACATTCTTTTAGGGCTTGGGAGAGTAAAGAAATGGAATGGCAAAATCGCGAAATTGAATAAGCGTTAACACTTTTGGTCACTTTTTTCCTGGAATCGCGAAAAATAATACTCGCGAAATACAGCTCCCGAATTTTCGCGAAATTAAGTACGCGCGAAGGTACAATAGTAAATGTACAATAAAAGATGTAGCTTGCGGATGGTTCCGTAGTGCTTGAAAAAGCTAAAACATCCTTGGCTCAGTTACTGCTGTCGCTGAGAGAACTCAATCTTCCAAAGTTGTTGTCATGACAGACGGCCGTTCTATTCAACAGGAAACTTGTGATAACGACCAGAAGGAAGCAAGCAAGATCATAACGGTGACAAAGAATCATACACACTGACAAAAGGTAAGCTTATATAAATACCTTCTTGAAGGAAGATTTCACCGGCTTTGAGCTCTCCAATTTCAGCTTTTTAGGCAGTTAAGTATTCTTCAGGGTTTTAACAATGATAATAATGAAAAATAATGAAAAATAATGAAAAAATGCTTCGTTACAATTCCTACTTGCACATACGATGGCAAGTACTTCATGGCTGAATGCCATATACACGACAAGCCCACAATGCCCTGCTAGTACCTGTAGTAGCTGAACGGTACCAGTACGTGTACTACGAGTAGCTGTAGTAGGTGTAGTAGCTGTGGTAGCTGTAGTAGCTGTAGTAGGTGTAGTAGGTGTAGTAGGTGTAGTAGGTGTAGTAGGTGTAGTAGGTGCAGTTGGTGTAGTAGGTGTAGTGGGTGTAGTAGCTGTAGTGGGTGTAGTAGGTGTAATAGGTGTAGTAGCTGTAGTAGGTGTAGTAGCTGTAGTAGGTGTAGTAGCTGTAGTAGATGTAGTAGCTGTAGTAGGTGTAGTAGCTGTAGTAGCTGTAGTAGCTGTAGTAGGTGTAGTAGCTGTAGTAGGTGTAGTAGCTGTAGTAGGTGTAATAGCTGTAGTAGGTGTAATAGCTGTAGTAGGTGTAATAGGTGTAGTAGGTGTAGTAGGTGTAGTAGGTGTAGTAGGTGTAGTAGGTGTAGTAGGTGTAGTAGGTGTAGTAGGTGTAGTAGGTGTAGTAGGTGTAGTAGGTGTAGTAGCTGTAGTAGGTGTAGTAGCTGTAGTAACTGTAGTAGGTGTAGTAGCTGTAGTAGGTGTAGTAGCTGTAGTAGGTGTAGTAGTTGTAGTAACTGTAGTAGCTGTAGTAGGTGTAGTAGCTGTAGTAGCTGTAGTAGCTGTAGTAGCTGTAGTAGGTGTAGTAGGTGTAGTAGGTGTAGTAGGTGTAGTAGGTGTAGTAACTGTAGTAGGTGTAGTAGGTGTAGTAACTGTAGTAGCTGTAGTAGGTGTAGTAGCTGTAGTAGGTGTAGTAACTGTAGTAGCTGTAGTACTGTGTAGTAACTGTAGTAGGTGTAGTAGCTGTAGTGGGTGTAGTAGGTGTAGTAGGTGTAGTAACTGTAGTAGCTGTAGTAGGTGTAGTAACTGTAGTAGGTGTAGTAGCTGTAGTAGCTGTAGAAGGTGTAGTAGCTGTAGTAACTGTAGTAGGTGTAGTAGCTGTAGTGGGTGTAGTAGCTGTAGTAGGTGTAGTAGCTGTAGTAGGTGTAGTAGCTGTAGTAGCTGTAGTAGCTGTAGTGGGTGTAGTAGCTGTAGTAGGTGTAGTAGCTGTAGTGGGTGTAGTAGCTGTAGTAGCTGTAGTAGCTGTAGTAAGTGTAGTAGCTGTAGTAGGTGTAGTAGCTGTAGTGGGTGTAGTAGCTGTAGTAGCTGTAGTAGCTGTAGTAGGTGTAGTAACTGTAGTAGCTGTAGTAGCTGTAGTAGCTGTAGTAGCTGTAGTAGGTGTAGTAGCTGTAGTGGGTGTAGTAGCTGTAGTAGCTGTAGTAGGTGTAGTCGGTGTCGTAGGTGTAGTCGGTGTAGTAGGTGTAGTAGGTGTAGTGGGTGTAGTAGCTGTAGTAGGTGTAGTAGCTGTAGTAGGTGTAGTAGGTGTAGTAGCTGTAGTAGGTGTAGTAGCTGTAGTAGGTGTAGTAGCTGTAGTAGGTGTAGTAGCTGTAGTAGCTGTAGTAGCTGTAGTAGCTGTAGTAACTGTAGTAGCTGTAGTAACTGTAGTAGTTGTAGTAACTGTAGTAGCTGTAGTAGCTGTAGTAACTGTAGTAGTTGTAGTAACTGTAGTAGCTGTAGTAGCTGTAGTAGCTGTAGTAGGTGTAGTGGGTGTAGTGGGTGTAGTGGGTGTGGTAACTGTAGTAGCTGTAGTAACTGAAAAACGCTGAAAACTGTAACTGTAGTAACTGAAACTGTAGTAAGTGAAAAACGCTGAAAAAAAACTGAAAAACGCTGGAAAACACTTTGAAAGTCACGAGTTAACGGAAAAATAACTTCGCTACACGCATAAAAACCTAATATTGTTTGGATATGTAACATTTAAAGTAAAATGATATTTTGTTGCTCTTTGTTTCCGAAAATGCGGTAAAATTCTCACGGGAATTCCGAATCTCGGTATGAATTTACAAAACCGACGCGTAAACTTGAAAACTCCATTCAAATTTCAAAAATACTGGTCACGCGTGACGGAGCATGGCTGTAACGTCATATATTTTGCAATGTTCCCTACTCAGAAACTTTTGGAGGGAAACAGTTTTATTGTTAGATGTAGCTAGTGTGACTCGAAGTAATCAGTGAGAGCGCGGCGCGCGCTGTTGGGGAAAAAATCCTTGCTATATAACAATAAAATTTTTAATTAATTTTATGCCAGTTTTGATTTATCCTTCCCAAGATGAATGAGCAGCATCCTTGGTGAATAAATTCAATTTCGCTGTTAACCAGAAAAACGTTCCTCATTCATTATAGAAAACTAATGGATCGACACTTGAGCACAATGCAGGAATTGTATTGGAGAATTAGTTCTGAAGTGTAATAATAACAACAAATCTGGCATGTAGACTTAATTACAACAACAACAAAAACAACAAGCTGTAGCTGTTTATTGTCAGTAATCTTTTCGTCAGAAACAACAAAATCAATGTCTTTACTTATAACGAGACCGAAAAACATTTTTCTTATATAATTGTATTTCACGACAAATAAAGTGGTTATTTTTGTTATCTATTGCCTAAGCTATTGTTCACTTGGCTCGGTTTCTACTGCTTTTTTAGGAGAAAACATTACGTACCACTTACATTATATTATATTACATTATACATTTCTCCTCTACAAATTCTCTTTTGTATAGTCCCTAGAGACTTAAACGTACTCCATTTTCATACATTCACCCGTAAACCTTTCGCATGGACCCTCGTAAACTGGACCACCTTGTTACGACAGGAGGTCGAAGACAAAAGTTGTACCCAACTTGTGAAGCTGGACGAGATATTTCAAACCAAACCGAGAGAGCACTATTCAGTCAAATGAGCATGGGAAACGGGAAAGTCAAACTACAAAATAACCAAACGTGTAACTTTAACAAGAAAAAAAATCCATCGCAATATTTCTCCACTACATACCTCCTTCAAAATAACTTAGCAACCCTCCGAGTTTCCTCTTTTCAGGGAGTCGTTACTTTCGGTAAAAGAACAATTATTAAATAACTCTTCCTATCGTACTCAACCTCATCCAATAATTAACAATTAAGTCCATTGTGTAATTCAAGTCAAATTATGAACCGTCATTTCTTGTTTCATTGTCGGGTATACTCTTCGCAGAGGCAGCAACTCAGTCTAACAACGAATCATTGTGATAGTACCAAAAATGAAAAGAAATCAACCTTTAAAAGCATTTAACTTCACATGAAGTTTAACGACTATTATATGTGAATAAGTTGGTAACGAATTTTCTTGACTCATGTATGAACAAAGTCGTGATCCATTACTCCGGGATTCATTGTCTTTATCAATTGTAGGTGATGTAACATTGTTAGCCCTGTTTTGTTATAAATTACTGTAGATATGCTTTCGCCACACAAAATAATACGGACGTCATGCAGCTACTACACTTACTACACCTACTACAGCTACTACACCCACTACACCTACTATAGACTTTCTCAAAGTCCGTTTTTCGCGCTCTCGGGGGCTTCGCAGTCGACTTGTGGCAAGTCGACACCTACTGCAGCTACTACACCTACTATGTACAGCTACTACACCCACTACACCTACTACAGCTACTACACCCACTACACCTACTACAGCTACTACACTTAATACACCTACTACAGCTACTACAGCTACTACACCTACTACAGCTGGTATACTTAATACAGCTACAACAGCTACTACACCTACTACAGCTACTACACCTACTAGACCTACTACAGCTACTACAGCTACTACACCTACTACAGCTACTACACCTACTACAGTTACTACACCTACTACAGTTACTACACCTACTACAGTTACTACACCTACTACAGCTACTACACCTACTACACCTACTACACCTACTACAGCTACTACAGCTACTACAGCTACTACAGCTACTACAGCTACTACAGCTACTACACCTACTACAGCTACTACACTCCTACTACACCTACTACAGTTACTACACCTACTACAGCTACTACACCTACTACAGCTACTACACCTACTACACCGACTACACCTACGACACCGACTACACCTGCTACACCGACTACAGCTACTACACCTACTACACCTACTACACCTACTACAGCTACTACACCGACTACACCTACTACACCTACTACACCTACTACACCGACTACAGCTACTACAGCTACCACACCTACTACAGCTACTACACCTACTACACCTACTTCACCTGCTATAGCTACTACACCTACTACACCTACTTCACCTGCTATAGCTACTACACCTACTTCACCTGCTATAGCTACTACACCTACTACACCTACTACACCGACTACAGCTACTACACCTACTACAGCTACTACACCTACTACACCGACTACGGCTACCACACCTACTACACCGACTACTCCTACTACAGCTACTACAGCTACTACACCTACTACAGCTACTACACCTACTACACCTACTACAGCTACTACGGCTACTACAGCTACTACACCGACTACGGCTACCACACCTACTACACCGACTACTCCTACTACAGCTTCTACAGCTACTACAGCTACTACACCTACTACACCTACTACACCTACTGCACCTACTACAGCTACTACACCTACCACACCTACTACAGCTACTACACCTACTACACCCACTACAGCTACTACACCTACTACACCTACCACAGCTACTACAGCTACTACAGCTACTACACCTACTACACCTACTACAGCTACTACAGCTACTACACCTACTACAGCTACTACACCTACTACAGCTACTACACCTACTACAGCTACTACAGCTACTACACCTACTACAGCTACTACAGCTACTACACCCACTACAGCTACTACACCCACTACAGCTACTACACCTATGACAGCTACTACAGCTACTACACCTACTACACCTACTACAGCTACCACATCTACTACAGCTATTACACCTACTACAGCACACTACACGCTACACGTACTACACCTACTACGGCTACTACAGGTTCTACGGCTACTACAGCAACTACTACAGCCAGTACACCTTCTACTCATAGTACACGTACTGGTAACGTTCTACAGGTACTAGCAGGGCATTATGGTCTTCGTTCAGCTACTACAGGTACTATAGGGCATTGTGGGCTTGTCGTGTATATGGCATTCAGCCATGAAGTACTTGCCCATACGATCCAGGCCGCCATGTTGATTTTGTGACATGTGACCAAAAATCAGTAGAAACCAGTCTTCCTCCTGTTCGATCCACTCCCCCTCTCCGTTAACCTTTTACCTGTAGCGACTTGACATCCCGGGGGGGGGGGGGGGGGGGGGGGGGTACGCTGCAAATTTTTGGGTGGGTGTGCCGCTGGGACTCTGAGACCCTTAACCTATACTAGACCATTTTAGCTGCATTTTGCCACCTTATTCTAGACTAAACACCGAAAAACCCTACCCTATCCTAGACCGCCTATTCCAGACTCGCTATTTTCCAGAAACTCGTTCACTATCACAGTTATTAGTTAACAGGGGTCAGTAAAAGTAAAGTGAAGTAAAGTAAATAATAGCTTTATTTGCATGACTGTATTGAGTTACAGTATTGCAAAAGCATACTTTTAACAATAACAAAAGACAGTAAAGGAATATTAAATAATTACAAAACTTCATTTTGATTTGACAATATTAAGCTATTATGTAATTCAAAGCATGCAGATATCATTTTCATTAAAAGTAAATTAACAAAATAATTGGAAGAGTTCATCAATTCTTTGATACTTTCTGTTGAGGATGTATTTTGAATATTCGGCAAGTAGTTGGTAGATTTGATTAAAGTATTTCTCTCTTAAAGTTGAATATCTTGGGCATTGAAAGAGAAAATGAATTTCGTTTTCGATATTATTTGATTGGCATAAAGGGCATAATCTATTTTCTCTAGGGATTTGATTATATCGACCAAGCTCGATCATGAGTTTTGGATTACCTGTCCTAAATTTGACTACAGTTTTCCTTTCATTTGATTTCCTTGTATGATCTAGATAATGGGAGATTATGTATTGATCCTTAAAACTATTGTAAAATTCTAATTTTCTTGAGTTCTGTAAAGCATTTTTCCAGTAGGAAATATACTTTTGCTTCATAAGATTGACATAATGCATGATCTTATTTTCATCCAGTGTGTCAAGATTAAAATTTTGTAGATCATAGTATTCAACCATGTGTAATAAATTAGAGTAAAAATTAGTTTTTTTAATTGAATGGAGATCTAATGATATTAAGAAAATTTGTTTCATTATAGAGTCGTCATTTTTGCTTTTAAGATATAGAATATAAGGGAGCGGTCATTTTAATAACTATTGGCGGGGGAGGGCCGGTAAATTTTGGGGGAGGGCTGTGTTTTTTTGGGCGCCCATTTGGGGTGGGCCACAATTTTATGGGCCCACGTTTAGGGGAGGGTTACAATTTCTGGGCGCCTTTCATTAAAACGTTGGACGATGTGCATAAATGGGTTTTGTGCTATTGACTTTGGCATGGCAAGAGAATCTTCATAGAATCGTATACTCAAAGCTTAATTTCACAGTGAAAAAGCTCACACCTAGAACAATTAAAACATAACTTGATTTATTTCTGGTATACGGGTGTCCTTAGTTTAAGATTACGCAACCTTATCCCGACATCAGCTATACTCCACATTGTGAAATTTGCTATAATACCCTACCTTACCGTTATTGTCAGACTGTCTGGCATTTTTGATGTGCTTCCGACTGCACAAAATTAGAACGAATCCAAGAACGAGCGTTACGCGCTGTCTACTGTGATAATGATTCAACGTACGAAGAACTCTTGCAAAGGGCGAACCTACCCATACTGAGCACGCGAAGGCTACAGGCAATAGCTATATTAACTATGTAGAGGGGGACATTGGGGTTTGCGGTATTGCGGTATTGGGCAATTTTTCATGCGATATTTCGGTAATTCTAATATGGTCTAATATAAAATTGCGGTATTGCGGTATTCCCAAAACCTGCGGGATTCCGTTTTTTAGCTGTTTGGTCGGTTTTAAAAATTATCCTCCAGTGTTTTACGACCATTTTTGATTCCTTTTTGGTCGTTTTACAACCAATTAAAAGTCATTAACTTGCCTTAACCCATTCAGCCTGGGCTTTTTTTGAGTTCCTGAGCCTGGTGGAATAAGAACATTAAGGCTACGACAATTAAACCTAGAGGGTACATAGTACGTCCAAAACTATCTCCTTTGCGGTCCGCACAATGGAACGATGATGTCAAATGACGTAGTTATAAGGTATTGAGTTATACGGCCGCCATCTTGGATTTCTGAAATTTTTTAAAACCTCTTAAAAGCCGTCCAAATTGACGCAAAATTAATCAAAACCAATAAATAAACGCTAAATGACGTAAAAATACAAAAGTTATACCAATAAACATTGTTTTTCTTCATTCAAAGGTATAAATATGCAAATTTCAAAAAACATTAATGCATCGTAAGTTTAAACCGGAAAAATGCTTATGAGAACTCCGTTTGATATGGACAGCTGCCTTAGAGGTACACTGTGACAAGAGCGCATGCCCGGGGACGCATGGTGTTTGGAATCGAATCTTGAAAATTTCAGCCTAAATTTTTCACAATACCATAACTAGAATTACTTTATTGCGTAGTAATGTGATGCAGTGGACTTCTCCTGGTCGCGGCCGGCGGAACGCTCATATAATTTTTGTAATTATTACCTCTATAAAAGGGACACCTCTATGCATGGGGAAACCTCTTCTGGTTCCGATGGTATCCCCTTGATGAAGGTTCCTCTGTATACAGCAGTTATTGTAATATCTCACGAACATCATTGTGTATTTCAATTTCTCGATTTTCTCTAATAAGACCAAACAGTTTTTCTCATTGGTAGTATTGAGCTGATGGACGATGTCATGGGTACTTCCGTGGGTACCCCCGTGGGTACTCCCGTAGGCAGTATCGTGCGTGCGGCTGGCAAGTTAAGTCGTTTATTATACGCGGAGTCACTGACCACAATGCTCCCATTCGTTGCATAATCTGCCAAATTTTGGTACCCTGTTTGCAAGGGGTATGCCGCTCCAAATTTGTATATTCACTCTATGTGATTTAATCTCCAATCTGCCATTTTTTTTACGGCAGTTCTTATTAAACCTAATTGCAAAAACGTACGGAAAAAAGGATTAGGGTTAGCTGGGGTTAGGGTAGCCCATGATCAGGAGATGCAATTTACCGATGATTAATAGATTGACTACTGTTATTCCGATTTGTACCAATGGTACGAAAGGCGAGTTGTTTTGACAAATCGTATCCTTTCGTTTATATTAGACATAGCCTTTTTGGGGAATTGGACTGCAACTATCAGTGATTTTAATAGATCGTTTAGGTCCCGTTATTTTGTCCGCGTTGTGAATGAAAGGACAAGTGTTGCATCGTGTGCGTGCGCATTTAAAAGTTCCCGGTTCATCGTCAGATTTCAGTGTACTCGTAACTAGAAAGTTGCCTATGTTTTTGTCACGTTTGAATGAAATTAGTGGGGGTTGTGAAAAAATTCTGCCAGTTTCGGGGTCGTTTTGGAGCAATTTGAAATTTTTTAAAATGATGCTTTTGACTGTGTGATTGTGTGGGTGGAAAGTGAGGGTGAATGGAATTCTCTCGTTCTCTTCCTTCTGTGATGTTTGTAGTGCTGATTGTCTGTCGATCTGTTGTGCACGTGCACAGGCAACTTTCTAGTTACGAGTACACTGAAATCTGACGATGAACCGGGAACTTTTAAATGCGCACGCACACGATGCAACACTTGTCCTTTCATTTACAACTCGGCGCGGACAAAATAACGGGACCTAAACGATCTATTAAAATCACTGATCGTTTCACATGCACCTCCGTAAATGTTATCCACTGCATAATATGTACTTTTTGCAAAAAGATATACATTGGCGAAACAGGGAGGAGACTGGGCGACCGTTTTCGAGAATAAAGACGCATCCAAACCAGTCGCGCGTCATTTCAATCTTGCTAACCATTCTAAACAACACATGACAATCTGTGGCGTTTCCCTACACCAGGGCAACACAGAAAGCCGTAAAAACTTAGAACAAAAAATCATCTTTCGAATCGGCACTCACAAACCCCACGGAATTAACGAACGCTTTTCATTCAACTAATTTGCATTTTTTTTTCACGTCACCAAATTTTTACCAATAGCGGAGCTCCACCTACTATATAAAACCACACACTACCCACAATCCCTTGATTCGCTCCGACGAAGGGCTAGCGCTCGAAACGTCAGCTTTCTCGAATCTTTTTACGGTGGCTAATTTACCTTATCGACTCAATCGATAAAACCAAATTCTTGTGCTTCACCCCACCGACGCAGCACCACAGTTTCTCTAGAAACTAACCCCATTCATATAGCGACTTAATCCGGGGGAGGTAGTGTTAAGTTAATTTATTGAGATTGGAAACTTGTGAATAAAGACGATATAATACGCTCTAGGATACCATGGACTCTTGCAGGCTCCTAACATTACATAATTTATAATAGCGGCAATTTTCGGAACACGTCGAAAGTCTGATCTTTGGAAATCGTCGGAAGTTTTTATTTGAGCTTTGGCGATTCGCGTAGGTCTTCGGAGGATTTTTGGTAACTCTAGGAAGTCTTCCAGATAAAATGCAAGTCATCTTATAATTTTCTGTCCTAATCCGGTTTGGTTTGCTCCGACAGGCTGATAGAGATGCTGTTATGTGGCTGAATGCATATGGTGCCTCCAATCACCGTGTTTACATCGGCACCAACAAGGCGAAAGTTACCGAAGCGACACCGAAGTCACCCGAGCACCAGGAGAAGATCACCGAGGATGGCAATGTGCATTACCTGAAGGAAAGTCTTAAATCGGGTACTATGTATTACTGGCGAGTGGATGCTGAAATTGACGACAAGATTACTTACAAAGGAGACCTGTGGTCATTTCAAACGGAGTGAGCACAGACAACCCATGCTGAATTTTAAATGATGTGAGCAGAGTCAGTTCATGTTAAGCTACTTACTTTGTGGGGTAGTGGATGCTTTAGATTACTCAGAATAATACAACTGTAAACGCTAAGTTAAAGTTGAAATAAATTGGATGTAAAGACAAAAGTTTCATGTTTTATGCATATGGGGGTATTAATACTACATTATTTTTACTTTTATAATTTCCGCACTCAGCGCTGGTGCTTCTTGATTGAGAATGGTAATCGTCAAAGTAACAAAATATAGCAAGGTACCGACAACCTATCCATTGACATGAGTCTTAATATAACAAAGAAAAAACAGTTGTCAAATCTTACCTTATTTTTCGTGTCTTATTGCAACAAGCTGAAAAGAATTCAAGAATTCATGTGTCTCAAAGGGTTTTGGGGCTCCAGGACTCCGAGGCCAAAAACGTGCGACTTTGTCAGGCTCTGGGTTCTAGACATTGTTTAGAGGAAAACATCCATGGGGCTCCAGAGACCCCCCCCCCCCCCCCCCCCCCAACCCTTTGAGACCCTGAAGAATTATAAAGGGTTTGAGTTTCTTAAGAAAATGTGGTGCTACGTCCGTGGGAGAGCGAAACACCGTGGTCCAAAAAAGAGCGACGGGTGGTTTTTGAAATTATTTTCAATGACAGCTGTAACAATGCAAGGCCCACTTGAACAAACAGTAGCAACATGTAGCTGGATCTTTGTGCAGATCAGGATCTGCTAAAAATGAACTAAATGGAAAATCTTTAACATGTAAGGCTGATCAAACAGCTGAATTTTTTTAATATTGCCCAATGAATTATCTTTAAGCCCTTTTAAAAATTGTAACCGTTTGTTTCCATTTTTACTTAGCTTTCTTAGCCATTGAAGGTTAGTTTTGATTAACCGAAATGTTGGGCAACATTGAAAAGAAACCGAACAAATTCGGCTGTTTGATCAGCCTTGCATGTTAAAGATTTTTTTTTTTGAAAATATTTTCCCTTTAATAGATAGCCTGCAGTTATGTGATCAACAAGATAATGTAACGTTATGGGTAATGTCACTGCTGAGGATCTGAGACGCCATCCAAAATGGATTTTACTTCAAATTTAAATTTATCGAAAAAGTGCGAAAATTGAATTTCTGTTATGATAGAATCGTAAAATATGTCATAATTAAAAATTTTGCTGATTTGATTAGCATTATTTTACTTTTTTCACGAAAAAGTGCTACTTAGCATCATGCTACTTACGACGTCATATATCATTACTAAAGCAACCAATTCCCACCAAACTTGGCTAAACTGTGTCTCAGAGATAAACGAAGAGCTACTGAAGTCGAAAACTTCGAAAAATCTTAAAAGCCCTTGTACGTACGAAAGAGTAAATAGCTTCATTGAATGGTCAGAATTTAGCGGGATTTTATCCACCGATTGCAACATTAGAACCACCGTGTACAGCATTATAAACAGTACAACGTACAGGAAAGTATTAGCTTTTCTTTGAATAGCCAGACTTTAATATTTTATCCACAGATTCGCCGTGAAACGTTAGAAGCACCTCGTACAGCATAATAAACAGTACCACAGAAAAGTAATGCTCGAGCTTTCATTTAAATGGTCAGACTTTAGGATTTAATCCATAGACTCAAAAGTTAGAACAACGACAAAAGATATAAACATGCAGTACCACAGGAAGTATTAGCTTTTCTTTGAATGGTCACACTCATCATCATCATCATCATCAATCTTTATTTATACACGAAATCGTATCATATTTACATGGTCTTCCTAGGAGTCGTGTGAATTTACACTAGAGTACATTACCTGTAGAACTACTTAACTAAGAAAAATAAAGTACAATGAAAACTACGATCAAGGTTTCTTCAATTTATCAAACTACATTAAGCTAAAAATTGAACTATAAAACTTAACTAAATTACACGTAATAATAGAATGCTATAAAAACTTAAATGATCATTGTTTCATTATAATATTTCACACATAAAAAGGATTTTATCCACAGATTGAATGGTTTGAACCACTCAGGTGCAGCGTAATAAAATGAGCGCCACAAGAAAGTACTCAGTTATAATACTAGCAGTAATCGGAGATCATGGAGACGCGTTCGAAGGAACTTCCGGCGGAAATGAGCCCCTGAAAAAACCAATAGGGGCGGCCATTTGGAAGACCCGTCTACCAAAAAATCTCAAATTTTACTCCATGTAAACCACAGGACAACCAACACGAACCAAATTAGAATTGCGTTCTTCGAACGTGACAAGAGTTTGTACCGCTCACATTTCAATTGCATTCATTTTAATGGGCGCACTTTAGGATTTTAGTAAAGACTCAAATGTTAGAACCACCTTGTACAGCATAATATCAATAGCACCATAGGAAAGTACTCAGTATAATTCAAGAGCGTCTACTGCTCACAGTTCAATTACTTTCATTTGAATGGGCGCACTTTAGGACTTTGTCGAGAGACTCAAACGTTAGAACCACCTTGTACAGCATAATGCAAATTAAATAGCACCACAGAAAAGTTCTCAGTAATAATTCAAGAGCGTATACCGCTCACAGTTCAATTGCATTCATTTTAATGGGCGCACTTAAAGGATTTTATCTAGAAACTCAAACGTTAGAACCACCTTGTACAGCATAATATAAATAGCACCACAGGAAAGTACTCAGTATAATTCAAGAGTGTATACCGCTCACATATCAAATGCTTTCATTTGAATGGGCGCACTTAAGGATGATTTTATTTAGAGACTAATGAGTTAGAACCGTCTTGCACAGCATAATAAACAGGAACCAAATGTTGCGTAGCAAGGAAAAAACATCTGCTAAAAAAGACCGCAGCTCAGGTTCAGTGAATCAAGCACAGGTAAATGGCAAATATTTTCGACAATTATTGAATTATAGAGCATGTATTTTTTCTTATTATTTTATTAATGTGGCTGAACGCCCACTTTTCTCTGCCGGCTACATCTGAGTATTTTACAGAGATCCTGCCTCAGCTGAGGGTTAAACACCCCGTATATTATGGGATTCACAGAGCTGCTGTAACCAGCTAGGTAAGTATACGTCATGTACACCTCACGAGGCATCCAATATTTGTCCGTGAAGATCCCAATTGCATCGATGACAAAAAGTGGTGACCAGCAGCATGTAAATGCGATGACAATGGCGAATAAAACTTTCGTGACTTTCATTTCATCCACTTGTAGATTTGATCGTTTATTGTGTTCGTTCCTTGAATTTGCTAATTGAATATTATGTTGCCGAACGGAGCAAAAAATACAAATGTGGCAGAACGCAATTGTTCCGTAGCATACTGTGATCAAAAATATTCCCATCAAAAGACATCCATGATTGCTTAATTTCTCACAATCATAAATGCAAATAAATTTTCCGGGATGGAATGAAAATCCATCGTTTAGTATCAAAGATGCCGGGAAAGGTGTTGATATGATAAAAGCTGATGCTACAAATAAAGAAATGTTCCTCTTGGTGTAAATCTTGCGATGTAGTAACGGCGGCCGAGTCACTTTGAAATAACGTGCAAGCGCGGTAAGAGTCATTGTGAGAAGGGAAAATGTACCAAACACAGTAAAAATGAATCCTTGAAAATTACACGTAGCTTTGTTAAAAGGCCAACGTCCTGTTAGTAAAACAGCGAGTGTGAAAGGAAACCCCAACACTGCCATAAGGACATCCGAAAGAGCTAAACATGCAATGAATATGTTTGACGTGTTTTGAAGGCGAGAGTGCTTGAATATTGTCCAACAAACTAATAAATTTCCTCCAATGGCAGAGAAAAGGTTTATGAACGTAACCATCGATTCTATACCGACAGACAGCCCATCTCTGTTTGCAAGCTTCTTCTCCAAATCTATCAGTTTTTGCTGCTGTGAATCCATCGTTTATACCTTCAGGCAGTGAACAGCGATTAACACTCACTCTACAATGGAAGTGCGATTGAACTTTTTATTATCGATTGCACCTGCTAAACTACGCATACAAATTCTGATTGATGAAAGCGACCTTCCTTTGTATTGAAAAGTGGCGAATTTAATTAGACCAAGTATCATTTACGGCATGCTGAACACTGACGTTTGATCCGAAAAATATTAAATTGTTATATTTTGGGATATATTTTTGGGATATTATATATCTTATGTCGCAAAATATAATGCATGTGCTAGAAATGATCTAAACAATCTTTAGTGTTGTACCTAAATCTACAGCAAAATCAGTTCCGATTATTTCATTTCACTGGTTACCATAATTCTCTCGTGCTTAAATTGTTCCGCTTTTCAGTAATTTGCCTAATTAATATTTTGTATTTATTCGAAACATCTTTTTTTTTTCATTAAATGCAATGGGTGATCACAGAAGTTCAAACAGATCTGCTTAAATTTATTCATGCAACACTAAGTTTTATTGTGTGAAAACAGTAAGTTTAAACCGGAAAAATGCTTATGAGAACTCTGTTTGATATGGACAGCTGCCTTAGAGGTACACTGTGACAAGAGCGCATGCCCGGGGACGCATGGTGTTTGGAATCGAATCTTGAAAATTTCAGCCTAAATTTTTCACAATACCATAACTAGAATTACTTTATTGTGTAGTAATGTGATGCAGTGGACTTCTCCTGGTCGCGGCCGGAGGAATGCTCATATAATTTTTGTAATTATTACCTCTATAAAAGGGACACCTCTATTCATGGGGAAACCTCTTCTGGTTCCGATGGTATCCCCTTGATGAAGGTTCCTCTGTATACGGCAGTTATTGTAATATCTCACGAACATCATTGTGTATTTCAATTTCTCGATTTTCTCTTATAAGACCAAACAGTTTTTCTCATTGGAAGTATTGAGCTGATGGACGATGTCATGGGTACTTCCGTGGGTACCCCCGTGGGTACTCCCGTAGGCACTATCGTGCGTGCGGCTGGCAAGTTAAGTCGTTTATTATAATTCCATTCGTTGCATAATCTGCCAAAATTTGGTACCCTGTTTGCAAGGGGTATGCCGCTCCAAATTTGTAAATTCACTCTGTGATTTAATCTCCAATCTGCCATTTTTTTACGGCAGTTCTTATTAAACCTAGTTGCAAAAACGTACGGTAAAAAGGATTAGGGTTAGCCGGGGTTAGGGTAACCCATAACTACCGATTTGTACCAATGGTACGAAAGACGAGTTGTTTTGACAAATCGTATCTTTTCGTTTATATTGGACATGGCCTGTGAACAGGCTTCTTTTGGGGAATTGGGTTAGGTTAAAATCGGCGAGTGAAGCGAGCCGAGCGCTAAAAAATTGTCCGCGCGCCGTTACACGGTGCAACTTTTAACGCAACGATGTTGTGTTAATAATCATCGTTAAAAATATCGTCCCGTGTAACATAACCTTAAAGGGAACTCCCAAATAATAAATGGGGCCATTGACACTTAGCCATTTAGATCGATCTATAAATGAGATCCATCTCGGATCGATCCAAGACCACCTCCCGAGGCGGTCTACTAGATCGATGTCGGCCCTGTTCGAAGAGTTCATATATGAGGTCATAAAATACTCGGATCGATCCGCGATCGATCTAACAGGTAAGTGTACGTGATAGGCCCGTTTACACTGGCTGAAGATCTATACCATAGCGTCCAAAACCTCGACGCCATTAGATTTTTTCCATTCCGAACTTACTTTATCGCCATGTCGTTGGAGCCGCACTCGTCCATAATAATACGAGTTTCGTGTACCTTTTAGGGGTTATCTTCCAAATTCCCAGAAGCATTCCCGCGTCACTCTTAAGCTAGGGCGTCACCCGTGGGAGAGGGGGCAGGGAGGGGGCAACTGGAAAGAAGAGTTCTTCGCTGACAAACACGTCAGTTTGGACAGTTGCCTGAGCCTTACTCATAAATTGTCAATTTATGCTTAAACCAGCGATGAGCGCTAGCTGAGTCTAACTAGCATATATTTACCTTTCCTATATTCTGAAACGTATTGAGGATTATATGATCCACCCTATTGTGAGAAATAGTGGTTTTTCAAATTTGTCGATAGTAATTTCGTGATTGTTTTGTTTTGCATTGCTACGCTTTGTGATTGGCTAAAAAATGTAGCGCCACTATCTCAACCAATCAGAAGTAAAATCAAAACCAATCGTGACTTGCTCACACGCGTTTTCCCCCACTTGGTGCCGGCTGCTTGTATCTGCTTGGAGTTCTGATTGGTTCATTCGATTGCCTGTTTATTTTATGATTGGCCAGAATGTTTACTTTGGTTTTGGTTTTACGACACTCAGTTGAAAACTGCGCTAAGCGTCTGGTCACACACTTTCTTCATTGGCTAAAGAACAACGACTCAACACTACAATACAGTAACCAGACATACTCCCATATGTAAGCTATATAGGTATGTGCCGCGGGATAGGGTTTGGTTTTTGAGGTGCTCAGTCCTTAAATAAGGTATCCTTGTTGCTATTGTGATCCTTGTTTAGGGATATTTTGAATTGTATTAGCTTAATTACAGTACCTAACGACTCAGCAAAACAAAAAGCTATGGTTATGATGGCGTATTAATCAGTCTTGTATTCTATGCCTGATGCTAAACTTTCCATGTACAGAAAAAAGGAGCTATTCACACGATTCTGAGTTACGTTTTCCCTTAAATAGGCTAGGTTGTAAATTTTCGATTTTCTACCTTTAAATATGGTCAGGGTTTAAGAACCTTCGCAGCACGCACCTATCCTAAATTTACGATAGTATCCCCTCCCCTACATTCAACAAAACAGCTATAGAGCCACGTCCATGGCGTCATCGTTAGCTTTAGCCTCGGGTTTCATGACAACTGAATACTTTCGGGTTTTTATGACCGGACGACTGTCGTCATCATCATTGACTTGAGTTTCTGTGACTTGGCCGTTAGCTTTAGCCTTGGGCTTCATGACAACTGCATAAGTTGGCGGTGGATCTTGTCTGGCCTGAAGACCGCTATCACGATCAATAGCTTGAGTTTCTGTGACTGAGACAACCTTGAGGGAGACTTTTCTTTCTTCTTCTTTCTTCTTTTGCGCTTTTGGCTGAAATTCTTCATCGGCGCCAAACGTAAAGGCCATTTCATGAATACTCTCGTTCAGACTTTCCTGATCGAAAGCGAAGTTGTCCAAGTCCATCTCCATGGGCTCCTTTTGCGGTTCAGGGAAACTGTCCGCGGAGGGAAAATGGCGCAGGGAATGACTCGTGCTAATGGAGTCGTCATACCTTCTCTCTATCATTTCTAACATTTCCCTGCAAACAGAAAATGAAACAGAAAGACGTTGTACACACGAGATCGCGGTTAAAGAGGTAAACACTAAATTAAAGAGATGTTCGCAACAGACCACGGGCGAGCGCGAGTATGCGCGTGTGCGTGTGCGCGTGCGCGTGCGCGTGCGCGTGTGCGTGTGCGCGAGTGTGCGCGATCGCGGTAAAGAGGGACTACTTCACGTAAACAACACTAATATATACTTACTTGTTTTCATGTTTCTGTTTTTCCTTTTCCTTTCTATTTCTGCGACAAAGAATAATGATAATAATGGCGGCCACAAGAATTGCTGCACCAATCACCGCTAAAGCTATAACCATGGCCCCCGCTGACGAAAAAACATGAAAAAGAAAAAAATATATATTAGCCCAATAACTGTTTGTAGACCGAGCGAGTTTAATTAATCAACTCTTACTTATTTTAATTAATTAATTAATTAATTAATTAACTTTATTTACCCGCGGCAGTGTTTAGAGCACAGTTGTCTGAGTGGAGCCGAGCATTAAACATCTGAAACAAATACTTCAAATAAGACGTAACAAGGTTAAGAATTCCAATTGACAGGAGGCAGACCATTTGATTATTTACAATTGTGGCCAAGGAGTTGAATTCAGGTCCACCGTGAAACAACTTGCACGTGACTTGCATGTATTCGTTTTCCCGCGCTTGACGCCGTTTACATGTATTTGTTTTGAGTTCCGATTGGTCTATTGGATTGTATTCATTTGTTGTGATTGGTTAGAGAGAGATGACTTTTTTGGTTGGTTTAACGACACTCGATTGAGACAACAGGGTTCTAAAGGGAGGTCGCTGGAGCCCGGATTGTTTTTCTTTAGAACCCCGGCTGGAGCCCCATGGAATTGTTTTCTCCTGGACAATACCTGGAACCCGGAGTCCTACTTCTTTGGCCTTAGAGCTCTGGAGACCCACTTTTATTGTCCTTGGAGCTCTGTAGCCCCGCTTTTTTGTCCTTAGAGCTCTGGAGCCCCGCTTTTTTTTCCCTTAGAGTTCTGGAGTCCCACTTTTTTGTCCTTGGAGCTCTGGAGACCCGCTTTTTTGTCCTTGGAGCCCTGGAACCCCGCGTTTTTGTCCTTGGAGCTCTGGAGGCCCGCTTTTTTGTCCTTGGAGACCTGGAGACCCGCTTTTTTGTCCTTGGAGCCCTGGTAATCTCATACCCAGATCTCCCACGGTCAGGCAGAAGGAAGATCTCATATTTTCAGCACCGTACAAGCACGAGCGAGGTCTGAGTACGAGATTAGGAGCCCTGGAGCCCCGATGTTTTTGTCTTTGGAGCCCTAGGTTCGATTTTCGATTCCGCCGTTTGAGGGAGTCCGGTTTTCAGATCCTCCTCCGTTCGCGAAGGAACGCGGCCGCACAAAACGGCTGTAGATCGAGCCTATTGGAGCCCTGGAGCCCCGCCTTTTTGGGCCTGGCGCCATGGAGCCATAAATCTCTTCGGGAATCAGAGACAAATAAGACATACTCACAAAAACAGCCAGCGGACCACGATGTATGACTGCATACTCTTGTTTCTTTTAAAGCTTCCTCGCACTTTTCAGACGCACACTGTCGTGTCCTCGTTTGTTCACCATCACAGTTCTCAGAGCATTCACCCCAAGCGCTCCAAAAACTAACGATTTCCTCAGCTGAGATAAAAAAAATAATCCTAACTTTAGGGTATCAATTTAAGTATTCCCGCTTGCTTGTACAAAATTAACTACCAAAACCCATTGTTAATAGTTGTCATTCCAATTTAAGAACAACCACGGAACAATTTCACTTGTATAACAACTCAATTACTTGTAAAACCAGTAGAGCAAAGGCATTTTTTCGCATTTAAATATTTCAATTGCTACATTAGTTATATGTAAATAGTTAGATTTATTAATATTATATCTTAATTGTAAATATAGCTCGTTAATTCAGTTTAATTTTTTAACTGCCAGAGAGATTTTAATAAACTATAACTACTATTACAATAGTTTAGCGTGTAATCAGGATGTTTTTTTCTTTTTAACACGATGAGCATTCTCAATTGCTACCAATATAGCTACCTACCCACCCACTACCCCACTTTTTTTTACCAGGGTATGAACAGCAATTATACTGTTTGTTCATTAACTCACAGCTGTCCTACTGACCCGGGCTACTGACCCGTGAGTCACAACGATGACGATAATCTATTATCGTCATCCTTTATCCTTTATTATCGTCATCCTTTATCGATGATTCAAACAAATTAAATAGTTACACAATAAAAGTTTCAGTAAGCATGACCATGATCTGCAATACTCGTGGGATACTTTTTTCTTTTTACGTCCCTTCACTGTCTGGTGAAAAATATCCGTGCTTCCCGTTTAAACCCCCTTTAATACAATATTGAGCTCATGAGTTCAAAATGATAACTGATCTTCAACATTGCTTGTGGGAAGAGGGGTGGGGGAGGGGGTAGGAACACGTAAGAAAACAGACTAAGGTAAAATGTTGAACATTGTAGTTATAGCAAGGTAAACTCATGAACTTTCTTAGTAGATATGCACTAGTGTTTTGTAGCGTTCTAACAACGTACGCCTCGACGGTTTCTACAGCTCTAGTGGTTGCCCAGAATCTTCTTTCCGCTCCTTCCCTCAGCAACCAACATAACAAAGGATGATAACAAAGATTGAAGATTATTTAATCAGTGCGTCGCTTAAATTAACAGGCGGCGTCGGCTTAATCTAGTTCAAGCCTCTGGATCATTAAAATTTCCCTCACAATTCAGAAGTTTTATAAAATATCACTTCGTCGGAAATGGAAAACTAACGCTTAAGTATTTCATCCACAGACTCACGATCAAGAGTGAACCACCTTGTACAGCATAAAAAAACAGTACCACAGGAAAGTATTGCTCAGTAGCTTTCATTTGAATGTCATACGTTGTCCGCAGGCACATGGCCGTTACAATTGAAGTTTTTTGTTCTTACTGAGCTTATTTAAAGTGATTTCAGCGAGAATTTTGGGGTTTAAACTAGTGAGACTGAAAACAACGGAGATGTGACGTATTGAAAGCCGAGAATAAATTAAGCCTTTACAGTCTCAACCATCAGAAAGCTGCCAATTTTTAAAAAAAGAATACGCGATAAATAATTTATAGGTGTTTGCCTAAGTTGTTTAATTCTTTCAACTTTACAAACCTAAGGCACATTTCTTCCAGGTGTGGAAACCATTGAGGGACAACATAATGAACAAAACAATTTTCAAACTATGTACTAGGTACTTTATAAATTCAGTAGCGTGCGGCGTCACGCATAGTCATTGGACATGTTAGAGATCGAAGCTTGGAAAGCAAGGACTCTCAGAAAAGAGGTCTGATATTCATAATTAAAAATGTGCAACGGGTAAAACTAAATTCACCGATGTAAAATTTTATGCGTTGAATAATAGGTCGTTATAATGTTCCATTCAACTGATGAGGCGTAAAAGGGAAACCAGCGTGCTAGCAAACATGGGTCGAAACCTAAATAATTAGTTTTGTCAGAAAATCGCCTGAAAATGTTCGTTAGACTTGATATACCTTGAGACAGCGCGTTCATTTGCAATATATGCGAACACGCGTCCTTTTTCACACGAATAAAAATACTGAAACACTCCCTTTCCTTTACTCGCAACATAATTAATATATTGCATATGAACTCTTTTGATTGTAAGAAATTCTCGTTCAAAGTAGGGGTACGTGGTTTTTAGACGTACTGTTATTCCACATGGAAATTTGGTATCCTACGAAACACCCTAACATTTTATTGGTGAACCTTTAAATTGAATTTACTTCACTTTCATAGTGGTATATATGTTGTAGTTAATTTTTTTATTTCAGGTAATTTTTGTTTTTCCTTTGTTTCAAATTCATTAGCATATATTACCATACCCAAAAACAATGGAAAAATAAAAATTACCTGAAATAAAAAATTAACTACAACATATACACCTAATTGCAGAAACGTTGTCATAGAAAATACAAAATACCTAGCCTAATAGGAATTAATTATTATAAAGCTTAATGATATTCACAGAGGTATTATTTCGCATACATGACATTTAATTTCAACAGTTATTTCTTCCAAACAAATTTCTATCGAGTAAATGAACCAATTTTTATCTCAGGAATGAATAGTTTTTCTTTCTTAACAATTTCTCTTCTTTTATTCTCTGCGCCGAATATTATTATGGTAATTACCTCTATTATCAGTTGTTATTTGGTATTTTCTCTGCAATAAGGTGTGAATACGAAATAAATTGAGAGCCATTAAATACCGGCTCTTGTGCCAGTATCTTCATAGTAATATAATAGGTTGGAATGTGGTGGATTGGACGCGAAACATGCAATTTCTGTGCTTTCCTAACTACATCATAACTCTTACCGCAAATATAACGGTTTCTCTAGACAAAACTCTGAATAAACGTGTGATTGAATTAATGGATTCATAAATATCAATGAAAATTCACTTACCAGTCGCTGGAGAAAACAACGTAATATGCAAAAGTGAAAGACAGAAAGCCATGAGGCACATCCTGCTCGAGATAAACGTCATTTTGTTCGAACCCACGGGCTCCTTCTGAAACTGGAAACAAAATTCTCCAAAATGAAGACGGTCACTGAAGTTCGGACTTGCTCAAGTTAATCAACACATGAAACCGATAAATACCTTCAACGAAATCACCCAACCACAAAATAGATTTTTGACACAAAAGGGAAACAAAAGTCAGGTTTGGAAACTTCGAGGGCTCGATTCAATTGCGTAGAAACTGAAGTCTTGAGGAACGAGCAATGACGAGCAATGAAATGATCAGTTTGGCAAGAGATGATGTCGTTAGAGCAATTGAAATAAGCGCTGCTGGTAATTTTTAACACAATGAAAGAATTAATTGCCCACAGGCTGGCTAAATTCCCGAAATAAAACTTAACAACAGTGTAGTTCAAGCATGACACTCGACGTCTTTTGTATTTTGTGTTTTGACTTAGTTGTCGAGATTTGTGGTTTTGTCATTTACTTCTGGTGTTTTCCATAGAATTTTAAACACAAATTCCTGTTGTGGTTTACAAAATGCGTTGGGAGCATTTCAATTAATATTACAATATGCCCAGCTACAACACTACAGCAACTATAGCAACTACAATACCATCTTCATCAGCCTCATTCCCAGGCCTCAACAACGCGCTTGTCGAGCAATCAGCTCGATTGGTGACGTCACTTCCTATTACGCGCCGAGGACGTCTGGGAACGAGGCTGCAACACCATGTTGTCCGTAGCCTGCCACCTTTCATCACTCCCGGCCGCTATAGTATTTGAATCGTATGTGACATCTCAACTAGCTAGAATAAGCTGACATAGTGGACATTGCCTGGGATGTCTACATTGTACATTACAATGAGTTTGAAGAACACAACCAGGCAAAGGCAAGGAACGGGTGTGCACCGGCGAGTACTTCCAACAACAGTGATTCCGTGGGACTAAAAGGATTTCCTCCGTGTTGGCAAAAAAACAAAAACAAATTCTCCAGTTTCCTGTCCCATCAAGTTACAAGTCACCCAGCTACAGATAAAGTCGTCTACGCAAAAGATGGCAGAGATGTTCTCTGTTTACTGGCAGAGAGGGTCATGGAAAACATGCTGCAGTGCCTCAATGAAAAAGCAGACGTCTGTCTTCTTCCGCACGTCCAGTGCAGATTCTGCGTTATCATTCAGATTTAATCAAAAGGTTTCTGGGCAACCTCGTTCCCAGGGTCCTCCTCTTCCCGCCCTCTGGTGCGAGAGGGAAGAGACCCTGGTCTGGTCTGTTCGCGTGTCTTCTAAATTTTAGAAGATTCCAAATAAACGATACGGGGGAGGGGCGGCAAAGTGTGAAAATTTGTCCGTTCTGGCTGAGCATTGCGAATCAAAACAAATCCAAAAGCGTTCGGCGACTCGCGACAAATGTGAAGCGGCGGTCATCCACAGACTTCGAAAACATATCCACATCGACTGCATGGTTTTGAGAGTGCAAGTTGCTTTTGGATCTGAAAATTAACGGTTGGGGAATTGTCATGGTGAGTTACCCTGGTAAAATAACATTATTAAGAAAGAGGCATCGCCATGGACCAAATTTTTGAAATGCAGATCAACTGTACACTTTTATTACAGGAAACGAGGTAGAGTAGATAATGATAGCTTCTATTCTTCGTGGGTGAGGCATGTTGTTTTGTTCAATACTCACCGGTTCTAGTCGTTTGAACGTGTATACAAGATAGCGCGCATTTTGCTTTATTATAAACTTGAGCAATCATTAAACGACATCAATTTTGTACTTGCGCATTATTCATTCACTTGTTTAGTCATAGATAGTTAGGAGACTATGGTTTGGAACATTCTCGTCCCCAGAGCCTTCGTTTCATTTGGTCAGCGGAAAAAACGAAGGGAGCTACACGGGACGCAATTTAAAAAAAACCGTGGAGCTCTGGGTTAAATCAGAGTGAAAACAATGCCTCTGCACGTGCGTTTTACATTAGTTTGGTACATTTCAAAGATATTGTATTTGGGAACTTCATCAAAGAAGCAAAATTAATAGCTATTGTCTTTACATTTCCTAAAATTTATTTGACGCAAATGGATTTTCTGTATTTTTATATATAATGAAATATAATTATAAACCATCAGCCCCTTCTCTATTCTTGAAATCAAAGATATTCTATGTGGGAAAGAGCCAATGCCGCAGAACAATGAAGTTTACTATAGTTCTTATGTGAAGCATTACTTAAAAGTGGTGCAATATTCCTGCTGCTCTTTACTTTTAAGATTTTTCTATAATTATTCTTTCTGAAGGCTTCTAGAGATACTGAGTTCTAGGCTTAAGCTGTTCCAGAATTGGCAGGTAGTAACTGCGAACGGAGTTACAGTCGAACCTCCTTAATACGGACACCAAAGGGACAGACCAAAGTGTCCGTATTATAGAGGTGTCCGTATTATAGAAGTAGGGATTGTATGAATTTTTGTATCTTAGGGACCAAGAAAACTGTCCGTAATAGAGATGTGTCTGTATTATAGAGGTGTCCGTAAGAAGAGGTTCGACTGTACCTCAATGGGCAAATAAAATTAAATAAAATTTCTGAATTGTTTTCGGGATTTTCCGAGGTTTAATATTACTATATCTGGTAGCACGACTATGTTGCTGACTATTGAGTTTGCAAAACAAACCTTCTACGGGGTCTAAAAAATAAAAATGAATACAGATATAAAGGGACCGTTACGTATAAAGCATTTGGAATATGACATGACAGAATAACAGAAAATGATTGGTAAGAAAGAATCTAAATCTGCTAAATGTCACTTATTAAACTCATCACGTCTATTTTATACCATGAGGTTCAAGAGTCATCGCTTTATCTGAAAAAGGCTGGTTTGGCCAGCCGGAATATAGTTGTATCGTTCTTTTCTTCTATACTATATTTTCACTTGTTAAATCGATCAGATCACTAGTTTGCTCCAACGTACAGCAGCAGGATCGTCGTCCACGGTTACTTGCTTGAACTACTTGCCAGGGAAGGACATGCGTGACGTTTAGCTGCAGTTCGTGTGCGTTGGGTTCGCGCGTGTTCTAAAACTAAGGGTTGATTTCCACTGTCGCGTAATTTTCACGTGCGTAAATAAAAATAAGAGACGATGTATGAAGAGCTTGCGTGAAAGTTTACGCGAGCTGTTCATACATCGTCTCTTATTTTGATTTACGCACGTGAAAATTGCGCGACAGTGGAAATCAACCCTAACTCGTATCCTGGACGGAGCAAGCAAAAATCGGATCAACAAATCTAAAACAGTTTGTGAATAAAGACCTGACAGCTGTTTGAACTTGTAAAAAAGTTGTAAACCAATTAAAGAAATGTGTGATTATGTCACTGCCGATTACTTTCACTTTGTCATCCGTTTCAGCAGAAGTTAATCCCCATTGAAAAAGTATTTTCCAAACGAAACTCAATAAGCAAGGCCAGGACCCCAGGCCAGAACACTTGAACCCTTGACATCCGAGAACAAACATATATTAGATATTTAGTTTCCTTTCATATTGTTTTAGATCTGTAACTCTACAGATCAGCTTCTGTTTTGTTATATTGTCTAACCTTTATTATTTTCAATTACATTACTTTTCCCTGCCTCGAATAGCGTTTTTGCTAATTTGCAGGGGAACTGTATTTAAGTTTATATGTCTAATTAAGTTTTGTTTGTTTGTTGTTTGTTGTTGTATTCTATTTCATTTGAGTGCTACATGTCAATCTATACAGTGTATCATCAGTCTTACGTTTCCGTTCAGTTGCGCATAATGCAAATTTTCCTCATTGCATCTTAAGGAGGCTGGTTTGGCCAGCCGTAATATAGAATTAGAAAAACCCCAAAATCTACATTGTATCGGTCTTTGCTTCTCAGTATATCTTCGCTTGCATGTTTAAGCCGATAAGATCATTGCCGATTTGATCCATCGTACCGACCAGCAGGATTGTCGTCCATGGCTGTCTGTCTGAGCATTTTTCATGAAAATAGTTTTCACGCAATTTTAAACTACTTTGCAATTGTTCCATTTTGTTTAGTTTGTCTAAGTGGCTGGATTATCCAGAAGCTGAAAAGTCACGTTCTCCACAAAAAACATATGTTGATCATTTGACGTTGAAAGAAATACTTGAAACCTTAAAAAAACTAGACTTCATGCACCTTTTTGCTGTTTTTGAGTCTAGGCCAATGAGATCACTAGTTGTAACAATGAAAAAAAAGTTGACATTCCATTGTGCATTGCCGTTCAGCACTATCCTTCTTATGCGGATCATTTATACTTAAAGTTTGAAGGTTTTGTATATATTTTAACAGCCATATCATTAGTTGTAAAACCCATATATTTACATTGATTTATGATAAATTTGTAATTTTACATTACATTCATAGTAGAATTTCTATATTTCCTTGGTTTTTATTTCTTTTCTTCTTCCCACAATGCCACAGCGAAAACATCAAATAGAGGTTTTCTCTGACCCAGACCCCGTACAGCTTACAGCGCATCAGGCATGAGCTTCGAGACTGATATTTTCAGGCAGTTCTCTTCAAAGGTTTTCTGGTAATCTCGCATTTTTCTAAACTTTGGGGCCTCGGTAGGCCCAGAAAGGAATGAATGCTGCCAACAACGAAGGATGCTGACCTACCTCAGGGGTCAAACGTGCTTGAAAAAGACACAAACGTGGCGGAAAACGGCGGACCGAGGAAAAAACGACGATTGAGTAGGAACGGAACGTGCATTTCTGTGACAACCGATCCACTACAAAGTGAGTTAAATTTTCACCCTCACAAGAAACAAAAGACACTGCTAAACGTGGAAGGTGTTGAAAACGCGGATTCCACGATGGCTGAGCCGCAAAGGAAAGCGAATTTCTCCGCTTATGGAAATCACTTCCACGAGCGCTCTCCACTTGCCAACAACTCAGCAAAGCCAGGCCAGGCCAAAAAGCTGGTGATAAAAAACTTCAAAGGTGAGGATTGTAGCTGTTTTGTGATTCGAGGGAGTGAAAATGCCTGTGACTTTGATAACTTAAAGGAACGTGAGAGTACTGAAATTGTTTACTTCCCGTCAGATTGAATATGTAATCGCTCGCTCAAGGTAAACTTAAGCTTAATTATTCGTTTGTGACAAAAACAACAGTGCATGCTAATTCTTTAGCCAAAGTTGAGGTTTTGGTAATTTTTGTTATTAGTTACTTGCAAATTCAACATCACTGGTCTTGTAATGCTTATATTGATTTAATGTGCATAGCAGTATTATCTAATTTCCACAAGAGATCATAAAGTTTTCGATCCTCTATTATTAAAATTGAAAGATAAATGAATTGAACAAGTATAAGCTTACATTTAAACGAAAATACAGGAAAATTTATGTGCTAATGTTGATGCAATTGCCATTTTGTGGTGTCGTCCTTGTGGAGTTTAGCCGGTACTAAGGTTTAATGTAATCAGTGAAAGAGTATTGTACAAGTTTCTTTTTGTCACTCAAAGAATTGCAATTGGGTGATGTTTTCATTGTCATACAATGTGGTAGACAAAACGTAAACAAAATCTAACTGAATTATATTAAGTTCTTGACCTATCAATTGCAAAAATATGGCCTTTCAGTGGTCAACAGCAACTTGCCTAATCAAATGTCAAATTATAGGTGCATTTGCTTTGGGATGTATTCCATAAAAGGAATACACAGACAAAACCTTTTTGTTTCCATTTGCCAAACACTTAAGCTGCTATTACACGTAACAATTTTTTGTGCAACTTGTGTCGCAAAAAAAATTGTTGCAAGTTGCATGCACGATTTTTATGTGTAACACCCCTTCATGCAACTGAATTTTTGTTTTTTTAAGTTGCACGAAAAGTTGACTCGTTTTCTACTTTTGCAACAAATGTCTTCAAGTTGCACAAGAAAAATATATGTGCAACATGGCTCTTGCAACTTTTTTTCCACCACACTCTTTAGTCAACAGATGCATGCATCATTTTAACTTATGCAATTTTTTCTTCGCGAGACAAATTGCATGACAATTGTAACATTGTATGTGCAACTTGCAACAATTTTTTTTGAGGCAAGTTGCAGGGAAGAAAATTGTTACGTGTAACAGCAGCTTTAAGAAAATTTTTTAAATGGCCAAATCAAAGCATTTGCTTGTTTTCACATTTTGGAAGAAAAAAAGTTGGAAATGTAATATGCAGTGCTCGAAATTAAAAAATATTGTCAATCGCAATTTGCGAGTAATTCCTAAACTTTAGTTGCAAGTTGGAAAATTTTAGTCACAAAAAAACTACTACTACTGGAACCGGAAATGAGAAACAAGAAAATTTAATTTCTGAGAAATTCTGAAAAAGTGCGCCTGTGATACATGTACACTTCTTGGAAACCGCATTAATGGAGCATGAAATCGACGATTAAGTCATGCAACATTTAACGTGAATTTCGCAGGATTGTTTGGATAAATTTACAACTACCAGTTACAAGTAAGACACAAGACTGTTGAATATAATTCCTTTATTAGCTAGGCCGTAAAACAGTCGCAAAGTCGTGACTTATAGAATAGACAAATTTAAGTTGCAAAAGCGAAATCTTTAGTCACAAATGTGCCCGATACAGGCGCAATTTGGAGCCTTGAATATGGCTGTGTATTAAATTTTGTTACAAGTCCATTTTTATTTTTTGGAGCCTTTACAGGGCTTAAAAAAAGTCCCATCTGATCATCCGGAACAAGTAGGCTTTTGTGTGGGGCAAGTAACTTTCCCCATTCACTTTCCCAAGTTAAACTTAAGACTTACTTGCCCAAAGGGCAAGCTTAAATTTTAGTGTTTTTTTTCTAGCCCTGCTTGAGGCAAGAAAAAATAAAAACCGATAGCCAAAAATGTCAGTTTTATTGTTCAACTATGACGTAATTTTACCTTATAAGGGAAAGAGAACAAGCGAAATATCCGAGCGTATTACACTGTAGTTTGCCATATTGCACCTTAGTGCACCATTTTAAAGACACAGAAGCTATTTCAGAGAATTTCAGAAGAATTTCAGTCAGATAAGTTTACAAGAATTTCATTTGAATAAAAAATTCATTATTCGATGGTTTAACAGATAATATGTGCAGACATTTTACTCATAAAATATCCGCAGATATTATCTGTTAAACCATTGATTAAGGTGCATGTATTACACAACTTTTCTCTGAATAAATTGTTTATTATATGAAAGTCCTCTTTTCTCGTGTCCTCATTTTTTTGTAGGTGCTTTTCTAGCGCGTGGTCAAAAGAGTGTTAGTAATAACATGCCATATTTGCACTCATTTTGGTGCGTTTTTACACTCAAAAATGGTGTGTCGTATAATAAACAGGTATATATTTGGAAAATTTTGAGGTACACATGTACATGTAGGTTTTCATTATTTTTCAAAATAAATTTTTGGATTTTTCTTGAATTTTGATTTTGCACTCTTGGGAGTTAAGGTGATTCCTTAGTATTGCATTATGCATCACTACTGCGCATGATTTCTTGCATCATTGGCACGCATACGAGCATGCGCACAGTCCGAACTAAGAAGGTTTCCTTTGGGGATAAGTTGACCAAATGAATAAGTGGTTGTTTCCTTTTAAACGAGCATGGCGACCAGTCTTTTTTATTCCATAATTGTACTGTTAAAATCACCCTTCTTGGGTTAAACTCCTTGGGTTAAAAGAGTTTTAAAAAAAAATTTTTGTCAGGAAATAAAGTTATCACTAAAAACACAAATGTACACACCCGCTACTCATGGCCAAAAAATTATGACCTTGAGATCATGCACGCAAGGAGTGTTTTGAGTCATTGTCATTTGAGGTTGCGTGACTTTACAGTAATTATAAATCATATATTTTGAATCGTTTCTTATGATCAATGCATTATATCTATGACAGTTTTCCAAGCATTTCATTTTAGCTGTGCTCTCTCCTGTGTAACGTAACATGAACCGATCAAATAATCGCATGCGTGATCGGCAGTATTACACCTGTAGATGGATTAATAGGGCAACTTTACCCCATTGCAACTCTTTTGCAAGCATGGTGACCTATGTTTTTTATTGCATTTTTTTAAACAATTTCTGGTACATGTAGGAAAAAATCAGGGAAAGTTTTTAAAAAATTGTTTGTCAACGTTTATTTCTGAGGAATCACATTAGGGTTATACTAGTGGCTGGAACCATGGCAATGTGCATGTACATGTATTGTTTATCTTCTTCTCATACTTTCAGTTAAGCCACATTTGCCAGAGAATTTTAAGGAGGCCACATGGGAGAAACTCAAAGAAGCAGTCCAGGCAATCCACAATAAGAAATTTGTGATTTACAGCTCAGAAGAACTGTATAAAGCAGTTGAAAACATGTGCTCACACAAAATGGCTGCCACATTGTATGACTTGCTGAAAGTGGAGTGTGAATCTCATGTGAAGTCAAACCTCCAGCAATTTGTTTGATATCCTTTTTTGAATTTGTATGTATTTTATAGAACTACTGTTTTATTTTCATGTTTAGGGTTTATTCAATACATCTTTTTACCAATATGACAGCCATATTGAATTTCCCTCTGGGAATTGACCATTGAAATTAACATATTCCTTTGTTAGCAATATGTTTCAATGTTCATTATGGGATGCCCAGGGGGGCAAAATCAATATGGCTGCCATCTCAGTAAAAGGTCTACTGGCCACATTCTGGAATATGAATACACAGTAAGTTTAAATATCAGTTTCATTTGATTTTTATTTTGTCTTGCCATTCTTATGTTCCAGCGGATAATATGAGCAGAATAACCGTATGGATATTTACAATTCTGCTGTGAATATTTTATCTCACCATAAATCCTTTATTAAGCCCCTCCAGGGGGGCGGTACGCAGCTCTTACAAGGTCTTCTCTGATTGGCTGAGAAAACAGTAGAACAAACAACACAACAATGGACCCTAGCCCTGAAAACAATAGAGGTTCAATTTCAAGTGTATTTGGGGGGGGGGGGGGGGGACAGGTGAGCTTAATAGATTTACAAAATGCCAGCTGTTCACCACTCATGTTTTTTTGGAATTCGTAAATTTCAATACATGTAAGTTCCTACAAGTGTAAAAAATAACTTGTACAATATGTCACTCAGATCCCCCAAAGCTTGCGAGTACTGTGCATGTATGTGAATTTGTACCCGGATTGGTATGATAAAAATGTACCAGAAATACAGTCTGTCATTTATTGTTTTGCTCTGCTTGTGAAGCTGAGGAAAAAGGGGAAGGGGTTAATAATAGGGGGGGGGGGGGGCTTTTTTGGAGAGGTGCTTATTAGAGAGGGGGGGGCTTATTTGAGAGGTGGGGGCTTAAAGAGGTTTTACAGTACTGTATATACTATGCAATGGTCAATGTGATCCAGTTTAATATGAATTAATTTCTTAACTGCTTTGTACTGATGCCATGGACAGTGAACTATACCTTGGAAAGCTTAATCACTGCTGGGAAGATCACTGTAGAGACATGGTATGTGCATGCCCCCCCCCCCCCCCCACCCACCCAGTAATGATCAGTAATAGATGCCTGTAATGATCAGTAATGGGATGCCTTTGATGATCATTAATGATGATGATGATAACAATAATGAGTTGATGTGGTTTTTGCAATAATCACACTGTTTTAATTTGTCACTGTTTTTTACATTTATAAACCAGAGTTGTCTTATCCAACTTGTAAGATGGTCAATATATTAACTTCTCAATTGACATTCCTTTCTTGCAGATTATGATCAGAAGCATATTTTTGTACCTTGACAGAACATATGTTCTTCAAAACTCTTCAATCTTGTCCCTGTGGTAAGACAGTATTAGTCTTTTTTATGGAAAGAAATGTTTTCAGTTATTGTGCCTTTCAGTAACATGTGAACTCTGACAGATGTTCAAGTCCCAGCTAATGTTTAAGTTTTACACTGCCATCAGTCATAATAATAATTATTATGGCGACAAACATTGGACCCCTGAAAAAAGAAACTGACAAAATGGATTGAAATCTACCAATCACAACCCTAAACATGAACATGACCTTTTGAACCTGTTGAGATGAACATCCTTGTTTCCTGAGACATTTGTTATTGGTTGAATTTCAAACTTCAGAGTTAATGATTTGTGTTATTGAAAGGTATACATGTAGTTGATTGATCAAAATTTTCAAAAAGCACTTGACTCCAATATAATGGTAGAACATACTTTTCAATAACCATCATTCAGACAGCAATCATGCTTTTACAGTCTTAGAGAAGGATAAAGAAAAATTTATCAGGGCTCTTAAAAAATGCTAACTGTTCATCCAGAACAAGTAGATTTTTGTTTTGGGCAAGTAACTTTCCCAGCTCACCTCCCTGAAAGGCAATCATATGAACAAGCTGCCTGTGAACTAAGTACAATGTAGTGATTCACCAAAAAAAATGTATAATGTAAGTACTAGAAACTAGAAAGGGATAACCTCTTTTATCTCCTTTTCACGTTTTATTTGTGAATAAATAATAATAACAATATTATTATTATTATTATTTTTATTATTATTATTATTGCTAGAAAGAGTTGTGGAACTGCTTTTTGGGTGTTACCTTTGTCTTTGTTTTGTGAATAACAGTAAACTCCTATTATTTTTTTTAAATAATAAAATATTATTTTTAATTAATTAATTAATTATTATTATTTACCTGATTTTACTAATAATTTGTGTTTGCTAAATTTGATTGTAAATTATACAACCTACCTTGATTAGCTTTGCTATATGCAGGTTGTATATTTCTCTAATTTGTTAAATTTAAATTATTGAAATAAAATTAATGATAAATGATAAAAAAAATGATAAATGATAAATGATATACATGTAAAACTTAGCTGGATACTTAATTTTTTTCTTTCCATCTAGGGACATGAGCCTTAATTTGTTTCGTAAACACATTCTGAGTAACACAACAGTTCAAAGCAGAACAGTGGATGGATTACTACAGCTGATAGAAAATGAAAGGTGAAATGAAAATGTTGTTTGTAACTTACTTGATGTAATGTTTAGATTATTTTCACTGATATCAAATTCCCTTAAGGTTACAGTGTACCTTTGGGGGTGTCTCAGTATAACATCTCTAGTGTCTTAAGATTACACTTAACATACCTAAACCCAGATATCAAATTAAAGCTTATAGAGCTGGCTATCTAAATATGGAAACCATTTGGTAATAAAGTGAATTGTCGAATTTTTTAGGATGTCTAAATTCGAACGTCCGAATCAACTCAAAGCGATTATTGTATTTTGCTAATTTGATTTGTTCTCGGGTTTCCGGGCACGAAGCGAATATTTCCCATTAACAAATTGACGTCAGTTTTTTATGCGTCTGTCCTGTTATTGATGATAAAATTCGTCATAACATTGTCAAAGTGCTGTGCTCAAATAATCCACAGCAAACTTTGACAATGTTATGACGAATTTTATCATCAATAACAGGACAGACGCATAAAAAACTGACGTCAATTTGTTTTTTACAATAACAAAACGCCAAAACTGATGTTGAAATGAAGGAAGGAAATGCAAGATGCGATCGCCACAAAACCAGAATTTCATAGCCATAATTCGGAGAAACACGGGCTCGTAAATTAAAAGTTTGAGTAGAGTAAGTCAAAAACACATAGAAAAATTGGAATTTTGAAACTAACCTTTATTCCGGTTAAAATTGTTCTCAAATAATCCGTTGAAACACGGTTCAGTTCACCTCCGGTAAAGCTTATTTCAGCGACTCACAGCACCATAATCCTGCTCACCGCCAATTTTCAGGTCTGGATTCTCAACAAACATCTTCATCTTTCCGCTTTAAGGTTGTGTTTTAGCTTCTTGAGGTTCATCTCATCTATTTTGGACGATTTTCTCATTGAATAATTCTGGATTTGTGAAAGAATTCTCGCCACAAAAAGCGCAGCGCTGACAAGTTTGGAAAAACTTTCGCTGATGGCGTCAGTTTTATCGTTTTATGCGTCTGTACTCTTATTGATAATAAAAATTAGCCAATCAGCGCGCAAGAATTCGCATAGTTATTGTAAAATATTCAATTGCAGTGAAAAGTTACAGAATATTTTCGAAAAAGGGAGAAAAAAAATTGGAATGATCGCACGGAAATGGCTCTTGACGAAAAAGTTTTCGGAAATAAGAAATTCGCCGACACATTTTTGTTGATTATATGTTAGCCTAGCTTCTGTCCAAATTTGAGGAAAGTCGAACAAATTCCCTTTGAGTTGTAGCTCTTTAAAGTGTCCCCAACAAGCGAAAAATTAACTTTGAGAAAACAGCGCTTAAAAAAACATATCGCTTCGTAAACAAACTCCGCCCACAAAAGTTATACTGTCATTTCTCCGTCAATTTTCACTATTTTTCGATAATTTTTTTTTGGATGAAAGTTCATTCTGTAAACTTTATATTGACGCCAAAAAAAAAAAAATTCGATAAATTTTCGATCGGAAACCCGAAAACAAATCAAATTAGCAAAATACAATAATCGCTTTGAGTTATAGCGTTTTAAAGATGATTTGGACGTTCGAATTTAGACGTCGTAAAAAATTCGACAATTCACTTTATTACCAAATGGTTTCCATATTTAGATAGCCAGCTCTATAAGCTTTAATTTGATATCGGGGTTTAGGTATGTTAAGTGTAATCTTAAGACACTAGAGCTGTTATACTGGAGACACCCCCGAAGGTACACTGTAACCTTAAAACATTGTGGTAATAATTACCACAATGTTTTAAAGGAAAATTATTGAGACACCCCTCCTGAGGGGGATGTATTAATTAATTAAATCTAACTCGGGTTACTGAGATTTCCTGTTAATATTCTAGACATGGAGAGGCTGTAGACAGAACATTACTCAAGAGTTTGTTAAGAATGTTGGCTGACTTGCAGGTAATACATGTATTTGACTCAACGTTTTCCAAAGTCCAGAAACTCACTCAATGAAATAAAAGCCAACTTTTTGATAGATGTATGCTGTTCTCCTTACAAATGTAATTTGTATGTGTTCTAGATGTATGAGGATGCATTTGAAACAAAGTTCCTGAAAGCTACAGAAGCTCTTTATCATGAAGAGGGAAACAGATACATGCAGGAAACTGACGTGAGTTATCATCAGCATCATCATTGC
This sequence comes from Cladopsammia gracilis, assembly GCA_022457155.1. NCBI lineage: Eukaryota > Metazoa > Cnidaria > Anthozoa > Scleractinia > Dendrophylliidae > Cladopsammia > Cladopsammia gracilis. The sequence goes on along the minus strand of JAJGOT010000008.1, from coordinate 257,018 downwards.
CATTGTAACCACATACTATAGCACCTTCACATGCGGTGTAAGAGTATTATCGGTATCCTTGACACATTGTTTCTTCAAAGGTGACTCCTGCCTCTCTGAGATCCCAAGACACAAACATCTTTCCACAAAATTTGCATTGTTGTATTTAAAATTAAATTTTCATAATGTAAATAAATGTACAAAAAATTGCATAATTGTTATGAAAACTCAGGAATTCGGAAATTAAACTGACAGGTTCAGTTCTTATGTTTTGGCGCAGCTAGAATGCAGAGGGCGGAATTCCTTAAATCACTCAATAGCAACAGTAACTACATGCATGTAATAATGTTTCCAAGTTTTCAAAGTGTTTACAAGTTAACTTTTTGAATTGTATAGGTGCCCAAATATCTTGCTCATGTGGACAGAAGATTAAAAGAAGAAAATGACAGATTGCTTCACTATTTAGATCAATCAACAAGGTACATGTACTGAGGGGATCGTGTAAATTACCACTGAGGACGTAACAAAACCCTGGCTGTGACCACCCTCAGTGCCATACATTGTTCATGGGTGGGGTGGGGAAGACGAGATCAACAATGGACCAATAACGGCTGCGCCTTCATAAGCAGAGGTCCAATCTCATTCTCATAAGGCTATATAGAGCGCCATGAGACATTTGATATTTGTGCTACATGTATATAAAACTTTTTTTTATTATTATTATTACAATAATTATAACTAACCCGGGGTGAGGAGGGAGGTACAGTACAGTTAGGTTATGGTTTTTTAGCCATTTTGGTCTAAAAACGGGTATAGATTTTGACCAATTTGGTCTAACATTGTGTCAGGTTTGAAAACAGGTATGGATTTTAGAGGTCAGAAAAGAAGATTCCAACAATAATCAAGATACAGTTGTTAGATTATAGGAATAGCATTTTGTTTCTACTTGTGCATGTGTTGTAGGTCAATTTGTTCTTTAGTTCAAAATGATTTCAAACTAGTTTAGTTTGATTCTCTTTTGTTCCAGATTCATTACCATAATCCTAAGACAAAGAAAAGTACAAATCAAACTAGTTTAAAATCGTTTTGACCTAAGATCATTTTAAACTACAACACATGTATACTGAATGGGTACCAGTAACTGAACAACCCAGTTTGATATCCAAGGAAATGGTTGAAGAGAATATGTCACTATAATTATTATAATTATGGTTTAATATCTAGTATATAATTATTATACATGTATTTAGGACAGAGTTCACCTTCTGACTTAAAACACTGCAACTAAAAAGTTGGCAAGAATAACACGACATGTTTATTTTTTCTTTTTGTTCCTTTTTGACAGAAAACCTCTTATTCCCTGTGTTGAGAAACAGTTGTTAGGACAACACTTAGGCAGTATTCTTCAGAAAGGTCTGTTACTTACATGTATAGACAAGTTAATGTGTCCTGTAAATACTATAAGATCGCAAGGCCAAAACATCATGGTTGTGTTGTTTTTACAAATGCCTTGGCATTTTTATGCAAATGCATGTGAATGCCATAGCAAATTTTATTGGATTCACGTGGTCCATGATTCAAACATGGTCCATTTTTTATTCCCCTTTGCCATCGTTATCCCATCCTGACACAAATAATGAGAGAAGCAATCCCTCCAGTTTTGCAGCATGTGGAATTAAGTGATTGACATTAATACACAACCAAACATCATCAACAGAGTACCTCTGACAATATGACTCCCCCACCGCCCAAAATGAACAAAAGTCCCCTCTGATGTGTTCATTGTTTTTGGTGGTTTGTTTGTCTTTTGCTTCAGGTTTTGATAGCTTGATGCTAAGTTACAGACTGAATGATTTGGCACTACTTTACCAGCTGTTCAGCAGAGTCAAGAAAGGACAAGACGAACTGTGTACTGCTTTCAATGAATACATAAGGGTAAATATCCAAGTGTATAACTTTATGGTTTGTACAATCATCATCAATCATCTGCATAGCAGGAGACCAGTAACCTGTTCTACCGGTTCCTGCCCTGAGCCAGACATTTTGGCCCCAGCGTCATGGGTTGGGTGGGTAACAGTGAGATCAAAATGGACTGATAGCGGCAGCCAGAGGCACTTTTATCCTGAGCTGACATCTGATCTCAAAAGTAGACATTTTTTATCTGCTCATTATTATTATTATTGTTCTACTGGTTCCTGTCATGACGTCAAACCCTTTTATCCCCAACACAAGGGGGTATACTTGGCCATGGTAAACTGCAGCATTGGTTATGTGGTCATTATTATTTTATTTTTCTTTTGTTTTAGAAACAAGGGGCAAGCATTGTTTTAGATCCTGAAAAAGACAAAAGTATGGTACAGGATCTGCTGGACTTTAAAGAGCAGCTGGATAGTATCATAGAAGATGCTTTCATGAGAAGTGAAAAATTTGTTAATTCAATGAAGGTAAGTGTCATGAAGCACATCAAGAAATACTTTTTATAAAAAAAGATCTATTCTTAATTGTCTGTAACTGTATTCTATTGTAGGGGTCATCCACTAGATTAGCCTTTGCTATTTGGATGATCCCAACTCACTCTCTATTTTTGTTACATTTTTCTTTTATTCCTTAGCTGTACTTGTGTTTAGTTGCCTATGTAAATTTTACCTATATGTCATGTAAAACGGAGCTGAGTTGAATAAATCATCTTGTCTTGTCTTGACTGTATCTAGCTTTCCAGTTTCCAAGTACCTGATACCTACAGTATGTATCATGTACACAATAATGCACAATTAGTTCATATTGTCACAAGTTTAAAAGTTTCATTAGTTTAAAGAATTCCATAACATTCATTGGTGTAGAACTTTTATACTTTTATACACTGTAGTTTAGGCCTTTTGTTCCTTGAGATTCAAGTTAGACTTTTTACAGAAATAAAATAAAGATGATGTTGAAGATGCTGACTTCAGACAAGAACCAGTGATTCTCAGATTTTATTTAGAGTTGAAGTATAACTAAGCTGGCCTATACATGTACACTCACGTCTGTAACAGTCTCCCTTGCACCGACTGCCAGCCAATGCTAACCAACAGTTGACCGACTGGCTGCCAGAGCATACCGATAGTTGTTGGCCAGCTGTCGCCCAACAGTCAGTTTAGGGGATGTGTTCTCCACGTTTACCCATGTTTACAACAAGTTTTTGTTGGGGTTTTGTTAGGTTACAGGTGTCATCTGCTTTCTTTGTAGGATGCTTTTGAACAATTCATCAACAAAAGACCAAACAAACCAGCAGAACTGATAGGTATCTTAAAAATTTTGCTTTTGTTTCCCCCTTACTTCTAGAGGTCAGGAGCTACAAGGTCAGATGGGAGCATGTCCTAGAATCCTGACAAAACAGAGGCTTTAATGCAGTTGTATATGCAGAAATTATATGTAGAAATAATTTATTTCTGCAAGCTATTGAACTAAAAGTAAATTCTAGTTACACCAATCAGTTGATGTTGTTTTTATATTTACAGCAAAATTTGTTGACTCCAAGCTAAGAGCTGGTAACAAGGTAAAGAAACAGAGCAATAGTACAAGTACATGTGTAATGGATTATTTTTATCACGATGTTGTTTATGATTAGCCCTGTTACTCCAAAGTGCATAAATGTAAAGCCATGTAACTTTGTTCTATACTGTCTCTGGATGAATGCTTGTAAAGGCCTTCATACATGTTGAAACTGACAGTTCCTGCAATGTTGCACACACAACAGTTGCAGAAGTTGAATCTAGTTCTACTTTTGCGACGTGTGCAAAAAATGGCATCGTGTGCAGGGGTTTCAATAAGAATTGAAGTAGGTGGCTGGCCAAGGTACAGTATAATAGGCGGCATGCCCCCCTGAAAATTTTGAAATGTAGAGGCTTGCAAATGCAATTTCCAGCATTCTGAGCATGAAATTGAGTGAAATGTAAGACAGTTACAGTTTCAGTAACCGGCGGTTAGAGGTAAAGTAGGTGGCGGTACACTGCCGATAGCCGGCTTCTATTAAAACCCCTGCGTGTGACACCCCCAAAAAATCTTGTTGTGCATAACATTGCAAGAGAAGTTGCAGCTTTTTTCCAGGCCTTAAGTGTCACCATTGAACAGTACTTTCCTGCAGTATAATTATGTTATGGATGTGGGTGCTACAATCACAGCTATGAGTTAAATATTTGGCCATTTTTCAGCTATGAGTTAATTTTGACAAACCTCAGATATTTCTAAAAACTAGGCTCCCATTTGAGGAGCACATCTGTCTACTGTATGCTACTAAATTTTTGGATGCATGTACAGTTAAATCGACCTTTCCTCTTTTGACATTTTGGGGTCTAACATGTAGTTTACTAAGTTGAAGTGCAGTAGACACAAAATGCAGCATTTCTCAGCAGCATTTCAGTTAGACTCCATCCTTATCTTCTGTGGTACTGTTTGTTCACCAGGGCCGAGTTGTTCAAAGTGCGGTTAAGCTAACCCAGGGTTAGCATCAATTTTGATTCCAGTTAAATACTGAATCAATGGAGATTTTTCCAAAGTATTTTTGGCCTTTAGTTTCATCTCTGACTTGTTTTCGCATGTGACTTACAATTAGCTTTTAACAAGAGAAACTAAATCCTCAGTTAAGTTTTAATCTTGGGTTAGCGTTAACCGGCTTTTGAACAATTGGGCCCAGGGTTTTTCAAAACTTCCAATTTGAACCTGGGCAAGAGTTTTAGAAGTGAAAATTTAATCAAAGCCTTTTCATGTTCCAGCAGTATTATAATATGTGTTCTTTTGTGTTGATATTTTAGGAAGCCACGGAAGAGGAACTCGAGAAGCTGTTAGATAGGATAATGGTGCTCTTCAGATTTATACATGGTTTGTACAAGTTTGAGAATTTTATGCAAATTAAATTTATGCTTGGTTACTCAATTTTTATACAGTACCGGTATTCCCATTCATTTAAAAGACACAAAAATGTCTTAGTTATTCAATTTCACTGCTAGAAATCACTGCATGTGCCTTATGCCCCATCACTGAATCCCTAAGGAATTTTTTTTTTTCATCCTTTTTAGAAGCGGTTATGTCTGGTGAATTTATCTTCCTTTATTTCAACGCTGGCTCATTTGAGCATCATTGTTGTTTTTTTCCCCACCCTCCTCCTCTTCTGTGATGTTCCTAACCCTAAACTATCACTCCCATTACATGGCTAATGCAAAATTTTTATCCCATATCTTAATAATCATATAAAGTCATAGGTTGCCTTTAAATGAATGTGAATTTATTACTAACTGTACTCAGATTGGGTAACCATTTTTTTTTAGGCAAAGATGTCTTTGAGGCATTCTACAAGAAGGACCTTGCCAAGAGATTGTTGGTTGGCAAGAGTGCTTCAGTTGATGCAGAGAAATCAATGCTGTCCAAGTTGAAGCAAGAGTGTGGTGCAGCATTCACTAGCAAACTTGAAGGGATGTTCAAAGACATGGAGCTTTCCAAGGATGTGTTAGTGCACTTTAAACAGGTAAACAAGTGATTACCAGTGACGTAACCGAAGAGTCAAGAATTTCCCTTCGCATTTTTAACTTGTGAATTATTACATGTAGTGTTGAACGAGATATAGTGGTGGAATGAAAGTTTACTTAATCGCTCGATGGCTTGCTCAATTCACTGTTAACACTGAGCCTGCGATATGTAGTGGTCACCTGCCTTACCCATGGGGAAGGCATCAGAGGGAGGGTAGGGTGGGGAGATGGATGCAGGGGGTGGGGGGTCAGTAAACCAAAATCTCTAGGAGAGGGGAAGGTGTGAATGTTATGTATTCAAGAGGGGCGATCACATAATTTAGTGTAGGCCTAGCTACAGATATTACGTAAAATCGCCTAAATATCTTTCTGGAAATTTCTGGTATTTTTCCTAAATATCTTGCTTTTTCCCCCCTAAATATCTTGAAAAACTTCTAAATATCCCAAATATTTTCTTAACATTTTACTATAAATATCACAATAACGACTCTATAAAATCAAATCAAAATCATTTATTGGCAAGACAGGAATGCGTCACAGTCTATACAAAGTGACTACCAGACGTACTAAGACTCATGGGATATAATATTCGTGAGGAAAACTGCTGAACAGGACTACTACTGACACTTAATTGAGCCTCAAAGTAGATTTCATCTCAAGTTTCGAAGAAAAAACATGCGTGAACTCATAACAGTAATAAATAATGTATGGGGATAGGTAAGGAGAATTTTGGTTTTATTTCCCTGTAGTATCTCCAGAATCAGGATCTTCCAGGAAATGTAGACATGGTGGTCAGCATCTTAACAATGGGCTACTGGCCAACTTACATGCCAGCCGAGGTGCATCTACCCACTGAGGTAACAACTCTACACTGGCTGCTTTTGTATGCTTCCTACAATTATTCTTATGTGCATGTTTATGTTGTGCTGCAAATTTTTCTTTGGTTTTGAAAATTTTTGAACCAGTGAGTACTTTTTTATGACTGACTGCAATTTCAAACTGAAAAAGATGTAATGTTCATCATGCCATGAGCGTGGAACAAAGAAAAGATCGGAGACCCCGTAGGGGTTAGAACCTATGACTTTCTGCACACTCGTCAGATGCTGTAACCACTGAGTTACGAGAGACTTGTGCTTCATGTATGACATGCGTCCTGCATACTGCTAGGATTGGCAATGTCAAAAGTGTCATTCGAATGGTGATAAATAAAGAAAAATGGTAAATGTCAAACTGGTTTCAAAATTTTCAAACCAAAGAAAACTTTGAACCACACAGATGTCACTTAAACTTCATGTGAATAATTATATCTTATTAAACAAGAGATTAGCAGGGTTCTCCTTATCAGGCGGTAACCGGTAAAATTTACCGCTTGAAGCAGCACTTATTACCGCCTGTAACTGCTTGTCCCTGGAAATTTTTAAGACACACAGTTTTCCCTTTACCGCTTAGCAAAAATCCCTTACCTGCTGAGCTGAAATTTAGGGAGAACCCTGGATTAGGGCCATACTGGAGGTTCTGAGGTTCCAAGGTCTTGGCAGTGCATACAAAAAAACACCTACCTACATGTAGGGCTCATATTCTCCCCGTAATGTCCCAAGCAACTGAAGCGTGGTTAAATTATAGATTTATTGCACAACTGAAAAATGTGAAAAAATTCCCATGGTCCCCTGCAGGAAAGACTGGAAAATATCAGACTGGCAAACAATAATTCTGATTGGGTGATTTTAGTTATCAGCCCCCTCATGTAATAACTGTTATTACATCCACGATGTACCATATGCTGGCGACATACATTGTACTAAAATCCTATACAATTCTGATCATTGGACATGCTCTGTGCTCTGTGCATGCATTGGCATTCCTCTGTGCTTTGATTGACAGCATTTTTTGTTGAACATGTGTTTTATGTAGTCTAATACATGTACATAAATAGATGTTATTAAATAGATGTTATTAAATTAGCATGAGGTCTGTATTGGTCTGTCCATCTTAGCGGTCCGTATTGAAAAATTCAGACCACCCAGGGAACCAATCAGAATGCTCCTTTTCATCGTGGACCAGTTTGCCATATAATAAATATATCTTATTGACCAATCGCGGTGGTCGAACTGGAAGAATATCAGTTTGGTCTGGCAATAGAGCATTCTGATTGGTTGATTTTAGTTATTGGCCCTCAGACTGTCTTAGTCGTGTAATAAATGTACATAACAAGTCTTACAAACCTGTCAGACCATGAAAAACGTGGCAGCAAGGTTTAGAGTCATTTTAATTAGTATTTTGATATATCGATCATGGGTGATTGCAGATGGTTCAGTACCAAGAATCCTTCAAGAAGTTCTACATTGGAAAACATGGCGGCAGAAAATTGCAGTGGCAGAACACGCTAGGTCACTGTGTAGTCAAGGCTGACTTTGGTCCTACAGCAGAGGTGAGTTTTTAAGGGTGACCAGTAGCTTTTCAAGGTGAAGGTTATGAGAATATAACAAATCATCAAATTAGGAGATTATTGTCATATTTATGTTCCACCAAATTCTCACAAGCAAAGTGAAAACAGTCGAGCCTTTTCATAATCGCCATCTTGTGACAGAACTTCCTGGCCTTTGTAGAGAGTTGTCAGTATAGAGAGATTTTGAGTCAGTGAATGGATCTCAGAAGTCTGGACACATTTCTGGGATTCAGAAAAGTTTAGTTGTGTTATAGAGTAGCATGTTTTTTGGGGGGCGAACGAGTGCTAAGTTAAACTGTGGACTGAGACGAGTCAAAAGTTGCGACCAAGGTTGTGTGTAACCAAAATGGTGACCGAACACTAAATTCAGCACTCACCCACCCCCACCCCCCCCCCCCCCCCCAAAAAAAAAAAAAAAAAAAAAAACTCCTGCACTGTAGGCCACATGTTCATTACAATAACACCATAATATGCCTCTATTATACCCGGCACTTTTGAAGCTTTCTAGGAGAAAAAATAAATATAACTTAAGCACTTTCAGCCAAAAAGCAGGGACATTACGGTGATACCCTTTTAACCAAATCACTTCAACTTGTCTCTTAGAAATACAAATGTACATGCTAAAAACATTTTTTTTTTGTTTTAGGAGAAGAAGGAGCTTCAAGTATCATTGTTTCAAACTTTGGTGTTGCTAATGTTTAATGAAGGAGAAAGGTTTGGATTTGATGAAATCAAACAAGCCACAGGAATAGGCGAGTTGTTCAATAATAAGCTCCCTTGCTGCAACAGAAATGAAAGACTCTGTAAAACTTTTATCTCCAAGAACAATTTCACGGGTTTCAAATACATTTTCATCGTCCTTTGGGGGCAGTACGTAGCTCTTACAAGATTTTCTCTGATTTGCTGAGAAAACAATAGAACAAAAAACACAACAATGGACCCTATCCTTGAAAACAATTGAGCTGCGTGATACCCAGGTCCAATGAAATTAGATGTTGTTAACAGCTGCGTGGTATCTCGTCCTTTGGCAAACGACAAGATAAATTAGACGTCTTTTCAACCTTAAAGGCAAAACCATTCACAGATCGCATGTTGTCTACAACGGGGACTGTTCTTGCGGGGATAATAATTTTTTCAAGTTCATTCTTACGTAGCGACACTGTTCCCATCGGGAGTCACTTAAAACATATAAAGTGTGCATGTAGCGGACTTTTTTTTATCCTGAAGATGACTTAATTAGTCGAAAACGTTCGGTTTTTTTCTTTTAGCCATGAAATGGTATTTTAATAATAGTAATAATAACAATGTTTTAATCTGCACATTTAGAAAACGAAATGCGCTTACAATGTCACACTGAGCGACCGCTGGCCGCTCCATTGCCGGATTAGCCTAGCTATTGGCAATTATTCTCAATTAAATGTCATCAAAAAAGTTAAGCGTTAATGGTTTGTTTGTGTGTTTTAGTTTGTTTCCACTTTCGTTTTTTTTTTACTGATTAGTTTTTGCAGAGTGACTTGGGGTTTTTATTCACTTTGAATTCAGGCTCTTTTAAGGCTGAAATTAAGTTTTAATGATAAAATTACGACTGAAGATGCGCAAGAATGAATTGCTTGTTTTCGTTTGCCTCACAGAGGATGATGAATTGAGAAGAACACTGCAGTCACTTGCCTGTGGTAAAGCGCGAGTTCTTGTCAAGAAACCTAAGGTAATATCAACATGCAGATTCTCATCACCAGTGTGCATAGTACTTCTAATGCTACTAGTTGGGAGTATTAAGACAGTTTATCCTTGGTGATCATTCCCTTTATTCTCATGACCTGATAGTTTTATCACGTATTGGTACTGCAAGGAGAAGTTAGATACTGATCTTTTGGGTCTTGGCCTGATTCTGAGGCAAAGATCTTTCGCTTTCTTGGAGGAGGAAGAGGGAGCATACGACGTCAGAGCATTTGTGAATTGTTGAATTGTTGAAACTAGTTAACTGTTGTCGTTGGCATTTAGCGCAATTAGAGTGGTTTTCAACCAAAACTAAAGGTAATCACTCTAAGCCAATCACAAATAACACAGACAATCTCCAATGAACCAATCAGAACTCAAGCAAATACGTCATCCCTTAAATTTTTTTTTTGATTGGATGAAAAAGTGGCGCGAGATTTGTAACCAATTATAAAGCGTGGTAAAGAAAAACAAAGCAAACGTGAATTATTTTTGACACTGTACTGAAATAAAACCCGCTCTATTACAATTGCGAATCAAACCTGAAAATTTAACTCAGGGCTTCAACGGGCTTTGATCCCATCGTCTGCATTGTTTTGAGCATTTATGGTAGCGTTGCCTGTTGTCGCGAAGGACAAATATTGCGAGTGCTAACGGAGGTGGAATAGGCACGAAAACTACCGCACGCTCTCCCCAGTCTCCCCTCGTTTTCCCCGCTTGTTCGCGCGCCGGTTTTTAAGTAGTCCCAGGCCCCACAATCTTAGCGCCTGGAGCTGGCTAATGGTGGCATTGCGGTAGGAAGCAGTGAATTTTCTATAACAACATTTTTTTTTGTTTTGTTTTAGGGCCGAGATGTTGATGATGCGGATATATTCTTCTTTAACAGCGACTTTAAACACAAACTTTGTCGAATTAAAATAAACCAGATACAAATGAAAGAAACGGTGAGATCGATGACTATTCTCAGTCTTCTTATTTATTTATTTATTTATTTTTTTTTTTTGCTGTTTGCACCTATTAGCAAAATTACTGACCCAGCTCGCAGCTATTTTGTCTGTGTGAGATGGCATGGTTGGAAATTGATTGTCTTAGGAAAATCGATAAAAACTAATTTTAGTATGGATTTCTCTCCTTTCGAGAATTCCACTTGATGTTTTTCTTGAGTAACTGGAAGCATTTCATGTATTTGCTGGAGTTTTGGGTTAATATTGTTTAAAATAGTTTTGACAAATCATTTCCTTTGAAATGGTTTGTTAGCATCGTTTGCCTTCATAGAAATGATATGGTGTCGTAAAACCAGATTCAAAGTAATTACTGTAATGACAACAGACACAGACAATCAAATGAACCAATCAGAACTCAAAGCGAATACTTGTACCCGGCGCCAAGCGCGGGAAAACGCGTGCGAGCAAGTAGCAATTGGTTTTGGTTGTACTTCTGATTGGTTGAAAAATTGGCGCGAGATTTCTTCGCCAATCGCAAGCCGTAAAAACTGCTCAATTTGTCCTATCCTTTTCAGCAAGAGGAAAACGTCAACACAACAGAGAGGGTGTTTCAGGATCGACAATACCAGGTGACTGAGGAATTCCGTAATTCTTGAAATAATACCCTGCGGGAGCAGACGCCTTTTCCGGGTTTCTTCTAAAACTCATTAATTATTCATCAAGTTTAAACAAAGTAAATCATAAGCGCGACAGTGGTTAGAAAACTCGATCTTAATTAGATTTTGGCGATTTTATCCCGGGGGGGGGGGGGGGGGGGGGGGAGGGGGGAAAGGAGGGACTCCCATATAAAAATGACGGGGGTGCTCGTCGTACCTTTGAGGGGTCAAAATTTGTAGATTGATACCGCTTAGCATGCTAAGATTTAAAATGACCACCGTTAGAATTATCGCGGTAACTTTTAGGGTATTGAGCCGAAAAAAAAAAACCAATATAACATGTGTTGTTTTAGAATTAGTACCTCTTTGGGGTAAAAATTATTTTGAGCCACGCCCATCAAACGAGATTCTGGTGTCTTTTAGGGTGTTTTTCGAAAATTTCCGACGAGCCCCCCCGTCATTTTTATATGTGAGTCCCCCCCCCCCCCCCCGGGAGGGGAGGATTTTATTCCTTCATTTTCTCTGAAAATATACAAAAGTACTGGCAAATAAGTTCCACCTGAATGGTCACACCATAGGATTTCGTCAACAGACACAATGGATAGAGCACTGCACCGGTATCGCAAGGTTCGAATCCCACTTCTCGGTGTTTGGATATCCTGATGAAACACTCTTCCTCGTGTTTGATATGTTATTTAACCTTTGCGAATAATTCTTCGTTATATTATTTTGCAGATTGACGCAGCCATTGTCCGCATCATGAAGACCCGTAAGACGCTTAGTCACACCCTTCTTGTCAGCGAACTTTACAACCAGCTCAAGTTTCCTGTCAAGGTAATTTAAAATTCTTAATGGTATTTTTACACAAATCCCAGCAACGCAGAGCATTTCTTATTATCGTCCGTCACAGTCTGTGCCGATTTATCTTCACAATACGTTTTTACCCGGCGCTGCATGGTGAATTTATCGAAAAACTCATGAACGCAAGTGAACCTATTCTTAACTGGTGAATACGCCAAGCGTTGAACGAGCATTTGGGAAAAAATTTCACTCGACCGCTCTCTCGCTCGCTCGCTCGATCGATTGGCTGTAAACTTTGAGACCGCAATATGTAATGGTCACCTGCCTTACTCATGGGGACGGCGTTGGAGGAAGGGGAGGGTGGGGAGTTGGACGCAGAGGGTGGGGGTCGGGGTCGGGGTCGATGGAGCAAAGCAGCAAGGAGAGGGGTGGGCTGGTGAATTTTGAGGCCGCCTACCTTACCATGGGAATGGTGAGGACGAAGGGGGTGGGTGTCGGTGGAGTAAAACGGCCAGGGGAGGGTAGGGGAGGGCCCGCAGGTTGTTTCGTATTCACGAATTTGCTCGTAGGAGCCTTAATACTCTTTCCTGAAGTTTTCTTTTACCGAATTGCAGCCTACAGATCTAAAGAAACGCATTGAAAGCCTCATAGAGAGAGACTACATGGAAAGGGACAAAGAAGTCCCTAATCAGTACCATTACGTGGCGTGACACCAGTACCAGCCCTCGGGTGATTGCGTTACTCAAGCACCTTGTCACGCAGCAGCACCCGGAGAAGAAGCGTGAACCTCGCTTGCCATGATAAATATCCGGCCGAGTATAGAACTTCTTAACACAGACACGAACGCAAACTGCAAAACTATCACGCTTTACTCTCCAGAAATTGTGCCAGAGCCTGCAACGCGGGTGAAGCCCAAGATCAGGGGTGACATTTCTCCTTACTGATCCTTGTACTTTCTATAAACTCTTGTTTTGAGAATTTAGCGGTAAATCAAGACCATTCCTTTGTTGAAAATAATATTTTCTTTATTCTCATTACCTGGCTCCTTGACAGAATATAATATTGAAACAGTAAGGAGAAAATATATGTTAATCTGTCTTGAGGCTCGCATGACCACTCACAAGCGCGTTCTAGCGCTTCGTGACTCTCGCGCAAGTTTTGGTGACTAGATAGAGATTGTCTTGCAGCGCGTAAGTCGCAAATTAACGCGTGCAAAGCTCGTGTCAACCATGTAAATGAAAGTAAGGTAGAGACATGACTTGTCTGGATTACTGAGGCAAGTAAAGAGTTGTAAAAATAATCGCGAAAGGCATTGCTTGTTAAACTCTGTGTTTGTATGTTAAAGTGCCGATAGCCTAAAATTCCTTATTTTCGTATCTAAATCTACACGTCACGTAATGATTGATTTCAGCAAAACGTGAATTTTTTATGAATATTTCAAATCTTCCAAATCTATTTTTTTTTGTGGTATACCCGTCCTGCTGTTAAGAAGGCCAACGGGCTCACATGTTCCTTAATGTACGTCACAGTTCCATTGTTTGAAGTCACAAGTTCCTTTGTTTGAAGTTATGTGTTCCTTAATCTACGTCACGGATCCTTTGTTGACCGAGAGGGACCGAGAGGGACCGAGAGGAGACTAATGCGAATGGTGGACCAAAATGGCGGCAAGTTTCGAAGACTTTAAAAAATCATAAAAAATTAACGTTTTGTGAAATCAAAAATGTTTTTCGCAGATGTTCATTACGTGACGTGTAGATTTAGATACGAAAATAAAAAATTTTAGGTTAAATATTAGACTGTTTATAATAACCTTTTTTTCTGAGCGATCGTCGAGTTAGACCACGGGGGGGTGGGGGAGGGGGATCCCCACAGTATATAATCACCTTACAGGGCAAGCGTGTAACTGCCCTGAGATCACGTGAAACAGCGTGAAACTTTGCTGAGATCACGGCGACAGTTTTGCTGTATAGCTTCTTGCCATGTTGCGGCAGGGGCTTAGTAGTCCTCCTCATGGCAAGGGTTGCATAAATGATATCAGTTGTCTCGGTTAAGCATGGTTAGCAGAGCTCTTTGAGTATGTAAAAGTAGGGGAACAGTTATGTATGAAATGTAGTTAACGTCATTTCAGGATTAAAATGCTTCTGAATAGCTTACATTATAGTTGAGCCTGCAATGCTGTCAGTGATGCATTGCGTAAAACCACATGCAAACGAGGCGTATAGACATGCCTCGATGTCGTGTTACGTTACACTTTGCATCATACAAATGCAACAGAATCTCGGCATCTCAAGAACTAGAGAAAAACGAAACCAAAACTGGGTCAGTTACTCTATAACAGTATCTGACGTTTTGAGGTTAAAAGAATCTGAAGATAACGGGGCTATGTCATGGTAATTTTGTGGTTTTGGGGTCAAACCCTCCCCTAATTTAAACCAAGTACCTTTGTCCTACACAAATGCTTATAAGAAGAAGATA